>CM067529.1:1790000-2087500 GCA_034509925.1 Hirudinaria manillensis | reverse complement strand
CTTATGATTAACTTAAAGATACCCATATTTATGAAATAATTAACAACTTATTTATAAAAAAAAACCCCATTTAAATAATTCATTAATTTTGTTACGCAATTTCAGGTATTGCATTGCATAGCATTGCATAGCATTATAATATAATATAATATAATATAATATAATATAATATAATATAATATAATATAATATAATATAATATAATATAATATAATATAATATAATATAATATAATATAATATAATATAATATAATATAATATAATATAATATAATATAATATAATATAATATAATATAATATAATATAATATAATATAATATAATATAATATAATATAATATAATATAATATAATATAATATAATATAATATAATATAATATAATATAATATAATATAATATAATATAATATAATATAATAAGCTGTGCAAGGGGTGCATTCGTGATGAAACAAATTCCAATGATTTCCGACGAACAGCTGTCAATCATGGAGCACCGTAGCTCGACCCTTCCATTCCTTCATCAACCCGTCAATCCATCCATCCATCCATCAGTCAACCTCGGACATTCCAGGGCTGCTCGTTATTTTCCACCTCGTATGGCGACCGGTCAGACTTTCGTTTCTTTTTTTTTTTGTTCTTCTCTTCCTCCATTTTTTTTTGCCGGGCGAAAACAAAGGGACTTCCGGCGGATGTGACGTCACTTGCTATGACGTGGAGCACTTGACGCGACAAATATGCCGAGGTCCTGACATCGTGAGTCGACAATTCTTGTAATTATTTCGTAACCTTGGTAACCCTGTCTTGGATTCCATCTTCTGTAACTGTTTGTTTGCTGTCCTTAGGTTGTGTGTTGGTGTCCCTACAGAGTTTCATCACTCGTCTGCTTCTATATTTCTCTAACTGATTGCTTTGTTACGTAATTTATATTAAATTAATTTAAGTTAAATTTAAGTTAAATTAATTTAATTTAATTTAAATTAATTTAATGTTTGATCCAAATGCTCAGCATAATCGTCCCAATGAAATAATTGTTGCAATTAACTTTGAATAAAATAATAATAACTTTTATAACTCCAATATTTTAAAACAAATGGTTTTAAAATTGATCATTGACAAAATAGTATTCTACTAATTTTAATAAATTAACAAATTATTAATAAATAAATGATAATAAATTATTAAATTATTAATTTAATTATTTCCATCAGAAAACGTTCTACCATTAAAACCACAACGCTGAACAAGTAACAAGTAATATTACAAATTATTCCATATATCAGCGTTAAACCGGCGTTAAATTGAAAAAAAAAAACAAATAAAACACACGCATACAGAAAGACATACATAGGAGCATACATCAGAGAACCTTAATTCCCATCAAAGATGCCCCCACACGACCCTAGAGGGCGTGCTGGGGTCACGGAAAACTGCCTGCCCGTAGTGAACTCATATCAACCTCTCTTCCTCTTTTCTTCCTCATTAAACGTCTCCTCATAAATTATTAATAAATTCATCGATAATTATGTTCGAAATTATGATGTGACTGGCTTGCATGGAGCTAATTACATGTTTAATGCTGGCCATTCTCGAGGACAACGTGGTGTGATCATGATGATTATGATGATGAAAATAATAATAATAATAATAAATAATAATAATAATAATAATAATAATAATAATAATAGTAATAATAATAATAATAATAATAATTAATAATAATTAATAATAATAATAATAATAATAATAATAATAATAATAATAATAATAATAATAATAATAATCATAATCATAATAACTTCAACAAATTGTCTAACCAATCCTTCAAGCACTCACCCCGACAAACCACCCAGCACTCATCCGTGCACTCATCCCTCAGAAAAATAATCCTCCCCAATTAAATACCTCACTGAACATCGTCTTCTGAACCGCATAATAATAATAATGATAATAATAATAATTTAAAAAAAAAATAATGATAATGATAATAATAATAATAATAATAATAATAATAATAATAATAATAATAATAATAATAATAATAATAATAATAACAAGATTGTACGTTATTAAAGTGGCTTGGGACCAAAAAGTACTCCAAGGCCACTGATCTATCGAGAAGTAACGTTACCCGAATAACAAGATTTTACTTCAAATTGTTTGAAATAATTTTTTAAAAAACAAAGTCGTGGAAACTTTGGATAGAAGAAGAAATTGAGTCTCGTGTCAAAGCCTTTCTGAATGACATTCGTTGGAGATGGTACCGGTTGAAACGCTTTGTAATATCGCTCACGGAGCAGTTGTTTGAGTCTATGCAGTCTCCTACCTTCAACAGTATCCAGTTGCCATATTTCACGCATGCACTCATAAACATACCCGCCATCGTCATCGTCATCATCACCACCGTCGTCTACTGAGTTTAGTTTATCGTAACAGCACGTATTTTTATATGTGTTTGTTTTTTTAATGCTTGTTTTTAAGAATTATTTTTAAATCAATTGTATTAGAAGTTGTACATTTTAGAAATGAAATCTCATTTTCGCACGATATTTATTTATTTATATAGCGGCAATTTATTTCATTTTTTAAAATGAAATCCAAAATAATAACTTCTTTTCAAGAACAATAAACGACTTCACAAACTGCTAGAGAAAAAACACACACACACACTCACAAATAACACGCGCTCTTAAATCTGAAAGTGGACTTAATCATAAACTGAAGAAAATGTCCTTCACCGGTAAACGTGAAAGTTAAAATATCGCAAAATATATTCCAGGATCAGCCTGGAGAAAGTTAAATCCCGAAAGTCTCAGAGACAGTGACGTTCGAAGACACAAACGAGGTCAAGCCACGTCGATTGAGATCGACTACGAGCCGGTAATCCGAGTAAACAGAGAAAAACAAAGATGATGTTTTCTGTCGGTTCCAACAATGGCGGACGGTTCAAAGCGTCGGCGTCTGGAAAAAGGAAAAGATGGAAGCGAAGCGAAGAAAAATGAAAAGACTGGTTAGGAAGAGGAGGAAGAGGAGGAAGAAGAGGAGGAGGAGGTGGAAGAAAATCGCAGGAGATGGAATTTTTTGTTCGGCTGAGGTCATTGGGTGTAGCGAAGCATCGTATGAAAGAGAAGAAGAGAGAACAACCACCAGAGAAAGATCTAACTTTAAACTTCTACTCAGAACGACGACATTCGAAAACATTTCCGATATGAAAGGAAATTCTGCTTTCAAAAAGTGACTTCTTTCTAAATAAAGAACCGGCCTTGAGCGAAAATATCAGACTCGGATGAATGAAAGACAAAACAAGGATGAGCCGAAAAGGAGCGATTTAATAGCGACTATAACCGCCGGCGATGCGCTCTTCCAACTCCGTGTGTTTCAGACTCTCGTGGATCGTTTGCCTCTCGTTGACAAGGGATTCGGCGGAGGTCGAGGCCGTCGGAAGAAATGAATATGAAATCGAAAATTTATGTCTTCCAATGCGATAGAAAATCGATAAATTTACACACACGAGGACAATACATTTGCACTGAACAATAAATTTGTCATCGAGAAGCCTTAAGATGTCGTCGGTCGTGAAAGTTAATCTTATTTGCTCGCCAAATGTTTTGTGTCGATCATTCTTAATATCGCCAGCTCCCACATCGTACAAGCTGAACCCCCGAATCTGTGGACAGATTTATCTCTTTTTGCCAGTTATACTTTGAATTGATGTTGTCATTAGGTTCGCTTTTAAACTATTTTAGTTTATACCTTGTGATGTAATTTTCAAAGACGTTCGCAACGAGTTTTGTAAACAAAACGCACCCATACGTCAGCGGACGGCCTTCAAAAGACGGCGTTTTCGGAGTCGATTGAGAATAAAACCCCTAACCGAAATTGTGAGAGATGTCAAAAATAATTCATTTCATAAAAGTTTCTTTGAAGGAAATTTAATCGATGGACGGACGAACGTCGTTTTCGACATGTGAAACCAAGAGGCGAACATTCCAGCAACATTAGGTTCATATTTTCTGTAAATAAAATCCGAGCGGAAAAATAAATCAAAACAAAGGACGTGTTGCTGGAGGGAGTGACGAATAACTTTTCGAGATGGGCCAGTGGAGCGGCGTTCACAAATATTTGAGGAGCGCGACAGTTGAAGTGCTGAAGGCAAAATCTTTATATCTGTCTCGTTCGTCTACTTATTTCTCTTCTTGCCCTCTGCCACGTTGAACAAATGCTAGGGTTCAACTAATTATCCACTACCCATAATGGAGAATACGTTCGGATGTAGGAGCCACGGCGCTATTGGCTCGTGACATAGGCAGGTATGCAAGGGTCCCGGGATGTCAAAGCTACAATCGCTGAAATCCTTACTGTATATTTGCCGTGTCAGAGGTGCGCCCACTTCTTTGTCTACCCGTCCCCATAAGTGTCTGTTTGGATAGGTTTGATTAGCGATTGGGAGCCAAAAATAAATTTTGATCTTCCTAAAAAAATAGCCCAAAATAGATTCTCAGTATTCATTTCGACACGCGAAATGAACTCCACCTCATTCCTGGCATCAAAGTGCAAATACTCGAGTCATGAAACGACATCTTGTCAGTGTCTGGATGAAGAACATTTAGCCAGCTTCTGTTCAATTTCAAACCTCTTCATCACCTCAGAGGCACTTTGTCATTCGAGGCGAATAACTTCTCAAAGCTTCTGATTTCTTAATATTAATTTAATTTTTCTAAAGAAAAGGCAAGTCATGCGTGCAAATTGTAATAATTAGCCACCCACGGGTTCATTGAATGAAGGATGACTTAATGAAAGATTTAAAACTATTTTAAACGCTCACAAAGTAAAAGTGCGAGTTAAAATAACAGAAAATGGATGCTAAAGCAAGAATTATTCATAAAATATGAACAGCTCAGCTTTATTGATGTAAGCAAACTGAACATCAAGCAAATAATTACGTTCATCAAAATTACAAAGTTCTTTCAAGCCTAATCACGAGATGGATTATACTCGCCGACGAGAAATTGTCGAGAAATCTTTCCGACATATTTAAAAGCTATTTCGGTTTCAATTGGTTCTGATTGCCGTTTCTTATTTATTAATTCGGTTAATGGACGGCAGATTATTGATTATTGATTATTTATATTAAATATTATAGTTTATTAAGAACACAAGCGTGGAAAAATAGTTTACCTGCTTCATAGATCCGGTATAAAACGGGTCCACATGATAATCACAACGAATCTATTTAACTTAATCTTAACTCAAAACGTACAAAGAAAGATCGCAAAACGAGTTTAAGGTTTGTCTTAAAAATCGGGCCAAACTAAAGCAGTCACCTCTATCACACTCCCAGAATAAACTCCGCGCCGGGAGATGGAATTGAAGTTTTATACCCCGAGCAGACGCTAGAGGTGCTGAACCGATCAATTATCCAGATAATCTGTTTATGGGCCGTTAGTGCCTAGAAGATTCTATTCTCTTATCGACCTCTTTTTCTTTTGTTTTACTTTTAAAACAATCCTAAACTTGTCAGCTTAACTTTCAAGCTTAACTTAATTTTGAATCGTCATAATCGTAATTTTTATTACATAAAGGTTTAATTAAACATTTTAAGAGGCCTGAAATATTGGTGAAACTTTAAATATCGATCAAACGAAGCTAACATTGAGGGAACAACTTAAGGTAATACATCAGACGATACACACGGTAGGAGAGCATATGGAAGCCTGCCATGGTACTAAATCCGTCATCACCCTCTATCTCACCAAACATGGGATGAAACAGGGCCCAACACCTCCCCTCGTGCCAGCAAAAATTCGAATCGGGTTCATGAGCACCGAAACGCTTGCTTTATGTGCGGTTGTGCGTGAGCCGAGAGGTTAGGAAAAATAAACTTCCACTATAAAAATGTTTTCCGACGCCATTGGACCCCCATTCGTCATCGTGCAAAAGATTAGCGGAAGACGCAAAATCTTGCAAAAAAAGTTAATGCGAAAATATAAAACATAAAAAAAAAAAGGTCAACTCGTTTCTCACCAATCCTTGTTTCTGCTTTCAGATCGACGTTACGTTACGTCATACTGTTTCCCTCTCTTCTTCGATGTGAATGTGACGTCATCAAAAGATAGTAAATAAAAAAATCAAGTTTACTAGAGCATGAACAAAAGCGATCCAGTCGATGCACCAGAAATTTATACAAAATCCCTCCGGTGTTGTTTTCTCCTTTAGTCGTTCAATCAATCCTTCCGCTTGGAGCTGTGCATTCCAGCTATCCATTCAAATCTCGCACGTCCGTTGGTCGACAACTCACTGCCCTGAGCGGCGATTGGGCAGCATGCTGACCAATAAAACACTCCGAGCTGGAAGCATGACATGAGCATTGGGATTGACCCGATACCTGTATGTTTAGCTGCCGGAATTTTCATTTAAAACCAATTTATCAAGGTAGACCTTTAAGATTTAAAGTCTTAAATATGAATAAATATATAAATATTATTGTCGTAAATACATAAATACTAAAAACAGTCTTTGTAATATTATCATGACAATGATTACTTCTCTCCAGATGACGAGGCTGGTATCACCTGATGATGATAGTCGATAAGATCACGAAGGGCTACCGTTGACAAATCATAAAGTTTGACCTCGGGTCAACTTGGATAATCCGTCAGGCTCTCACGACACCCATGAACGAGAGACACTTGTTTAAATGTCATTACAAATTGTGTTCCAAAAGCAAGCAAAGCAATGTGGGTTCACATCCACGTTGGCTACTTCACGGAGCTTGCCTGGATCTCCGAAAGTTAACGAATTTGAATTTGAACCCGAAGTTGAATTTTTTAAAGCACGAGCAAGAGATGCGTTTCCGAGTATTATCGAAAAAATATGAGAGAAATTATACGGCATTATATAAATTATATCGCCATTATTGACGCTTCGTGTTTTGATATTTTGGATTAGAAATTATTGAAACAACATGAATTTTATTTCAGTAGGTAACGCTAGCAGATCTAGGAGCCCGGGAGGAGACATCTTCCCTTGTGATAGAGAAAGGACCAAAATTGTTTATGCCTGGCAAACTGCGGAGAGACTGATTTAATCTTTAAAGCCCCTCGGGCTTGGCTATAATATATCTATAAGCATATCTGTAAGAAGGTATAAATAAAAATTTGTTGGCATATTCATTTCAATTGTTGTTGGTAACTTTAATAAATATTAGTCAAATAGAAATAAGAATATTTTTGCAATGCTCGTAGACAGAAGATTAATCAGTCGCTAGTAGTTGCTTTGGCCCGTCATTTCTCTGCCGAAAACTTTATGGCAATGTTCTCCAGAAAAATTTCGCAAAATAAAAAACCTGTGAAGAATATAAAAGTAAATCATAAAATGTGTAATAATTAGTGTCCTATTCATTGGATCGGTTTCGGGTTAGAGAAAATATTTATTTGATTGATCGGGGAAAGTCGGGGAAAATTTGTCTTTTCTCGAAAAGGTTCGGACATGGATTTCAGGAAATGTCATATATTTGCATATTTTTATATAAATTTATAACTAAAAGAAATTCAACTAAATTAATTAATTAATTCGAATGCTTTTCAAAATATATTTTCATAGTTTTACTTAAAATATTGCCATTACCCTCGTCGAGAGAATTAGTTGTCGAATTTTCACAAATTTAGTTTCTAAGGAAGAAAATTAATTTGTTTCTCTTGCTCATGGTTTGTTTCATGACTGTGGTTTTAATTGTGATAATATTGGATTCGCAAATACATCTCGTAGTAGAATCATTACTTTATTGCTAATCATTAGTAAAAATTACTCTATAAAATATTTGCCTACCACATCACCACAAATGAACTCCAGTTTAAAATTTTAGTTTTTATCTTGAAATTTTAATGTCACTTCATTTTCCATAAATATGCGGAAACTCGTCTATAACTTGCTCATGTGCCAAAATAAAATTTATCTTGTTCAATGCGAATTAGATTAGAATTTTAATGCGTTTCTCATGCAGTGTTTATAAGGATTTGCAACACTTTTATTGACGCTATTGATTTGTTTTGATCGTGGCAATCCATGCAGACTCAATTCTAATATTAAATCTGTTTGATGAGAACCGTTTACATTGTTTTGGTCAATTTAACTCGTAAGAGCTGATAAGACGTTACAGACACTCGCATCTACCTACGAATAAATATCGCGAAGACAAAAAAATTTGTTCGCGGTCAGATGCGGGCCGCCATTGTTATTGTTATTATGTACCGTTTGTAGATACGCGTGCATTTGCTTACTACATAAACGGATTGCAATTTTGTGAGGCTACTATAAACTGATTTTTTATTTTGCGATTGCTAGATCTTTTAGATTAGTTATTAATGTTGAAGTCTTAACTTGTTCGGACCGGCTTATATTGGAAAACTGGCCCATATAGTATTGGCGACTTAAATCGGAAGAATGGAGGCAGAAACGACTGGGCAAACCAGTTTCGAGTCAAATGACAAGTTACAGTCTGATGCCTGTGGAAATACTGACAGCAATGCCATAATGGTCATTGAACCATTTCTAAGCAGAGTATCTGTCTGTAAGATGTGCAAAGAACATTTGCATGGACGACAGCCAAAGTTTCTGAATTGTTTGCATTCTCTTTGCAATCACTGTCTCATGTCATTGGACATTACTGATGGTGAGGTTTACATCATTACATTATTGGTTTTAATAATAATGATGGTATTTTTTTTTAGAAATATTCACTTGGCATTATTAGAGTGTGATTTCAGTGGTGATTTTAAATAAATTTAAATTATCAATTGAATTTTGAAATTTACATCTGTTAAAGAAGTTAAAGAAGTAAAGAATCTGTTTTTAAGTCTGTCATTATCCTTGTTAGAATATTTAAGGTTGTTTGATTAATTTGACAACAATATTGATAATTAATTGTCAGGTTTTTTTTTATTATTATTAATATTTATCATAAGAGACAGATTTAAGCATCTGACAAGAAGCAGATGCAAATGTAAAACTACCACTTGCTATGTAATACTTGTAATGTTATGGCATTTAATGAATATTTAATGTGCATTACATTTTATTATACAAATTTAAAAAAAAAGATTTTCAAACTTAAAAATTGATCTAGGAAAAAAAGAACAAATATTGTAGAAATGTTAGCATACTTTAAGAAAAAGCATTGACCCAGCTAAAAGTTATTGGAGGTCTTAAAATGATTGTAAAAACAAGATTGATTGTTTAAATTATTACTTTCATGGGTACAAGAATTTGATATCTCCAATGATTAACTGAGAGATTTGGTGCCTCTGAGAATCCAAATATCTTGTGATTGTATCTTCCTTGACTATTACAGATAATAAATGGATGTAAGGAGCTTGCAAGATAGAATTTTACATGTGGTCTTGAGGGTTAAACTAAAGCAGTTTGAATGGAATGATTAACAAAAAAAAAGATTATTTTGTAATTTCACTTTTTTGTGACTTGTTGCTATTTTGTAACTCACTGCACTATTTTTAAGTTTGGCAATGATAGCGACAAGTGATTCATATAAAAATAACATCAGTGCTTTTACATAAATTGTTTACTTTTATAATTTGTTTAAGCATAAGAAACAATTTACTGAAAAATGTCTGTTTTTAACAATGATTTTTGTTTGAAAATTGAAGTTATTATTATTATCATCAATTATTATTATTTATTAATAATATCTTAAAGGTCATTCTAACTTTGTGTATATGTTAAGATTATATTGATTATTCAAAGATTATGATTTCATTTTGATTGGTGATTTTGAATCACCATTTTATGATTCATGAGTCAGAAGTGTTTTTATATTACATTTTATTGCTGGTTTGATTGTCATCTGATAACCACTTGGCCACTTTTAACGCATAAAACTTAACCTCTTGTTTATAATGCCTCCTGATTGCACATCTGCAACGAACATGTAGCAGTGTTACATAAAATTACTTAAAATTCCTGCATGGCAGAGGCTTTTTTGAAATGAGCAAAACTAGAGATTTGAAAGTTTTATAAAAAAAATTAATTTTTTTATATAAACTTTATTTTGTGAAAGCCAAGCCTTAATAGAAAATGTGATCAGACTAAATTTCAAATGTTTAAGTCTAATTGAAATTGCAAAAAATCTTAGAAGAAATTAGCCTTGGAATAATAACACACTCACTCACTCACTCACTCACTCACTCACTCACTCACTCACTCACTCACTCACTCACTCACTCACTCACTCACTCACTCACTCACTCACTCACTCACTCACTCACTCACTCACTCACTCACTCACTCACTCACTCACTCACTCACTCACTCACTCACTCACTCACTCACTCACTCACTCACTCATTCACTCACTCACTAACTCAGGTTGTCATTGGGAATTGAGGAGAAAAACTAAAATAACTTTAAAAAAAATAAAATTCTGTGATATTTTTTAATTCTTTGGTGTCAGATGGAGATTGTCATTAGTTTCAACATGTTTAGTGATAAGATATCAGCTCCTGCTGCAAAACAATTTTTTATGCACATTGCCACTATTATATCCTATTATTTAAATGTTTATATTTTATAAAATCTGAATTAATATAATTGTGCTCTTAATTGTGCAGATGTCTTAAAAGCTGCCATCATGGTGTACCACATCTTGGCATAATCTTTGACCTTTAAAATTTTTTGTTGAAGGTCAGATAATGATAATGACTGTTAGATGTTACCATCACCATAACTCCTTTATCAGTAGGATAAACTAAAATAGATAAAAATCATGGAAATTCTCATAGCTGCAAGAACTGCCTAGAAAAGTGTCATGCATAATTGAAGAGAAAAACTAGGTAGGCTAATAAGGTAGAATTAGGATGATGAATTTAATTTAAAAATATGAATTAATTCTGGTTAATGCTTCATGATTTAATAAACCAGAAAACAAAAGATGAATCCTAGAGGGTTATTCTAGGAAGACTTACTTTTCAGTTTACAGCCAACTTTTTGTGACCTCACTGTGTACTATGGCTTGCAGTACATGATAAATGGATTTGTACAGCAGGGTCTGCATATTTAATCGATTTTTATTATCAAATTATCTCCAGTTCTGCTCCACAGATTAGTCTTGTTAAAATGGTATTAAGAGGAATCTAATTATTGTTTAAATAATTGAGGGTCTTGAATTATTTATTAAGCTGAGCAGATTTTATGGACTTCAGTTTTATTTTTTATTTCAGTTTTTTAATTTATTAATTGTACATTTTTTGGGTCTTTTTTGGTCATATATCTTTTAGGGATGTCGTTACATAATTTCAATGTTAAGATATTTCGAAAAATTGTTTGTGTGTGTTTACAAAAATAGACAATAAGAAATATTCCATTGATATTTCTCTGCCTTCTTTTTATAATTTCCCCATATAAACACACATTTAGAAAATAAGCAAAATATAATAGTAAACATCATATTTTTTATATATTTTTATTATATATTTTTCATATATTTAATGTACATACATTTGTTATTATTACCATGTTGCCATGTTTAATATTACAGAAGTTATTTAAATAAGAACACTGCTTGTCTTAAATGTAATGCAATGAGTTTATCAATGCCAATGTTTGGGTTAGGTTTACATTTAAAAAATATGCATGTTCTGGACTTTCAGTGACACTTTGAAATTGTTTACAAGCTCTTTACCTTAAATCTTTTTCTCTTCAGTAAGTATCTCATTTCTCTCAACTGTCAAGGATATTGTATGACATCAAAACTTTGATCCCTGGCCAGTTTAATGCCTATTTTTATTCTCAGGATATTTTATATGCACAACTACTAGATAATCCATCCTATTGCTATTTGGAAATGCAACTGTTAGTTCCATGATCAGCCTGATGTCACTTAGTGCAGTTTTTTTTTTTATTTTGCTCTACACCTGGCAAATGGTGAAATGGCAGAACCAAATGAATTAATTATACATGGATTTATGCACTCAGAGTATTATTAGTGGAAATCTGTTCTTCTGGATAATGTTGTTGTCACATCTGCTAGTTTTGGCTTGATAAGGTTCAGTGACACCTAATAAAATTATTTCCTTAAGATAATTGTCAGGGCAAGAACTTTATACCTCTGAGGATGTATTGTTTCTGAGGAAATAATATTTTCTTTGTTTGTTTTTAATTCATAGAAATTTATTTGGGATTGAATTACTTTTATCTTTTTCAATTTTAAAGCATTTTATCTTGCATGAATAAATACATTATTCACAACATTAAAGTGAAATTTAGAATTTAGTATTTCTCAAAAGATAGTTTTGTTACCAGCAGATAATAATAATAACAACAATAATAATAACAATAATAATAATAAATAATGATATTTATTTTTAAAAAAAGACCTCTGGAGCATTTGAAGACATAGTTGAATGTGACAGTTTCTAATAATGATAAAAACAAAAATGATATTCTTCAGGTCACTATGTAAAATGTCCAGAGTGCAGCGTGGTGACTCATCTGGGAAGTCTGATCGATAACTTGTTTGACATAAAACCGCAACCTTCCGTGTCCAACGGGGAAGAAAAACAGGTGGAGGAGAAGATCAAGTTTTGCATGGGATGCGAGGAAAACATTCCTGCCTCTTTCTTCTGCGTGGAATGCTCCGAGTGGCTGTGTGACCAATGCACCCAAGCTCACAAACGAGTCAAGGTATGGTGATTGTCACTTCAGGTGTCAAGATTGGTTTTACGTTTCTAAGTGGATTTGAATATCTTCTCTACATTTCTTTGAGACTTACTTTACTACTGGATTGTTTTAGATAACAAAGGATCATACCATTGAAGCTAAAGAACTTGCCCTTATGAGGTCTGATGATGGTACGATCCACGTGGACAAGACCGTCCATCCGGCCTTCATGTGTCAGATCCACCCTTTGGAGCAGTTAAAACTTTATTGTTGTACCTGTCATAAGATGACTTGTAGGGACTGCCAGTTGTTGGAACACAAGGATCACAAATATCAGTTCCTACAGGTAGTATTTTGAATAATAATAATAATAATAATAATAATAACAATATAAAATTGCTAATGCTTTAATTAAGCTGGGATGATTCTCTCAATTTTCTAATTATGATGAAAATAGGAAGCTGCCACCTCGTATCGTGAAGTATTAGGTTCGCTGTTGCTGAAGATTAAGGAAAAACAACTCTACATCGATAATGCAAAAAATTTGATCGAAAAGAGGAACAAAGAAATCAGTCAGAAAGAAACGTTTGTAATAAATGAGGTAATTAGAATATTATTCGATCGAAATTCGGTTCGCATTCTGTTCTTAACCCGGATGGTTTTATACCTTCTCCGACAGATTAAAGCGTTCGCCATGTCCCTGATTTCCGACATAAACCACAAGTGCAAGCAGCTGGTCGGCGACTTGCAGTCCATCTGCCTTGCCAAGAAAAGACAACTTCTCCAGAAAGATGCAGAGATCAGCTGCCTTTTCGAAAACCTCGAGTATTGTCTCACGTTCGGAGACCACATCCTCGGCTCCGTGGACGACATGCAACTCCTGTACTCCTACCACCTGGTCGCCAACAGACTGAAGAGCATCCTCAAGACCAGGTGCGAGGTGCCCAATCCCCATCACGTCGTCGATCTGAGATTCAGTCAAAACATGGCCATAACCGCGGCCATAGCCAACCTCGGATGCATAGCCGTCGACGGAGTTCCGTTCAACCGGAACCACGTCTCCGGTTCCGCTCCGGAACCCGTCGTCAACTCCAATAGCCTACCTCAGATGAACGTTCCCGGAATTTTTCCCGGAAACAATCCAGGTCCCGGCCTTCAACAACAACAGCAGCAGCAGCAGATCCAGCAGTCTCTCAACTCTCCTGTCAGCATGTCCGATCAGAAGTTCATGAATCAGTGGATGAAGAGACAGTCGGAAGAGAGAAGGCACCATCACATGCAACGAAACCAACAGCAGCATCAACTTCAGCAACAGCAACTCCAAATGCTCAGTCTGTTTGGTAGCTTTCCATTTTCTCGCTTCTGAACGAATTGTTTTGGCGAGACTTTGTTTAACGCTGGCACTTTAAAGGTGTTGTTTATCAAATACTTTCTGCTACCCTAGTTGATAGATAGATAGATAGCTAGATAGGAGCAGTTTACAGAAGCTAGGGACCTGTTGTAATAGTAAACTAACATCATCCAAGCAAAATATATGGATGCACCATCTAAAGCCTCGTCGGCATTTATAAAGAACGTTGTACAAAAATCAAATTTTTAATTAAAAAAAATCTCCCCACATCCTATAAGACATTATTTTTCATCACCGTCAGATTTATTCAGCATCAAAGCCATTGTTTGATATAATTGACGTCTCGTCGAAACTCTAAGACGACATCTTTTTTGCAGGCTTCGGCACAAACAACGGCAACGCAATGATGCCGTCGGAGAACAGGCACTGCCTGATGCCGAACCAGTCTGCGAGCATCTCCAGTTCCAACATGTCCAAAAGACAGCCGAGATCCATATCCGGATCTTCTTTTTATCCTCCTCAACAAATGCAGCCGCAGCCACCTCTGGTTGTTGTTTCGTTTTTTATATTTTCTCCTTGCTCGACATTCCTTTATTCATTCATTCCTGTGATAGTAAATATTATAATTAATAAAATATCGGTAAATATTTTAATTGAATGTTAACTAAACTATGCTAAGTCATGCAAAATGACTGAATTCAATCGTTGTTCTTGCTATTATGGCCATATTATGGTCTTATCAAAGACTTGGATTACTTTTTGTATGAAATTTTGGCTGGTTTTCAGTCTTTCTCAGAATTCAGGTCATTGTATTTGACTGCAACAATATTTTAAGCACTTACATTTTTAACAGAGTTTATCTTTATTTAATTTTTATTATTTCATATTGCAGCAACAGGCCCCAAACAATGGCTATATTTATCCACCTGGATACTCTCACCTTCATCCGCATCACTCGCAGTCTAGTCAGCAGCTCATCAGTCTCAGCCTCTTGCAGGAGGAACGCATGAGGAGAATGAAACACCAACACCAGCAACAACAAAAACAGCAGCAGCAACAACAACATCAACAACAACAGCAACAACAACAAATGGCCATGACGTCCACGAGACCCATCGTCATCGAGCCTAAAAATCCCGATCACATTACGTCACCGAATTCCATTCAAGGTTTAATTTGAATTAATTCATCACCCCAAACTTGATATTTTATAATTACCTTCAATTGCCTCATGATTTACCAGGCTTGCACGACCTGACCAAGTTGATTCAGAATCAGATGAATCCTAGCTCGAATCTGGAGCAAAGCAGGTTAAATTGAGTTCAATATTTTAGTTTTATTTTTTAATTTATGGTAATTAATGCGACTAGATATTTTTATTCCAGTGATGTGTTGTTGTTGCTTATGCTGATTTTTAATGTTTCTCATTCCAAGGTCAGACATTCATAAATACATTAATGACCAGTCCATGTTCCCGGCTATTGTGAAGCAAGAAAATCAGAAATGCACTCCCACCGCTTCAATTGATGGGGTATAATTGATAGCTTTGGATGTTCTGTTCATTACTGAAATATGGTGTCAATGAAATTTGAATTGAATAATAATAATTGGATTAATAATTGGATAATAAAATAATAATTGGCAATAAGAATTCAAGTACCAAGTTCTTGACCAAAGCACCTCCACCCCGATGCTTTCAGACCTCCTCGATACTCAACAGTCGCTCCCCAACCCCAAGGATCGAATCCACGACCTTCGAGCACAGCACCTTCGACTCCAGCATCTTCCAGTCCATGTTCGACAACTGGGGTTCTGCTGCCGTCGACGACGTGCTGCCCGTTGCCAACGGTGTCGTCAACGGAAACGACGTCAAAAATCTCCCGTCGGCCGTCGTGAAGACTCAGCGGAACGAGCTGGCGATCGAATCGGACTCGGCATTGGACAAGAACATGAGTCTCAGCAGTGGCAAGTTTTGGTCTTTTTTTTTATGTCGAGATTTTTTTTCTTTTTGTAAAAAATAATGTATTTTCTTGTATCGGTTTTTTTTTACTGATTTCCTATTTCAAATGTGCTTTTCTTCCACCATGTCAGTGAAAATGGTTGATCCTTAATATATTTGGTAATATCACCTGTCCTGTGCAGACTACAATGATATAAAGATAGATTTTAATCATTCCAACCGGTGATGATGGGTTTAATGAATTTTTAGACGATTCTTCCTGCCTCATGTCATCAACTGTTAGAGGTGACCCTAGTGACGACTATTGTGCAGTTTGTGCCAACGGAGGGGAACTGCTGTGCTGCGACGGATGTCCGAGGGTCTTCCACTTGCAATGTCACGTCTCGGAAATTTCCGGAATTCCCGAGTCGCTGTAATCTATTTTAAATTTTGCTTTTCCTAGCTTTTCTAGATGTCTTAAAATTGTCAAATATTTTGTCAGAGATAAATGGTTCTGTGGTATGTGTACGAGCGATGATCTTCTCAGATTAGAAACTCCAGATGAAGAAGTATCAGGCAAAAAAAGATACCACAAAATTGATTTGACACCGAAGGAAAGATTGGTTAGTCTATCTGCTTTATTAATACACTTGCTGGGCATTCAAGGGACAGCTTATGATAATAAATTATTTTTGCTTTTGAAATTGGCAAAAAGATTGAGGGGAGGTGGTGGTCATATACATTTAAATCCCAGTGATTACAATGCTCATTTTAGCCAATGTTTCCCTGAATCACTTATTGATCACTAACTAATCAAAACGTTAATGCATCTGCCTTCCTTCATCATAATTTTTCGTTTGCCTAGGTCTGCGAGAGACTTTTAATGGAATTATTTTGTGAATGTGAAAGCACGCCTTTCCACGAACCAGTCAGCAAAGCGGTGAGTTCAAGAGTTTAATATTAAATTGTTAAATATAAAATATATCGAATTTTAATTCGATAGTTTACTAAACCAAGCAATCAACTTTGATACTACAAGAAAACATGGTGACACTAGATTTCTGATTTTGATTAAACATTTCAGGTACCCAACTACCATAAGATTATTTCTCATCCCATGGATTTTAAAACCATTCGCATCAAACTGGTCAAGAATCATTTCGACAGATATCAGACCGTGGAAAGCTTCGTCAAAGATGTCCTGCTGGTATTCTCAAATTGTGCAACCTACAACCCTGTTAGTACAACATATCCAAATCATATCATTCGAACAAATCCGTTAACACTATTTCTTCATCACCGGCCACAGGAGGACTCCGATGTCGGCAGAGCCGGCAGGAACCTTGAAGGAAAATTCAGAAAGCGATGCTCCGAATTACTACCCTACGTCAATCTCGGGGAATTGGCTTCGGAGGGAAATGCGTCTGCTTCTGACGCCAAGAGGAAGAAATTCAACGGCTACCTAAATAACAAACTCTGCATGAGTGCCGGCGAAGAGGATCACGTCAGTGACGGAGGCAGAGACACGGCAGCGTCCGTTTAGGTCGCGACATCGAGCTATGCATTCAATCGCAACCGTCGCCAACGCCCGACAGGGAGACTTTGCCAATTTCAGCTGAATTCAAACCGAATTTCATGTTTAGACTTAGTTTTACTTTTTTGCAATTTTATAAATCAATTCGAATTTGAGTTTTTCTGCACTTTAAAATCGCATTTCGTTGTTTGTGCTACCGAGCGTTCAAGAACTCCGACCGACTTGAGACCGCAATAAGTTCATTAATGACCAAGTTTTGACATCTTTTAAGTCCACTTTGAATTTTGCAGCCAGTGTTTTGTGTAATAAACCACTTTGATATTATTCATTTCTATCATTATACGTATGTTTCTATATTCGTAATGTTTCTATATAATGGTAGATTGCTGTTTGGGATTTCATGGTAATGTCTCAAAGTCTTGTTACAAATAAACAAATAAAATAGAAGAGACTTTTTATTAGCCTTTTTTAGAAAAATGCAAAAGTGGTAGGATATTACAAGAATTATTATTTAAACATCTTGCTGTATGAAAGGATTGGAAATGGCCTCCATCCCATCGACTGGACATATGAGGACAACTGAGGTGCCTCTGCAGACCACCAATCCCAGTAACCTTGTGTCATCTGTTACTTTGAATGGATCATCAGGATCTAATGGAAAGTTTGAGACAAACAACAATTCACTTCAAAAGAAATTATGGTGTTGTATTGTATTTATAACAAACCTCGAACATGTTCCACTGTACCATCTAGCACTAAGTTTAGCAATGGATCATACCCTTTAAGGATGCCACTAGCTGGAATTTGATGATTTTCATAAGTGAAATAAATAAAATTTATAATGTAACTTGTGTATTACCTTCCCTTCCTCCAGCAAACTTGACTCTTATTGACTTATCCAAGTACTTATTTAGATCAAGAATGGATTCTTTCTTTTTTTTGTCCTTATCTTTATCAATTTGCTGGATAAAGAAGTAAAGTGCTTTCCAAACCAAAATGAACATATTATATAATAAATCAGGAGTCTGATACAAACCTAATTAAATATTTTAATTTATAAAGCTGCCTAAAAATTACTTAAACTTTGCATGCTTCTCAAAAGCGCAAAAATTGCGAAAATAACAACTGGGGATGATTATACATTGAACACTGAATAAGCAGAGCAATAAAGATTGAATAATTAACAGTCAAAGTGATGTCCACCATGTAGTTTTGGAATAGCTTAATAAATCCAATTTACATTATAGTGCTCAACGTTTATCATTTTTTGTGTTAAAAATGAATTCATACCTACCTGAGACATGCTGAATACCGATGTCAAATTAAAGCGAATAGAAATAAAGCCGCCACCCGAATAATCGACGAATCATTACTTGTTTAAAAGTTACATTATACAATCCAAGATCAGAAAAATATTAAACTGATAAAACATGTATTTACATAACCATCAGTGTTTGTATAAATATTTTTATTATTTTAATTTTATTAACTTATTTCCGAAATTTCTTACAAAAATAGAAAAAAAAATGATACAAAAAAGTGACTAATTAATATTTAAAAAATCTAATTTATAGTGTATTTAATCATTTCCATTAATTTATTTTTTGACCCGCAACTTGTAGCTTAAAGTGGGTTAACCAAGATGCTTGTCAAGTGATAGTGAATCGTTATTAATGATTATCATGACATCTTCAATAAATGTCCAACAACGCTTCAGCTAACATGCATTAATCTAACTTGATGATTTAAACTGACATTCTCTTTATAAAAATATAATATCTAGTACAATATTAATGTCTTAAGCACATTACCTTCTAATGTATAAGAAAGTTTGTAGTATATAATTTACTTTAACTTTTTAAAGTAATTGATTAAGAATTGTTAATTACCTGCACCTGTATCTTTTATGCCATTTTCCATATTTTATTAAATTAATAATAACAGGATTTTTCTTTATTATAAAAAATATTGCAATGTATTATCCAAAAGATCCAGTTGTACGCAACTTGGAAATTGATAATTGATCATGATTTTTGTTTGCAGGCGACTTCCGTGCACTGGCTCGTCTGCGTTGAGGGTTTTTAGCTTTGATAGTTTTAGGTGCTATTTTGGTTGTAAACTAGCAAATTCAAAAATGGCGAGCAACAACGAATTTCAACGCTTGCCTAAGAACGTACTACCTGTAAATTATGCTCTGAAAATTAAACCAGATCTGAGTAAATTTACGTTTGACGGGTCAGCGGAGATTTCCGTCGAGGTAATAAACAATTTTTTATGAAGAAATTATTAGAATCTCAATGTATACAATCGGATTTTAGACACATCGTGGGACAAAAAACGTGGTCTTAAACAGCGTAGAAATTGACATATCCTCGGTTAAGTTCAAATCTTCATCTCAAGGTATTTCCACTAGAGCTTGATATTGTTTATCAAGACACTAATTTATTTTGTCTAAAGCTTTTGATAGCCAGATCCAAGTTGGATATTCAAAGGATGATGAAACAGTCACTCTAACATTTCCAGAAGAGTTGCAGGTATGTTTTATCAATATTTTCATATTGACTCCAGTCATTATTACTGTTTTGTTTAACCCTGAATAGGTTGGGGCAGGAACTCTTTACCTTGATTTCAAGGGCCAGCTAAATGATAAATTAAAAGGATTCTACAGGAGCAAGTACATCTCCCCCTCTGGTGAAGAGAAATATGCTGCTGTTACACAATTTGAGGTTGGGTTCTTGTTAAATGACATGCATAGGGCTTGTTAAACATTTATTTACTTTGGCTTTAGCCAACGGATGCCAGGAGAGCATTTCCCTGCTGGGATGAACCAGCCATAAAGGCAACATTTGACATTACTCTTGTGGTTCCAAAAGATAGGGTTGCTCTCTCCAACATGGCAAGTTAATTTTGTCTTGAGATTCATTAAAAATTTATCATGTTGAACAGTTTTGAACTTACCATTATATTTTGTAGCCTGTGGTAAAGGAAGGTGTCCACGAGACAGATCCTGAGTTAAAAGTGTTATCGTTCGATAAAACACCTGTAATGTCAACCTATTTGGTGGCATTTGTTATTGGTGAATATGATTTTGTTGAAGCCACGGACTCAGATGGCGTGCTTGTCAGAGTGTACACTCCCTTAGGAAAAAAAGAACAAGGACTCTTTGCTCTCAGTGTTGGTTTATTTAAGAGCTTCAATAATACATAATAAATAAAAGATTATAATATTGTGAATTGTTTGGCTTGAAAGGTGGCTACAAAGACCTTACCCTTTTACAAAGAATATTTTAATGTGGCTTATCCTCTTCCAAAAATGGATTTGATTGCTATTGCTGACTTTGCAGCAGGTTTGTAAATAAATTTAAATTTGTCTTAATTTGAGTAATCATGATTTTGTGATTTTGCAGGAGCTATGGAGAACTGGGGTTTGGTCACATACAGAGAAACTGCTCTCCTCATTGATGAATCAAATTCGAGTACTGCAACCAAGCAACGAGTTGCACTGGTGGTTGGCCATGAAATTGCCCATCAGTGGTTTGGAAATCTTGTGACTATGGTTAGTGATTCTATGCAGCTGAAATGCAAGTACTTTTATTGTCTTATATATTTGCAAATATTTTCAACACAGGAGTGGTGGACTCATTTGTGGCTAAATGAAGGATTTGCTTCATGGATTGAATATTTATGTGTGGATCACTGTTTCCCTGAGTTTGACATCTGGACTCAGTTTGCCAGTTCTGATTTTAGTGAAGCTCTTAACCTTGATGCTCTTAAAAATAGTCACCCTATTGAGGCAAGATTTCATTAAATAATTTCATCATCATCATCCCCCACCAAATCATTCACCATCATCTCCATACATCCATCCTTTGATGGCTCAATTTGTTATAAACCGTGTTAAATGTTTGATTGTCTTTTGCCTGACTTAAAATCCTACAGCTGTTAATTTAATGTCAATAGGTTGCTGTAGGTCATCCATCTGAGATTGATGAAATATTCGATTCAATCTCCTATTGCAAGGGAGCTTCAGTTATCAGGATGCTTCATGACTACATAGGGGATAGTGTGAGAAAATTTTGTAATCTTTTTCAATTTTGTCTTCATTGATTGTTGGTTCTCGTTTGTAGGACTACCGCAAAGGTATGAACCTGTATTTGACTAGGCACAAGTACAAAAACACCTTCACTGAAGATTTGTGGGCCGCTCTTGCCGAGGCCAGCGGAAAGCCGATAGGCAAGATGATGACTAGTTGGACCAAGCAGATGGGCTACCCAGTCATTCAGGTATATTTGTGATATGATCTGGGATGACATTTTGATAAATTGCCTTGTACTAGATTGTATTTTGTACTTTTCATAGTTTTCTGCTTTTTTCAGTTAATTTTTTTTTATGTTGGCATGACAGGTGAGCCAAGAGGTTAATGGTACAACAAGGGTACTCACTTTGAAGCAAAAAAGATTCATTGCAGATGGTTCAAAAGACGGTAGTATTACTTTTATATACATGCTTTTGAAATATGTGTTGATTACAATAATGTTAAACAGCATCTGGTCATATATGGATGGTACCCATTTCTATTTGCTCTGCTTCAAACCCTACTGCTGTCATTCACAAATTTGTCTTTGATAAAAAACAAGCTACTGTCACATTAAATGACATAAAGCCTGATGAATGGATAAAAGTTAGTATCCTTAAATCAAGTTTGTTTGTTTGTTTGTTGTATATGCCCGAGGTGGCTTATTTTTCAGTTGAATGTTGGAGGAATTGGCTTCTATAGGACTGATTATGCTGCTGATATGCTACACCAATTACTGCCTTCGATCAAAAGCAAGACACTGCCTCCAAGGGATAGATTGGCCCTGCAAAATGATCTCTTTGCTCTTGTAAGTTGAACAGGAATTGATTACTTTCAATGCTCTGAATTAATTTATAATCTAGTTTTTTTTATATAATAACTCAAGTCTCGAGGAGGAGTGACAAAAATTACCGACGTGCTGAAGTTGGTCGAGTCCTTTGAAAATGAAACGAACTACACTGTGTGGACTGACTTGAATTCCAATCTTTCAAACCTCTCAATGCTGTACCAGTACACTGATTGCTATGATAAGTTTAAGTCATTCCTTAAGAAGCTGTTCACACCTGTTATGAAGTCTATAGGGTGGGATGCATCTGAGAGTGAGGGTTGGTATTGCATACTTTTGCCACATTGGCTTAAATTATCTTTGTTCCTGTAAACTGTTTTTTGTCATTTTATGTTATTATTTGAAATCTTACTGAAGATCAGATTTTTCAGGTCCCCTTGTAGCTATGCTCAGGAGCTTGGTGATAAGCAGGCTGGGCAAATGTGATGATCAGGAAGTCATTGAAGAAGCTAGAAAGAGATTCAAAAGCCATTGTGATGGAACAGCCAAACTTCCTGGAGATTTGAGAAATGCTGTAATGTGTTTTTTTTTTCAATTTTTGGGAGTTCATCTCCAAGGTGTGTTTCAATTTTACCCTTTTTATTTCAGGTTTATGGAACTGTGTTGCATCATGGTACTGAAAAGGACATGGAGTGCATACTAAAAGTAATTTGGTTGTCTTGGCTTGGTATGTAACATGTATATAATTATTTTTGACTACTTACAAATGAAATTGTTGTAGCTGTACAGGTCAACAGATCTTCAGGAGGAAACTGTGAGAATCCTCAGATCTCTCGGATGTGTCACTTCTCCTGAACTCATCCAGAAAGTTTTGGACTTTTCTATGAGTGTATGTTGATTCATTGGTTTCAATGTTTCCTCATGCTAGGCAGTCTCTATGTAGTGTTAATCATTATAGTGCAACTTACACTTGCAAATGTCTTCAAGACAATGTTCATTTTCAGCCTGAAGTCAGGTCCCAGGATACGATATTTGGCATCGTTGGTGTTACGGGATCAGTCAAAGGTCGTGAACTTGCTTGGAACTTTGTGAAGAACAGATGGGCTGAACTCTCAGATAGATATCAAGGTGGATACCTGTTGTCTCACCTCATTAAGGTATTTATTTTTGTTTGATTTAGTAGGAAGTCAAATATCAAATATATTTAATTCATGGTTCAAATTATTTGCATTGTACATCTTCAGAATACTACTGAGGACTTTGCAACTCTGGAGATGGCTCAAGATGTTGAGGTATTGGAATGTAATTTGCCTGTGTGGCATCGATAATAAACACTTGCTGGTGTCTGCACTATGATTTTCTTTGTAGGAATTATCCTTTATAGGATAATTTAGTTATTTAATTTCAAAACTATTTCCACACATTAATCAGGAATTCTTCAAAAAGCACGCAGCTCCTGGTGCAGAGCGAAACATCAAACAAAGTTTGGAGAGTATCAAGCTTAACATAGAACAGTTGGAAAGAGATGTGCCACTCTTGAAGTCATTCCTTTCCTCATACTGAAGTTAAATCAACATCTACCAGTTCGGAGAATGTGACTAATCGATTTTAACAGGACGAATAAATTCAGTTTTGTTTAAGAATACCACTGGTGACATGCCTGCCATTGTGGTGGCAAATTCTTCAATGTTCTTGTTATTTGATTTTATGTAACAACACAAATATTTCATCTGATTTTGAGTTAAAAACATGGTGTTTATGTGGCCACACTGGATTATAGTGTGAGGAGAGATACAACTCTGATCACTTTAAGGAATAACCAAAGACATGGTTTCTGGCTGTCGCCCACGTGTGCGTCATCAGCATTGTTATAGATGAAAATATGACACTGATATAATTTACATGATTCTTAATTCAAGCTATATTCAGAAACGAGGATGAAAAGTTAACCCGCATTAATCAAAGGTTTAGCGTAAAGATAGTTAGCGTAAAGCATTGCTAACCTATTCAACAATCACCACAAAACTTAAAAAAATAAAATAAGGACCACAAGACGCCTCAAATGTTGTCAAAATCATTAAGCAATATCTAGTTTAAAATCAAAAACTAAACTGTTTCTTTTTCAGACTACCTGTACTTGTTTTAATAGTCTCAGATATTCAATTGGATGATCCTGATGATGTGCTTCTGTAAAATTTTCAAAAAGAGGATTTTCTGTATTTTGTAGAGCACTCAGGAAGCTTGAATATTTTTGCTCATCTTTCAGCATTAAATCTATGAGATAGTCTTTGCTTTCAAATTCTGTTGCCTGAAAATGAGCTATGATTCGAAACAGACTCTGATGTTGTGGACATGAAATCTTATGATTTTAGTATTGTTATTATTATTCTATCGAAGTTTAGTTATTGTAAATCTTCCTAACCTTTCTTTTACAATTCTCATAATCTTCTATGGTAAATTTGTCATTATTCCTTAAATGAGACCATAGCTCCTCACTTAAATCTAAGTTTTTCAGAATATAGACTCTGTTGTTTCTGAGCATCTCTTTGAAATTATTTCCATGTGTCCATTTATCACTTTTATCTCTGAAGTCTGTCTTGGATATTGTCTCACTTATCAGATTAGCAAGTGAAGACTGCTCTGTCAGGCATAAGGCATAGACAAGGCTTACAATTTTTTTGCTTCCAATCTGAGCCAGATCTAGGATTTTTGTATTTCTTGCAGATGAGGTCATCTGGATAATGAAAAACAAGCACAGCATAAAGATGCATTCATAGATAAAAGATACTTTTTGAAACTACATTCAGGCAAGCCTGGTGGTCATCGAGGGTATAACTGCCTTCTCCTTCTTTGAGAGCTGCCCAAAACATTCCCTTGTCTGAATCCATATCTTTGGAAAGTCTAGAATAATTTCCTTTAATGTTCTTCTTAGCGATTTCGGCTTCTTCCAAATCCGAACGTTTAATTCTAGCATGGCTGTTGCTGCCATTTTGATGAGCCACATCACCTGATAAACAAAATTGTAAAACATTTTATGTACACATTATATAACTAAGAACACCACGGTGTTACCAACACTATTTGTAAGATTTGTAATGTAAATTCAATATTCAAAATATGAAAAACTAAATTACCCTCCAGCAAATTACTTCCACGATCATTTTCAGCAGCTGGACAAAGCAAATGTACCAATTCAGATATGAGCATACATTTGTTTTTTTTTTATAAAAGCCAAGATTCTACTCATTTCTAGAGGCATCTTAATAGAATTATTTAAATAAAGAACATAAATTTAATGAAATCCAACTTATATTTGTACTTCTTCCCTGGCATTTTTTCTTCCTGAAAGATAATATATATTAATATGTATAATATGTATTATTATAACTTAATATGAGAAAAAGCATCCAGCATTTATATGCACAAATTGACTTACCATATAAAATAGGCTGCCAATAGGATTATTGGCATAAGCAGTACAATAATAATTACTGCAATTGGAATTGGACCTAAACCTGCACAAATATTAAGTGTTCAATAAGCATACTTGGTAAGAAGTTAGAATGTGATTATGCTCATCTTATTTAGATGGATATTGAACCAATGACAAGATAAAATTAAATGCAAAAACTAAAATGACATAAATGAAATATAAGAAGCCCTCACTCTAGACTCAAATTTTCATTTGTTAATAACATTAATAAAAACAAAGAAAAGATTAAGAAAAGCAAATGAAGCAGCATCAAATCAAATCCAACAGATAAATTATCAAACTACTCCATAGTGACATTATTTAGCAATCAAAACAACATATTATAAAATGTAAAACCTCCATTTTCAGTTGATGGAGCTGTTAATATTTAATGCATGTTAGATATTTATTTAGATATTCATTTACTTACTTAAGTATATATTATGAGTGCAAAAATACCCAGGTAGTAAACAAAAATAACATGATATAAATGAATTGTAACACTCCAAAATAGATTTACTTATATTGTATACAATGGGTGCATACCATTGTCAGTCATGCAATGTGATTATTAGGTTTGATTAAATATGCTCTACATTCTTAGCTTGTTTAGGACTTAAGATTTTAATGCTCAGGTGAAGGTCAAAGTCCAAATGTGTCATAACCCAGCCTGCAGCTCAAAATATTAACTCCAGTGAGGATACTCAATAAATGTTATATTCCAAATCCTATGTGGAAGTTCAAATCAAAAGTCAGCTAAAACAAATACAGAATTAGAAATGATCCAAATCATTAAAAAAATTACAAATTGAGCAGACATAAGATACTTATTACATTAATATTATAATAATTATTGCTATTGGAAATGGACCTAAACCTACACAAATCTTAAATGTTCAATATTATTATCATTAACTTATAATTAAGCAATACTTTAAACAAAAACTAGCTTGTCTCATGGTCCATTGAGGAGGTGCTTGTAAAAGAAGGCTGAGTACCTATTAAATGCACAATGGGTTAAATAAACAAATGAATGTTATGAAAGTAATGACCTGAATGATCAATTAGTGGATATCAAAGAAAGTGGATATCAACTTCTCGGTTTATAAACCTTTAATATCTATAGATCATATAAACAGGCATAATCATTGATATGCTTAGATTAAACATTTAATGTCTGGGAACTTACTTGTTGTTGGTGGTTCTAAAAATATATATAAATGACGAAGCATTAATGAAGATGTTATTAAATTGAATAAAAAAAATTCAAATTAGTTATAAAATTTTAAAATTACATGTTTAAATTACTAGCAGTGCTAGGGATTCACATATCACCAGCTGAGAGATCAAGATAAATGTGAAAACGATAACCAATAATTACGGTAAAGACAATAATAATAATATTATTATACCATCTTCTTTTGTTCCACATTCCCTATCATGAGTGGCATCGCCCGGTTGAATCTCGATTTGGTCTGGAGACAAACACATGTAATAAAAATCTCTTGAACCTTTAAATGCAAAATTCAAGAATACGAAACATACGATCATCGCATATAGTATAACTTTGGCAGTGGTTTTCCTGTGAACTCCTACCAAGAAATGTACCTTTTGGACAATTTAAACAACTTGTGCAGTTGTAATATGAACCTGAAAAGTACACAATAAAATTCATTATCACTAAGAATTATTTGTTTATGTAAATAATAAAAAAATAAATGTAATATATTTAATCTCTTGCTGATAATTGTATTTAAGTTTTTCATATTGATATTATTATTATTATTATTATTATTAATTAATAAATGCAATATTATTGTCACTAAACAGTAATGCAAGCAAGAATCAACCCCAAATTACAAGTGAAATGGAAACTATAAAATTTAAAATCAAAACAGAAGGTATTGACATGAACACAATATTGATAATGGAGATAAATGCTTAAAACTACTAAAAAGAACTTTCCAAAACTTATCCTTTCAATACTTGAAGTTAGTTATTAAAGGCAATTGCATATTCTGAATATCAGCAGACAATAAAATGAGATAGTTATTATAACCCTTGTTAAATAATTAACTATTTCTCCATTCTAATATTGCTTTTAACTTTTATTTATTGAGTTGTTTATCTAGCCTTACTTCGTATTTTGCTAGACCCAGCTTTACCACATTATAATAGCTTTTACTAATCCTAAACAATACATTAAAAAACTTAGCAAAACTAACCCTAACCCTAATCCTACATTAGAGTAACCTAACCCTAGCCAAAAAAAGGAGATAAACCCTTTCTATATCTTTATTTCTTACCCTTCCATCTAGAGGGAACCATATCATATCATTTCCAAAAACAATGGATTCAATGACATCGCCTATATCGTTAAAGTAATTTTTTGGATTTTCTCATTATACTTCAATGTATAAAACGGAAAAATGTTTAAAACAATTTATAAAACTAACAGTAATCCAGAAATTTATCTACAATCTACAATTTATCATAGAATGAGCCACCAAATCATAATGTTTGGTAATTGTGGTTATTTGATTGGAAAACGTAACTGACGAAATGTCACCTGCAGAGCACGTACGATTTTCACAACATCTCGAAAATCTACTATCATAAATCAGTCCATCGCGACATTCTTGTGAGAAAGAAAACTCGACCAAGTGCGCTAAACACAAGAGCACCAGCGCCCCATGATACATTTCGAAACCATAGGATTTTGGTCATGGATGATTAAGAGCAAAAAATGATGCTGCTTAGTCATCCGAATTCAAGACACAATTCTAATGTAATAAATATATAAATAATTTTTTTTACTGAATCAATCAAAAGCAAATACTACAGATGTGATAAATGTGTAAAAAAATTGACGAACCGACCAAGAAATCTTAATTGTTATATAAATTAAATATTGAAAATAGTGGACTAAAATAATGTTACTTAATTAATAACATGTTTTCCTCCCAAAAAAAAATGTAAAAATTTTCTACAACCACATGCGTTTAAAATATGGTTAATTTAAAGTTTCTTGGTGATAATGAAATCGAATTAAAGTGTTTATCCAGAAAGAGATTTCAAGGCATCTGAAAGGTTTACAAGTTGGTGTGAAACCAGGCTGGGCTATGGAGATGTCAAATCTATTCCAGTCACTATTGAATTAGCATGATGTCTCAAGAAGGGTTCGAAGATTACCTAGATATGATAATCTATTCCTTGGCGGATATGAAGTAAATGGAAGTCGTGGAAGGGTGGGGTTTTGCGGGCAAACTTCCTCCTGAATATGGTATTGGCAGCCCCGCTAGTGACTAGCTGCAGATGTTCTAGCTGCTCTAGGTGACAGGAGAAAGTAGGGTTGAATGGTTAAATTTTAGTCGATCCTGGAAATGATATCCTAATATTAGGGCAGTGATGGGCTTCGAAGTAGAATGTGGCAGCGATGTTTCAAATCTCTCGAACCAGGAACTGTTATGAGCAGCCACAAAAGTCCAACCAGATCTCCAGATTGCAGACGGATTATAATGGCTGCATCAGCTCGGAGTAGATGGTTAAAAAAAATTATAAAACATTGGCATCCAAAAATTATGACTATCGAGGCAAGGCTGAAAAATTGTAATATGTGCTGCAGCTTTTTATTTTAAATATTTTGCAATAAATTAAGATTGTTTACATAAGTATCCCTGGCCATTGTTTAATAAAACTTATTTTTAATTATTTCGTGTTTTGCACTAAAATATTAAATTTATTTTAAAATAAGTTTAATGAAATGATGATAATTTTGGTTTTGCACGATGACGAGACTGCCTACATCCCTTGCCCATTCTCCCTTTTATCACGCTTCTTGTGTCGCTTAGTTTGTTGGATTGCGTAAGTGCTAAGATGGATATTTTAAATATTATTTCCATTTTTATGTTAATATGAGTCTATTTTTATTTGTTAAAACATATCAAAGTTGTCTTGGACTGACTTGTGTTGTGCACGTCACTGCCAACGATGCTACGTTGATAACTGCTCTTATACACTTTTACGTTTTGCTTTTTTAGTTCTAAAAATGGCTGAGTTAGCTGCATCAGAAAACGTTTGGGTAGAGAGAAATCTTTATGAGGATTTGGAGATTGCATACCAAACTCACCTTCAGAAACTGAGGAATGGTGGCCAATCTGATTTCAAGCCATTCGAACAGCAAACGAATGAAGCTAATAGTGTACCTGAGAAATGCCAAGAGGTTTGACATTGGATTATTATCTTTAATATTAAGTAGTAGATAATAGCTTTTGGGTGCTTAATCCAGAATCAAGGGGGATTGAAAATCTCCATTGCTGATGAGATTTCCAAGGCTAGGAAGTATATAAGACACACTCTTGATGATCTTGAGGTGATTATCATGCTTCACTTGTCTAACATGTTAAACATTTTAATTAATGGTGCTAGTCTATTTTTATGCTTTCATATGGAGTTTTCATATGGAAGGGTTAGTTATGAGGGAAACATTTTGTCAGCATTATCAATATCAGTTGATATTATATCAATCGTTTTTATTTCAGACATGCAATGCTGCCAGTGCCAAAGTTGATGTGCCTTCAAATTTTGAAGAAAGTATTATGAAGAGTGAGCATATAATTCATTTATGGCCAAGCATATATAAATAATAAATTTAAATTGGTTTTTAGAATTGACTCTGATTGAGGAACGTACGCTATTGCTCGCTAAAAGGGTTGATGCTATAGAAGCTTTTATGCTGAAGGAAGCAAAACCCTCAGTGCCAGAAGAAGTTGAAGAAGAAGCTGCTCCTGTAGTAGAGCAGAAAGAAGAAAAGGAGGAAGAAGATGACTTTGAACTTTTTGGTTCTGATGTAGGTTTCAATGTTAACTTTTGCTGTGGCCACAAGTTATCTCATATTCAATGCTTTCTCTCTAGGATGAGGAAGATGAAGAAGCAGAGAGAGTCAAGCAAGAAAGGTTAAAGGCCTATGAAGAAAAGAAGTCTAAGAGTTAGTTTTTTTTAGATGATTTTCTTAAAATGTTTCACATTCAAATTATGAAATTCTGTTTCCAGAGCCACAACTTGTTGCCAAGTCTAACATTATCCTTGATGTCAAGCCATGGGATGATGAGACAGACATGGTTGAACTTGAGAAGTGTGTCAGGACAATTGAAATGGATGGTCTCCTTTGGGGTTCCTGTAAGTATTAGTTCTTCTGATGTCATTGCTGATCTTGTACATATTCAGTTCTATATCAATTTAATCATGTTTTAGCCAAACTGATCCCACTTGCTTATGGCATCAAGAAGCTTCAAATTTCATGTGTGGTTGAAGATGATAAAGTCAGCACAGAAGATCTTGAAGAGAAAATTGTTGCCTTTGAGGATTATGTAAGATTACCTTCATTCTAAGACATAATATCCTTGACCTTGCATAAAATCTTTGTAAATTTGGTTTACAGGTACAGAGCATGGACATTGCTGCTTTCAACAAAGTTTAAATTGACCGATTATAGATTAGACCAGATTCTTGTTTGCGTCAAATAAACTGGCTTGAGATTTTTTTAAAATATGTTGTTTAATGGTGCAGTTATAACAACCATCATTAATTCTGTTTGTGGGCCGAAGTGCGCATGGATCCGCTCCTGGATGGTGCACAGGTAACAATATTGGAGTAACAATAACGTGGATGGGCAGATGTGCGTGTGCAATGTCACGTACTCACATTCCCTGGGCGCTCTTAAGTCCGTTTTGTTGCATTGTTAACAAATCTCAATAAAGGGAAAAAACAAAAAGATATTCGATCAATAAAGTAATTGTAATCAATAAATTTATAAAAATTTGCTAGTGAAATCTTTCGTTTATGTAGATCCTGTTTAAAAATAAATAAATAAAAATACGGGCATATAGCTCACCTGTTAAATTCCACAAATCTGGCATTCATTTTAAAAATTATCAGAAAAATATCGGTATGTCTTTTAATATTAACGTATGAAGGTACACGTACTCTTATTAGTAACACGTCGCTTTATCAACTCACTTCCCTCAATTGAAGTTAAATCAGCTAATTACAATGGCCATACTTTGGGTCTGTTTGGTCGGTGCGCTCTTGTTTGTTGGTGAAGCCGGTGCCTCAGAACCGTTGCGCAAAACTGGCGAAAGAAAAATAACTTTGAAAGCACCAAAGCTTACTGAAGAAGACAATGAGAGCTACTTCGTTCCTCCTAATTTCAACTGTGACGTCTGCAGAATAATTTCTTATCAGGTATATTTTATATTTATTGATGGCGGATGTTGAATTAAGTCTAATGAATAATTTATTCAAACAGTTTTTCATTCATTTCGAATCGTTCAATGAACATAACACGAAGTACAAATTCAACATCCCAGAATCAGATATATTGGATCTAACAGAGAAAACCTGCCATAAGGATGTATATAAGAAGTTAGTAAATTATGAAATGCACTTACGCTTTTAGGGAATCAAACAATCAATATATTGATAATCAAGCTATGGAGTAAAGGATGTTGATGGGAGAAAGAGACTTTCAGGAGAAGGTCTTGAAACAAAGGACGTTCCGGGAATGATGGCAGGAGGGGGAATGTGGCCTGGAAGGTTTCTGAAGTCGATTTAGTCCTTTATTTTCGTATCCATTACTGACAACAAATTCTATTTTCAGATTGGCCACTCTGTGCTCAAGCTTGGCCGGAGAACTAGGCGAAGAAGAAATATACAATGTATATAAAGAGATGCCAGATGACTTGTTCCATTTCCAGAACTATTTATGTTTCCAGACTGGACTTAGAGGAGGTTGCAGAACAGAAGATCTGAGAGAGGAACTCTAACAATTTTGAAACATCAAGAACATTTTCAAGATGCAGCTACATTCACTTCTAAAGAAGTTGGAATTTACAGTATTAAAAATATATATTCATGATCTCATATCCATAAAGCATATCAAGTTTTTTGGTAACATCGGCTAAGTACATGAAACTGGGTTGCAACAAAACAAAGTAAGGAAGGCATACCAAATATTTGTATCTTAGGGAAAATATACTTTATTTCTGCTCTCCAATATCTTATCTATATATTAAAAATATATATTTTATGAAAGCACTGGTAGACAGAGACTTGCAAAAGTTGACCATTCAGCAACCTAGTCTTGAGCATGAGTCACTTAAAAATCTTCAATAAGACCAAAGTTTGCCAACAATTGTACGAATGAAATTCTCACGATTTAGGACAGAATACACCATTCACTCATAGATTAATTCGTGATATTTCAAATTTTTTATGCAGTATCTTTTTTTTTTTTACAAAATTCATGTTACTGAATTACCAACCACCGTAGCAAATAACTTTGGAACCTCTCAAAAATAAATATTCCAAGGAACTGGGGTCTATAGGTCAGAGGCAATCACAGCATTTAATTTAAGGCAAATTATAGTTAAGACTAGTTATTAATTATGAGTTCAAGCTCCTGAAAATCCTCAAGTCTCCTGACATCTCTGTCATTCCGAATTATGGTATTTGGAAGCTTCCTAATCTTTAGCCCACACTCTACTGGTGCATCAAGTTCCCTACACATTTCATCCAACAACTGGATATATGTTAGAAGGTCTCTGTCTGGAAAGTCTACTTCTATAAAGTCTTTGTCCTTTTCCAATTTTATTTTTAATACCAGTTCTGAAAATGGAAATTCTCAGAATAATAAATGTCAATATGCAAAAAAATATTAATAGTGGATCACCTTTGCATGAAGATAAATAATTTCGTGCATAAAAATCTCTTTCTGAAGATGTCGTTGATAATTTTGTTGTCTGTTGATAGCTGCCATTTCTGAAATCATTGTTTTCAGGCTGCTTTCCATAAGGAAAGATTGGATGTGCCAAATAATTTGGAACAAAAGGTGATGAATTGTTATTGCTGGAGTTGGTTGCTACTTCACCTGTTAGAAATTTTTGTTGTATTCTGCATTTGCACTGAATGGCATAATATATCAAAAATAATGGTGAAAATGTATTGAAATTCAGATTTTAAGCAGATTTACGTTTCTAAGGCAAGTAAAATAATATGCTCCATAGCAAGTTTATCACAAACCTGTAAAAGGAACCGAAAATTTAACATCTGGTGCCAATTGCCAACATGTTTCGTGATTAATTGTCATTAGAGACGCGTCTGCCCCATGATTGAGTAAATATGACACAATAGAAGAGTGCCCTCTCTTGCAACTCCAATGCAGGGCTGTCCTAAAAATGTCCATACATTTAATTCAGCCGCTTTTAAATGGCACAAAATTAAAATACCCTTTACCAGTGATTAATGATGTTTTGAGAATTCACGTCGACGCCCTTCTCAACAAGACCTTTGACGGCATCTAGGTCTCCCGTAGACGCGGCCTCTCTTAACTTTTCTTCACAATCACGTTTATGTATATCGTTTAGCATATTATAATTCATCGAAACGAAACCAGAGCGCAGATAAAATCAGGCTAAAAAAGCTGAAAATTTAACTCCGATGTTTATAAACAATTGATTAAAATGAGCTAAAATGTAATGATTAATGAATCATTTTTTAAAACTCTACTTGTTAATAAAGATTTTACTGAAGACTTTAAAAATGGATTTTTGTATTCAACTTTTTTTTAGCATAATTTACATATTATATATTTTGCATTTATAACTTAAATATAATATTTTAATTAATACAAAGTAATTTAGCTAAATAAAATGTATACAAAATAACATTTTAAATTTTTATAAATTAAAAATATGAATCTATGGTGTTGTTAAAATATTCGTTTGTAAACATAGTTTCGCGACTTGAGATATGAGGCGTGTGGAGTTAGTGAAAGATATTGCCCGAGTAATCAATAAATATTCCATCTTAAACACATTTAGGAAGTACCATTCAGAAGCAGTTCAGTCCAATATGAAGGATAAAATAATATGTTTGAAGAAAGAAAAAGGTTAGATCCATTTATATGTCTTAAAGACTTAAATTCAGCTTACTCCAGCACTTTGTGATTAAACGATTTCTGAACATATTGTTTGATAGATCTTTCATACGCCATAAAATTGGCCGTGGATTGCTTGCACACCGGTGGAGTAGTAGCGGTTCCGACAGATACGATATACGGTCTGGCAGGACTAACACAGATGGATGACGCGGTTAACAAAATATATGATATAAAGGCTAGGAATACTCTAAAGCCCATATCTGTGTCGGTGTCACAAGTTGACGAAATATACAGGTGACTCCGATCTTATGTTTTGCAGCGAGATAATGTCTCTTGAAGTGCTTTGGTTAAAACTCAAAATATCGAAACATAATTTACACAGGTGGGCTAACGTCTGTGTTAGCAGGAAACTTCTAAACGAGTTACTTCCAGGTCCAGTGACAGTCGTTTTTGAACGCAAGGCGTCGCTAAACGCCAAGTTCAATCCTCAAACGAATTTACTTGGTCTGCGCATTCCAGACGACGCCTTTATCAGAGGGGTTTGTAGTCAACTAACTAGTCCGATGGCGTTAACAAGCGCCAATGTCAGCAACCACGAGAGTGCCCTGAAAATTGAGGTTAATATGTTTAATAATGGTTGGATAAAGGAGTTTTATCAGTTTTTATTTTACCGCGATAACGTGAATCTTGAGCTCTACGTTTAAAACGTTAAAATTAGGAACATAGAAATGCTTGCACGATCTATATTTTCAAGTCAATATATTTGCAGGAGTTTTCGGCACTCTGGCCAAATATCGATTTAATATTTGATAACGGACCAATCACAGTTAACAATTCGAGCAAATCTGGTTCAACGATTGTTAACCTTTCCGAGGAAGGCTACTATTCGATTGTTAGGGATGGCTGGTTAGTTTGACACTGATTGACGTGCTCCTTTTTATATTAATCATTACTATCTATTTTTCCAGCGCATTGGAGGAGACCGTTGCTAAATTAAAGAAATATGGACTGATGGAAAAATTGTAAAATGTATTTTGTAATAATAACAGTTGCTACAATTAAATAAAATCGCATTCTTATTCTTAATAAGCTTGTTGTCGGAAATGTATATCTGCAAAGAATACAATCGAATCCGTGAAGATGTCGAGCGATAGAAATTTGGGGAAAAGCCCTTTACTTAGAAGTAAAGAAAGGTTCGAGTTGTGGATAAGTGTATCCCAATTAAAAAGCTGAAATATCTCTGTCGAATCACAAAAATCTAGATGGCAAATTTTTGTTGGCGCTCGAGCGTGAAACTGCTGCTGATTTTCGGAGATCTAGACAAACTTGTAGTTTTATCTATTTCTAGAAGGATTTGGTTATCAATTGATTTGAGTAGAAGTTAAGAACAGGTGATGTTATTTAAGTTGTAAAGTTAACAGTTCGAATAAAAGAAGGATAGCAAAAGTGGAACACTATAAGGAATGAACTGGAAGAACGGTCTAGTACCCTACTGAACATCGTCTTGAGATTTTCAAATTTTAATTATTCAGATATATTTGCAAACGTAATAAACTTTATTTTTAATCGGCAATATCTACTTTGAAAGTTTTATTTAGCTGTTTCGTTACTTTTTAAATTATGTTGACAAATTGCAAACTTTGCAAAAATTGTTCATTAATGCAAGGTTATCAACATTTTTTAAACTTATTTTTGTTCAATAGCGTGTGGTTAGAGTTAGTACTGTAAGCTACTAGATTTAGGTTTTAATTTAAATACACGTGAGGGAGATATCGCGTCTAGTTTTATAAACATCTCTGTTGGTGTGTATTGCCGGTTGGAAGGGTCTAAATCTCCAAAATGAGCCTCCCGAAGAAACTTGGCCCGCGAACTCATGTAGATGTCAATGACAGACGTCTTAAACCGATTTACGGTTTGTTTATTCTTAATTTTAATATCTTTCGGTGGAGGAGTGCCGCTCGCATTTCTTTAATGGGCTGTTACATTTTTTTAGATTTACGTATTTTAATGGTTTGACTGACCTCTATGGATGGTAGGCTGCACTTGTTGGTCATGTTTAATAAAATGACAAATTATTGCTATTCTTTTTGTAAGAAGCCTTCTTTAGTAGAATAGCCTTGCTTAATACTATTTATTAATTACATTAACTTGTAAAAGCTTTTAACGCTTTTTAGTAAATTAAATATTTAGCACAAAACCATTGAAGAGCCAGAACAAATGTGTATTTTAAGTTTTGTGTTTTTTTACAATTGGGTGTATAAAGAATCTGCAGATTTAATAGCTTTAATGATTCAAGCAGAAGTTTTAAAATAGTACTCATTTGGTTTTCTTGTGCCAACATATTGCCTATATTTTTTTCTGGATGTTACATGGATGTTATGGATGTTATGGTATAATGCATTATATCGTTTATTTAAGTGATATTAAATGTTTTATCATCTGATAATAACCTTATTATTGGCTGATAGAAAGTCTGGACAATGGAGATAACAAAAAAGCCATTCAAGAAGCAGAAAGGGTTCTCAGGAAGGCCAAGCAGTTGACATGTGCTAAGGTGAGGCTCTGAACTTATCATTCATGGCAATGATGTTTTGTTCAAAAGAACTTTGTATGAGACTTCTTGTATCTTTTAAAGTATTGTTGTAGTAAAGTATTCATGTAATTCGACCTAGTGATGTTTTTGGAATAATGTAAGAATTTTTGAATAATTCCAGGCTTTGAAATGTTTGGCTTTGATTCGAATGAATCGCAAACCTGAGGCAAGATGCATTTTGACTGAGATCAGGAAGATGACACCCTTGGACGAAGGCACAATGCAGGCTCTCACTGCTTGCTACAAAGAGCTTCCAGACTGTTAGTTATTTTAATGCAAAGATCTTAATAGCATTAAGTAATGACTACTATTGGTTGTGCAGTATTTTTGGCTTTTTAATTCATTCCATTGGGCAATTTCTGAAACTGGACATTGAATTGGATATAATTATAATCATAATTATAATTATTGCAGTTGAGCAAATAGTCCACATGTACGAAGAATTCCTCGTCTCGAGTCCCAATGACGAAGCAATCCTGACCCAGCTCTTCAATGCCTACGTACGCATCGGAGACAGTCGCAACCAGCAACAGGTCGCCATGAAGCTGTACAAGTTATTCCCGAGCAAGACTCCGTACTTGTTTTGGGTCATCATGTCTTACGTCATGATGGTGAGACTTATTTATTTTGTTTTTAAAATAAAAACCTATTTAATTTTATTTGTTTGGTTTGAATCCAATACTCTTATATTCTTTCTCAAATTTCTTGCAGGGCCAAATTTTTCTAAATGTTAATGATAATCATGTATAAAAATATAATTTTAACGTTTTATTAATGTCCAAATTTGTCTAATTATTAATGATAATCATGTTAATTATGTTAATCGTATAAAATTATAATTTTAACGTTTTATTAACGTCCAGTCAAACCAAGACAGGGAAGCGGGTAAGAAACTGTACCTCCCACTTGCAGAAGGAATGACCCTCAAGTACCTCAAAGAGTCAAAACATGAATCAGAAACAGGTTGAGTCAAATAAATTAATTTTTTTTTTCACTTCTTAAGTTCACATTCAGTTAAGATTTAGTATTATTGTATTCATAGCCATTGTTGTTAGTGTGTGTTGTTTGTTTGCTCGTGTAAGTGTGGCCAAGGTCTTATAACAGCTTTGTTGAATAAATAAATAAATAAATTAATAAATTAATTAATTAATAAATTAATAAATTAATAAATAAATTAATAAATAAATAAATAAATTAATAAATAAATAAATAAATAAATAAATAAATAAATAAATAAATAAATAAATAAATAAATAAATAAATAAATAAATAAATAAATAAATAAATAAATAAATAAATAAATAAATAAATAAATAAATAAATAAATAAATAAATAATAAATAAATAAATAAATAAATAAATAAATAAATAAATAAATAAATAAATAAATAAATAAATAAATAAATAAATAAATAAATAAATAAATAAATAAATAAATAAATAAATAAATAAATAAATAAATAAATAAATAAATAAATAAATAAATAAATAAATAAATAAATAAATAAATAAATAAATTAATTAATTAATTAATTAATTAATAATGGGTATATTTTTCTCTTAAAATTATTTGTCATGAGCAGAGGTGATGCTGTACATATCCATATTGGAGAAGCAGAAGAAATATAAGGAACTTCTTGATGTACTGAAAGGAGTGATGGGAGGTCAGACATTTGGAACTTTTTGAAAGATTTACAGATTCCTTAAGTTTATGCACATCAAGCACATCATATGCTATGTGATAATCTGTTCCTGTTTCAGACAAAATAGTTCAAAACATCAAGTACAAGGAACTACTCCTGCTAAAAGTACTCGCAAATCTGGCAGACTGGAAGGAACTGAATAAGGCATATAAAAGTCTCCTCCTGAAAAAGTAGGTTCATCCTGGTGCATCTGTTGAACTGTTGAACTATTCTGCTTGATCGTTCAAAACAAAAAAAGCCCAAGAATTTACCGTTACCATTTGTTTTTGTTTGAATCTCGGATCAGTCCCGATGACATCGTGTGGTACAGAGAATATCTGAAGTTCGTCTCGACTTTGCTCGTCAATGCTCCTTCGGAGTCCTCCCTGGCGACTCTGTCCTTTCGGTCGGTAACCAATAGCAACAGCCTTAAAGAATTGGAAGATGTCAGGTGAGTTAAAAAGACCATAAATAATTAGCATAATTGTTTATAAGTGCAGCTGCAAGGATTTGATTGGATTCTAAAGTACTTAATTATTCATTTGTATTGCCTGAACTTGTCCATTAAAGATGTTACAAGAATAACAAGCAGGATGGTAAAGACTTTAAATGTTCCGATTTGTTTTTGTTTTGAAGTGTCGTTGAAGACGATTCCCTGGAGAGCGTGGCTGCGTTCCTGAATTCGTGCGTGGAGGTCTCGGACGTTGTCGGAGACGGATACTCGCTCAGAGCTCCGTACTTGGCTCAACTGGAAATGATTGCAATGTTCAAAGATGGATCTTCTTCTGCGTGGAAGGACAACCTCGGTTGGTTTAGAGATGATCAGATCATTTTGCACGATGATGATGATGATTGTGGATTAATTGCTCAATCAAAATGTTCATTTTCATTTCTGCTTACATGACTTTTTCTCATGTTTAGTTATCATTATACTGGCTAGTGTACATCATAAATTTGGGAAGTAAACAAATAAAGTTATATATTATTATATATTGTAAAATATTAATTATTATGATTAATTAATTAATTATTATTGCAATGATATTGAAGTAAAATTGTTGAACGTCGATCTAGCTCCTCAATACCTGAAGTTGATGACCGAATATTTTCATCGTTTTGGAGACAAGCCATGCTGCTTCAGTGATTTGAAGAAATTTTTCGATGTTCTCAGTCACGAAGAGAAGACCAAGGTTATCATTTGTGTATTGTTTTCTTGATTTTCAAAATTAATTAATTCATCTGGTCAGTGGCCATGATATTTGTAATTTGATTGCAAACTTATTTTCTACCCATGCACAGCTCAGGGAGATGTTCGGTGACCCAGTGACCGATTCTGATGGAGTAGTCACTCTGCCTGAAAATGTTAGAATTATTAATTTTATTTTTTGCTTGTTAATTATTTATTCTTTATTAAGTATTTATATATCATTTAATATTTATCAAGTATTTATCAGTCGTTGGCAAATGTTAATGTTTTTCTAGAACTTCGATGTTGATGCAATTATTGGTCAGTGCAATTAGCCAACATTCAGAGCACCTTATGCAGCTAATCAATCTGGCTGAGGATATTTAGACTTTTTAGTCTGAGTTGCAAATATGTTGCCTAACATCTCATTGTTACAGTGACTGCATACTTAAGACTACTAACCTTTCTTTCGGCCAACCTGCATGAAATTTATTGATTTTAACTAAAAGACTTTAAAACGTGATCATCTCTTTTACTGTGATGATGGATCCTGATGATGGAAATCTGATTTTCCTTTTTAAACTCCAGTTCAAGACAGCACAAAGGCACATCTTCACACTGCAGGCCAATAACTACATGGGTTTCTATGAGAACTTGTCTACTCAAGAACAGTTGGATCTCGTTGGAACTCTGCTCAACTTCTATAGACACGCACTCTCCTTCGGTACGTTTGGAACCTTTGAAATAGTTTTTAAATAATAATAATAATAATGATAATAATAATAATAATAATAATAATAATAACAAAACAATTAATTAATAGTTGTAGTTTATGCTAGGTTTTAAATAATTTTAATCATTGCTATTTGAAACAAAACCAGGTGAACATCTGAAAGCCACCGAAAGTCAGCCAGCCGATCCGTACGTCCTTCTGTCTGCCGAAATCCTGTTCACGGTTGCCAAGAGGAAGGGTTAGAGGATCTTTTTGTTTTTATTTTTAAAATAAGCATCAAATACTTAACAAATCAATGATTAATATATAAATTATTCAATTAGAATGTTATTTATTTGCCCTGCTTGCTCACTTATCCGGGTTTTGTCAACCATTTTCAAGATGACATGTTACAACTGGTCAGAGCAGTTGCCTTGCTGGAGGAAGCGCTGGAAAAAAGTCCTTCAAATTATCTCATAAAGCTTCTGCTTCTCAAGTACCATGCCACGTTGGGTAAGTTCGATGTTTGTTTGTCAAATCCTTTCGAAAAATCTTTTAAAATCTAGAAATCTGGAAATGAGAGTGGGATTTTTTAGGGTTTTTTTGTGTTTTTTTTTGAGGATGTCAAAATTGACTTTTTGTTTCTTTATTAGGAACAATGAACCAAGGTTTTGGAATATTTGAGGCACTGGAGGTGAAGTACATTCAGCATGACACCATGGGGTTCGTTGTTTTTATACTTTTAAATGTTGAATATTTTAGTTTTTTGTAATGTTCACCAACTTCAACATCCAGATACATGATCTCCAATCCCCTCATGAAGTTCGGTCAGTTCCAGTTGGCCAAAAAATATTGCGACATGACTTTGAAGTTTTACGAAACCGTTCAGAGAGAAGTAAGCATCGAATATTAAGTAGCTTATTTATAGATTGGGATGGCTTGTGATTAATATTAATATAATGTGTAATGTGATTCTATATTTCACAGTCGACGGACTACATAATTAATTGCTACAAGTACGGGACATTTGAGAAGGTGAGCAGCCATAGATGATATGTATAATAATATAAATAATATGTATAATAATATAAAATATATCTCCATAATAGATTAATAAATTAATAAATTGTAATGAGTAATGAAACCATTACCATTGTGATTCAAGCTGTAATTAGCTTTATCCCCATGATTATTGAGTTTTTAAATACATTTTCTGCTGCTATGGTTTTTGTTATGCTCAGTATCATGCTATATTATGCTGTTAAGCTATGATCAATGTTATTCACTCGTTTACTGAACATAATTATTCACTTATTGTTATATATAATTCTAGTGTAATTATTTTACTCAAAGCTGATTGAAAGCTGTTTGTACTTTGTAACAATCTCAGATCAAAGAATTTATTGAACTGAAGAGAAGGGTGTCACGATCTGCACAGTTTGCAGGCACTTCTGTGAACAGACTCATGCTTGGTCTGATTTCATCGTGCTATGAGTAAGAGCACTCTGGAAATGTTTATTATGTCATTATTATTATTATTATTATTATTATTATTATTTATTATTGTTATTATTATTATTATTATTATTATTTGACATGCAGGACATTAATTTAGTTAGCTTCAATTATGATATTATATTAATTGCTCTGCACTGAGAAGCAATAATTGGTCTATTTTTAATCATTTTAACGTGGCCATTTAACAAAATGTTGTTAAATGAAAATTTCATTAAAAGCCAAAAAGCAGTCGAAGAGTTGATCCTGTCGTCCAGCATCGAAGATTTCACCTTCCATGGCATGGATTGTCAGGAGCTTTTGGACAACAGGGACTTCTTTGTCGTGTCCAATTGGAAACTCTATGGAAGGTCACTTAAAGGGCAATTAAATTCTTTTCCCACAAAACTATTTTTGAGTGCAAAAACAATTTTTAATTACGGTTTTTAATGAATGTGAAAGTTTTGCTCGTTTTTCAGGCAAAAACAAGGTTTCCAAGAGACATCCTTTGAAGAGGAGGTTAGATAGATAAGTGCAAACAAAAAATTGGCCAATAATTTAAAATATTGATGATTCATTATTTACCAAATAACAATAACAAATGATTTTAATATTTTATTCATTTTACATCTCAAATAGAAAGCCTGGATTCTCTTGCAAACCCTGATCTTGAGAACGTTGTGGAGGGTTGTTAAGGAATCAAACATGATCAGTTTGCAACAGTCGAACACCAACTCATCCAACGACATCTCACAAGACGACTCCCACCACCGGCACGTCGCCGACAAGAGAAACTCCGACTCTCATGTCAAGGATTCGAAAACCGACTCCAAGATTGTCAATTCCGAAATATCTCTTCAACCCAATGTGCCTCAAAACGAAAAGAAGAAGAAGAACGCTCACGCTTGCGATCTTGCGTCCTGCGTCGAAAGCGAGATTGTAAACCAATTGACCTCCTGCTCGCTATTTGAGAAGGACAATGAGAGGCTCAGTGTTTTCAAGAATGCTTCTGCCAGGGCCAAGGAATTAATTGATGCTCCGAGATTGGTTGGAAACTTTTTTAATTGGTAACTTATTAAGTAAAATTCTTGGGTCAATTTTCCTGCGTTAATATTAACGTAGATTGAAAATTATTCAAATTTTAAAAAAAATATATAAAAAGAGATCAATTTTGTATTTATAATTCTATTGTGGAATGGTTGAAGTTTTGTATTCTTTGCTATCAATGTTTGGATGCAGATCTCTGCACTCAGAAACATGGTGATGTTATTATTATTATTATTATTATTATTTATTTATTTATTTATTTATTTATTTGATTTCAATGATTTGAATTTTGTTTCTGGCATAATCTTTGTTTGATTTTTCATTGCAGACATTTGCCGAGCATTTCTTTCAGATGCCTTTGAAAGCTTTCATCGAGAAGAAGTTGGACGAATCGCTCGTTCAGTTTGTTCAGTTCTTCAACTCGGTTACTGAGGTCGTCAGAAACCCTGGCTCGGGTATGCGAGAATTTGATTAAGTTTTAGTCCATCTGAATTGAATCTGAATTGAATCTGAATGAATTTTATTACCCTGCCTTGCCTTGGTCATGTCATCTTCAGATCCAGACATAAATTTTATATTTTAATACTTTTAAATTTTCATAAATTTTATATTTTAATAATTTTAAATTTTCTGATTCCAGACGTAAATCACATTCCTGTTAAAGAAGCAACTGATGTAATGGCATTTGGTGAGATCTTTTGTGCCTTAATTACTTTATTTCTGAATCCGTTCTATTTTCTCATGGCTTTATTTCCTTGTGAAAAGGAATCTCCATCAAGGATCTCGGGTCGAGCGAGGAAGGGCGATTCTCATTTGGGGAGGTCGCTCGCTTGGAGGAGGCCGTGTTGCTTTTGCAGGTTGGAAAATGATTTTTAAAATCATGCCATGATTTAACTAAATATGCTAAGTGTTTCCCTATTCTGAATGTATTGAATCTTTAAAATCAAATCAATTTTATGAGCAATTTTTTGCTTTTTATTTTTATTTTTATTTATCCATTTTTCATGTGCCATATTTTAATTTTAAATGTTTTTTTTTTCTTTCAAGCATTTGTGCCAACTGGTCATCATCTTCAACTGCTGTGATCAACTTCTTCAGCCTTTTAAGACAAAAAGAGGAAAGAAGAAAACAAAGAAACTCCCGGAAGTTGTAAGTTGTAATTCTTTTCATTTTAAATTTCACGATTATTTAGAATAAATAAATAAATTAATTAATTAATTAATTGACTTGATTGAATCAGTATATTGATTGATTGATTGATATTGTAATCAATTCATCTCTGCTTGTAGCCCAACATTTTACTTAGCTACAACATGTTAGCACAAGGACTGGTTAGCCTACACTCCATGCTGACAGATTTTTTCAAGAAAACACCGGAACAGTTTTTGCCCAACTTTTCACTCATGATTGACCATCTGAACAAGGTTAATTAATTTTTGCTTAGAATTAAATTTTAATTCCAATTTATTCAACAACTGATCTTTTTATAAATATTTTTTTTTAAATTTGAATAATTTTCAATTCTGAATTAATAATGATTATTTAGTGCTATTGATCTATTTTGTTTATTTATTAATTTAATTGTTCTTACAAGGCAAGTTCAGGAGATTCTTTAAAGGTTCTGGCAACAGCAAAGAAAGGCTTCAATGGCTTGAGAAATGACTTGTCTGAGCTTCTACAACATATCTCTGTCTTGATGGACAGACTGAAAGAGCCAACTGAATCCTTATGATAAATTACTAATGTTTGTTACTTAAGTTAAAATTTGCATGGTTGATTCTAATATAAAGTCATTATAAATTTCGAGAATCCTTTTTTGTGAAGAATCAAATTACTGGGCCTGGAGGATTGGATATAGAAATCTCTCGAGCAAGAGATTTTTGTATTTAAGCATAGGAAATGCCTCAGCACAGCATTTATTTGTGAGGAAAGTAGATTATACTTCTCATTATGACAGCTCACGAGGATGGAATTTTGCAAAGTTTGCTCTTTGAATGAAGTGATTTTTCTCCAGAAGAATTGTTTGCTCTTTGGTCGTCTTTTGTTATCTCGGGTTATTATTAATAATATTGTGATTATTATTATTATTATTATTTCCATCGTCGTTGTTCAATGCATGTTATTTTTGTACATGCATCACTATGATTAACTGCGTGACGTCACTTAAATTTCGTTATATTTTTGAATTAAATACAACAAAAAGACGTTATAAAATGGTTATTTACTTCCGGAAGGCACTCATGGGCACAATTTAATACTTTAGCAACGAATGACAAGCCACCGAACAGAAGAATGTTGCGGACAATGCTGAACCAAAAATAAAACCAGGACGAAGATTATTCGTAATTCGAACTACGGTCGAAGCTTAGCCGACATTGATGGTGAAGGGACTGCCAGGAATGTCATCCATTCCCCACCTTATGGTGAGGATGTGCTCTCCTCTTTCTGGGGCGTTGTAGGTCACGGTGTAGAGGTTGGGGCGGGTCTTTTTGTAGGTCAACTCTTGGACGGGGTGTCCGTTTGGAGAGATCATTCCCAGTGTGAGCAAGGCTTGTCCTGGTTGATGTGACAATAATAATGTTTCATCATTGTCACACTATTATCACTCAAGTATTAATAAGACGTAATCAAGTATTTGGCTTACCTGCATCTTTAACATCCAACGTGAATGTTCCTGCCCTTCCTGGATATCCTTTTTTCAGTCCATTTCCTTGGGCAATCGCTTTGGTAGCATCTCCGTGGAAGCGCTTGCTCTTTGAGGAGCCTGGTTTCTTTTCCACTGTTTCCACAAATAGACCAGAAGTTTCCAAAATATCTGAAGGCTTTCCTTTGCCTGAAACATAGATTGAGAAATGAATGTTGTCCTTCTGGTCAAACTTGTCTAACTGCAATCTATCAGTTACAAAACCTGTAACAGTGGCCTTGAAGGGTGATCCAGCTATGGAGACTGAGCAGAACTTAATGTAGATCAAATAATCCCCTGGAGCCATCGGAGTGTAGGTGAAGTCGTACCCCTCCTCCACCTCAGAGCAAACCACTGCCACTTTCGATGGCCCTTCGATGTGCACTGCCATGACCCCAGCACCAGCGTTTGTAGTGGTGACAGAAAACTTAGAAGCTTTACCTGAATGAATTTTTTTTTCATGTTAAATTGCAATTCTTCTAAACATTAATATACATTTTAAATCAGATAATATGTTGCACTAATCTGCTTAATAATTGGCTAAAATGGATCGAAAATTGGCTGTTAAAACCAGAAACTGTGGATGCTAACCCACTTCTCCCTTCTCCAGTCCATCGCCTTTTGCAGAGACAAGTGCCGGATCGGCTCCGAGTTTTCCAACAAGAAGGGGAAAAGGACTTCCAGGTATGTGGGCTTCATTGAATCTTATGTAAACATAATAAACTCCATTCTCCTTTGGCAGGAATCTCATGGCATACATGTCCTGATCGAGTTCCTGACTGAATACATCCTCCTCTGTGCCCGAAGGAGTCTTTACAAAGGCCTTCAGAGTTCCGATGCCTCCATTCAAGTTAACGTTGAATGTCGCAGGCCTGTCGACCTGTAATCAATGAAAAGATATTAATATTATACATTTAATTCTTAGAATTGATGATAAAAATAAATATTTAAAATGTAATTTTAATGCACTTTTAGTACCTCCAATCCTCTGTCTCTCAATCCATGCAGAGTCACCAATTTGGCATCTTTGCTTTCAGGTGACACGTGAACAATGGCAGGTGAATGGGGAACGTGTTGGTCATTGTACTTCACGTGGATGCCATATTCACCTGAAATAATGGAAATATTACATGTTACACTCTAGTATATTTTACAATTTAATTAATGTTAATTAATCTTACTAGTTATACACTTATTCAAACAGCAAACACATCTGTTTTGGAAACAATCAAAAACAACTAATGTAACTAATGTTACATTGACTTAAACTAAAAGTTTGAGGAATTTTAAGTGGCTATGGAAGCATATGGAAGGTCATTACACTTAAAGATACCACAACAGTAGTGATAATAACAGTGTTGTTTAAAGCAGTGTACCTTCTTTAGCAACTTCATAGGATACGATTGAAAATCCACCGGGATTTTCCCTAATGTTAATTTTAGCCTTGGAAGGACCTTCAATGGCAACTGACAAGTTTCCAGCTCCTGCTTCTCGTGTGTAAACGTTGAAGAAATCTTTGGGGAATAAGGACTTTGTTTGCAATTTGTCATAAAAAGAGAAAAAAAAGATGAATTTTCAAGTAATGAATTTACTTGGAATATTGATCTCTCCTCTGTCCACACCAGGTCCCCTGAATTCCACTCTGTGGCTTCCACCAGTGGTCTCCTTACCAACTGTATACTGGAAAGGACTACCTATTGATGATGTTGCAGATTTAATAGAAAAAGAACAGGAAAATATATGGAAAGAAATTATAATGCCAAAATGGGCAAATTACAATAAATTCATTATTAGCAAGATTAATTATAATAATTTCTCTTATTGTTGGCAATTAATAAACAACTAATATGAGCATTAGTAAATGTATTTCCTGTAACTATTAGTTACCAGGCAGGTGAATTCCCTTGTACTTGATGCTGAGAGTATGGGTGCCGGTCTGAGGAGGAGAGAATCTGATCTCAAAGAGAAAGTCAGCCTTGTCTCTGATTTCACAGGCCTCGGACTCTCCGTCGGGCGATGTCAGTGTAGCTTCCAGATCCAAAGGATTAAGTCCTTTGCAAAAATATTTAGAATATCTGGATCATGTCTTGATATCATAACTTTAAATTTAATTATGTTACTGCTATATATAATTGCAATAATGAATATTGTGGCATTAATCTAATACCCATTTTAAATATATTTTTCCAATTTTCAGATACAAATAATTTTCAAAATACCAGTGAGTTTCATCTCCAACGTGCACTTGTCTTTAGCATTGACGATCGGAGCAGATCCGATGCTCTTGGTGGCAGTTTCCCTGATACGCCCTGAGGGCTCACCACCAACACTCACCATGAAAGGACTTCCTGGTAATTATTTAACATTTATTATTACCTAATTATTTAAAAAAAAATCAAATATATTCTGGGATTTCAATCACCTGTGACATGTTCATCTCCAAACATCATGTTGAGGAGGTATATGCCAGGTTCATGGGGCTTGTAGGAGAGGAGGAATTCTGTGGCACTCTTCTCTTTTACGTCCAAATCGGATCTGTGGGCCCCCTCCACAGATACACCAAGGGCTCCCAGGCCTGAAAAGAAAAACAGTTTTCCATTATTTCCAAGTTAATCGAATAACTTAATTAAATCAAATGGACCTGCTGACGAGGTATCAATTTTGATTTCATTCCATACGTTTGCCTTGGCCTCTTTCATGGCTCCAGAGATGTGAACTTTGGATGCATGACTGATTTCTGAGTCTCCAATAGACACGTTGAAGGGACTTCCAGTGATTGGGTGTCCATCCTGCTTCACCTCAACCACGTAGGTTCCCTTCTTCTTTGGTTGAAATGAGGCAATCGCTATTTGCAAAGCAAGAAATCACATTGAAGAGAAAAATGTAACTTATTACATTACTGAATGTATGCCCCATATTTTACAGGCTTGTAATCTATGCAAGTAAAAATGAAAGAACTGTTGCTTCTTGATTCAGATAGTCATCAAGTAAGCGCAAGCGTATCAAAAACATGCGTATCAAAACCGAAATGCAGAATCCAGAATTTCCAGAAGCTTTTCTTAAAAAGCCTAGAAATCAATTACTGGTAAACCCGATCGATAAGCCCCCTCTATCATCCTTTGTTTTGAGGAAGGGGGGCTTATCGATCGGGAATACCTCAATTACTGCCACTACTTTTTGTTCAGCACCGAAGATCTACGCCTCCTGTTTACCTAATTTGCCATCGGCAGTCTTCTTGAGAAGGCACGGTTCGGCCACGCCACCGGGTGGTTTAATGACTCCAACCGTGTTTGCAAGATCGACGTTTCCACCGCAAAGCACGTAAACTCCGGTGGCAGGTATGGAAAGCTGAGACCTCTTCCTTCCCTCGCCTGAAAATTATGATCACGAATATTTATATCGATAATATTTTATTACAATACGTGAGATTGATTACAACGACTATAATCATTATTATGTGAACGAAATGGATTGTATTGACATTTAATTATGATGAGATATTATCGATATGCGATATTATCTTGTCTGACTTTGTAATAAAAATAGTGTCGGCAAATGAATGGCCAAAAATCCGAAACCCGATATCTTGGCCTGAAATGGTGAGCTGCAGATAGGTTTTCCCTTGTGAGTGATGTGGATGTCATATTCTCCAGGTGAGACAGGCACATAAGCGACCTCCAAGTTGCCATTTTTCTCGGTCTTGCGTACAATATCTGCCTTTCCGGGACCATGCACCTTAACGTCGATGTCTCCTGACAACGAAATGTCAAATATGGGTAAAGAATGCTGTTATAATTTTTACGCTTTATAATTTTGATCATGCTTTAACTATTATAAATAGTTTTGAGCAATTTTCCTGCTTCTAATTCTCCTATTAATTTCTATGAGTTATACAACTTAACCACCTCATTAAACTCATTAAACCTAACTAAACCGAGTATTAGTGAATAGATAATTAGTTATCCCGATCCATTTTCTAATAACTTGTGCCTTATTTTCAGGGTCGGTGAAGACGAATTTGCTGATTTGCTTAACTAATCTCAGCGTGGAATGTTTCGTACAGCAGGGGGGTCTGGGATAATTTCAGCCCACATTGCTGTTCGTGCGTGCTTTTCGGAAGATTAGGAATCCGGTGGAAGTGATGGAACTTCTTGTTTTGGAGAGCGGCAGTTGTGGGAAAGTAGAATGCAATTAAATTCGATTTAAATTTCAGTAACTCGCATAATTAACGTTAATGGGATTAAAATTTTTAAATTAATAAAATCTATTCAACTTGGAAAAAATATGCCAATATTCCAGTACCCAGATAAGATGAGATAAATGTATGTTTTTTACTCATTAGATATTTTCTATCTCATCATGGCAGGTTACGAGGAGATATTATTGAGGCTTAATTGAATTAGAAATTTTTATAAGTGCCTATAATATCGACATTTTGGTTTTCACGATTTATTGGCCTTGTTTCTAACCATTTTTTCAGCTCCGAAACAAAGACATCTCACCTCTGACATTCGTTAATAAAAATATAGATATAAATAATGATATGTAAACATAATAAATATTTTAAAAATAATTATTTCTATTCTCTTTGTGTTTTAACTTTAAAATTTACTATTTTTCTAAAATCGAATTAAAGATATCTATTCTTGTTTTAAATTAAGGTCGAATTGATACAGCTCCCTAAAATAACTTAGAACGTGTGGAAATAACTTTTCTAACCTTCAACAACGAAAAAAAACTAAATCTAGTTGAATTTAGTAAAATAACAAATGAAACGAGCACTCACTGGTTGATCCAACAACGTGAAGGATGGCTTCCTTGCCACTAACTCCGTAGCTCAGACCAGACCCATAGGCAGTTACGTAACCCTTATCAACTTTGTCCACCACAAGATTCAGAGGGGTTCCTAACAATTGTTACAGTAAATAGTAAACTTGGCCAAACTGCAAATATTAATCGGGTAAGTGAATTATGCCAAATTATATTTAACTTTTCAAATTTCAATTTAATTTTTTTATAAGTACAAATTTATAACTTATCGGAATTAATGTATAACCACATACATTTATAATTTACAATATACAGTTATAATTTTCCAGTTCAATGAAATATTCAAATTATTACAATATTTCCGTAGTTGCCATTTTCGTGATTGATTGATTTATGAAGAGTTCTTTTTACCCGAGCCTGAGTTTGCATTAAGGCGGCGTGTGGTTTGATGTTTCGGTCGTTAAAGATTTGTTTCTTATCACAGGCACCGAGAAATTACCAACATTTGTTTTAAAATGCAATTAATTACCAAACATTGTGCTTTAAATTCAAATTATTGTAATCGTAATACAACTAGTAATATATTATTTATATTATAGCTAGTAATAATAACTAATAAAAGTGTTAAGCTGATTACAGAACAAATCTTCAAGGACAGACACCGTTGCTTGCGGGCTTGAGATAACAAAAAACATGTGCTTGGTTTATTGAGTGTGAAATAGTAAACATGTAAAGAACATGGCCTGGAATTTCACGGAGCCACTGGAAAGAAAAGCAGACATCTACAGGGATGCTCCTCCATTACACGTTCATTTCATCCGGCGCTCAATCGTCTGCGATTAATTTTCAATTAATTAGCCAACGCTTCAGATTCTTTGGATTTCGATTTAAATCTTTCTCGTTAAGTGCAGAAAGTTATGAATAAATGAGCTTAAAAATATGAATAATTCATATAAAAACATGAATAATTAATTCGATACAAGAGGAATTTTAAAAATCAGGAAAATTATTAACGGCTTTCAATAGCTTGATTAAAAGTACATTACTCTGGTAATCGAGAATGTTGTTCCATTGAGTCGCAGTTAATTTTTGCACCCAAAAACCATTCCCTGTTTTCTGTTAATCCATTAAGGTGGTGTATCTCAATCCATAACTTATCATGTAACTAGATCTGAATCCGTAACTTATCGTATAAAAGCATTACCTCGTACAAAACCATTGAAATTCTTGCGATCTTAGAATACCAGTGATTTGTCTTTCAAGAGGATTTATAAAAAAGATTTTAAGAAAATAAAATGATTTATTGCAAAAATATAAAAAAAAATGAATCGTTATAAATGTCTTAATATTTCTCTGTCAGATCTTCTAAGATCAAATATCTACGATGACAAATAATGGCTTTAATAATTTTCATCTTACTATCAGCTTCATTTTTTAAAAGATAATTGTGTTTAGCTAACATATCTAGTTCATATGTATCCGAAAAGGTTGCGAAGACACTGTTAAATTAATGACGATAATCGTGATTGATATTAAAAAAATTATTATTATTATTATTAATGCAAGGGTAATTTAATCTGTTAAATAAATGTTAAATAACTAGATCTGAATCCGTAACTTATCGTATAAAAGCATTACCTCGTAATATAATATATAAATTACTAATAATGTTCTTAATTACCGCTTGGATGTATTTCTATTGAACTGACATGGAGCCGTTAATATTAGCATTATTAAACTTTAAAATTATTAAAATATTTAACAATTTATAATTTTATTCAAATCTTTCAACCGCTTGAAATTCCAACATTTATCCCATCACGAATTATAATCCCCCCATTTATTAATAACTATAATAACTAGTATAAGAGAGATGTGTTAATAAAGAAAATAATCATTTAAATTGTAAATCCATAAATTATAAATTCACAATATTTATATAATATTAACCGTCCACAGCATGTTCATTGTAGCTGAAGTTCAGACTGTGAAGTCCTCTGTCAGTGGGATGGTATTGGACCAACACGGACCCATCGGAGTTTGGTCGTATCTCAGGGGCAGGGTTTCCCGAAGACATCTGCAATGTAGTAGAACGTTTGTAGTAGTTGTTGCCCTTGTTACTGTTGTTATGATCTCTTATTATTGCATAGGGTTAAGAGGTTGGCACTATTATAGGCGTAGGATATATATGTATATATATAAAAGAAAACTTTATGAGGCTCTAATCTCGCCAGGACAGTCGATTTATTACGTCTAATTGTCGGATTAATTATACTTAATCGTTTAAATAATTAGAATTAATTGAGCCGACATATATTGACGAAGGTAAATTGCCTCGCGTGTAGAAAAAAATTTACACACAAATCGTCGATCGACAAACAACTGATGCACCGATAAATTAAAAGCCGTCAAACACTTGCTCAACGCACCTTCCGAGAGCGGAAAAAGAAGAAGTTGCGATGCGGAGACTACGGCCGGATTCTCCGCTTTATTAAGCAAGTTGCCAGCAGGAACGCTTGCTGCCACCGAACATCTTTTAATAACCTGGTCTCTGATGATGCACCTACTCCAGCCCACCGCATCAGACACGTGTTTTATCTCCTACCGTTCTTCACGTCCATTCCAGCTGTTCGGGCTGTCGAATTGCACTCGTATTGAGTTCGGAAAAAATGGACGATGCTGACACGTGAGTCTTAACGAAAACAACAGCTGCTTTGCGGAGTGAATTCGTTTTAGGGCCTCGTAGATGAAAGTTAAAACTTTCTGCGAGTCTTACGCTGCCTGCTCCAAGTGCTGGTTCCAAGCTGTGCACGAAAAATTCTTTTCTCCTTCCTTTTTCTCTCTCCATCGTTTTGTTTCGAAAGTCGAATGTGCCGCTCGTCACGGAAATGACCAGCGAGGTGGAAAATCGAACTTAAGAGTTGTGTCGTCTGTTCAAAAGAGCCTAATCGCATCCGGTGATGGCAGGATAGTTTTTTGCCTAAGCTAGATCAATCGTTCCGAAGTCGTTGTTTCAGCATCAGATCTCGTTAATATTATAAATGATTAATTATATAAGTAACCTTGATATAATCTGGCGTCACGACCAGACGAGATTGCATCACGCAGAACCAGTTGACTCCTATGGAGATCATTATCATTCACAAATTCTCTTCAAAAATCCTCACTTATTCATATGAGCAGACGTGGATCCATGCATCTATCCATGCACAGGTCCTTGATAATGCTCATTGCATTAAATCACGTGTTAGAATCTAAGAAAGATTTGTCATTTCACTTTCTTTAGAAGTATAATAAGAATCCTTAGAATAGGAAAGGAATTCGACCCCAAATAGATTTAGAGAATTTAATTTCGTGCAGGATGCAAGCAGAAATGTTATTCAAGGCTTGAGTTTATTATTGAAAATAATAAAATATAATCAAATTATGCACTAGTTGTATCATTCGGAGCTGCTTAGTCAAGTCTTTATCTATCTATCGATAGATTTTCTGAACCTTAGAAAGATGGATTGACATATAGGTACTATAATCTTCTCGATCCGGGACTTTGCTTCCAGTGGAGAATGGTATTTTGATTTAAGTAAATAAGGGAAATATGTTTACAATAAACTTCTAGTAAACACACACCATCTGTCATATGCATGTACTAAGGCTGAACTTTTTCCTACTCTTACCAAGATAACCTACATTTTGAACTGTTGTTGATGAGGAAGTGTACCATAATAAGGTAATAAACCTATAAGTTAAAATAAAATTAACGCTGAAAATAAGCAATTAATTAATATGGAGAGACCCGTAGATGAAGTTGAACTAAATGTCAAAATTTCTAGGACTGCTTAATTTTAAAAATGCCTGAAAAGACCGAAGATTGTTTATTAAAAAGACTGAAAACTATATCATTCGGATTTTACCTCGAATGAGAGGTGAGAAAATTGGAAATTTTCCATAATTTCACATCAACAGAGTTACGCCTCAAGATGTGTTATTGTGCCGAAATGGATAAGTTACGGTTCCTATCAATACAAACTTATGATTCTTTCAGAATCTATAAAATAACAAACGTTACTGCTGTTCACTCCAATTCCTATTATATAATCCATCTGTTTGGAAACAAAGCAACAAATTATGGCTTGAAGTGATTTTATCAAGCTTAACATGCCAGCTTTATTCACAGTCACAGTCGAAGATTCAAATAGCGGATTTAGTGAGGTTGGTTTATTGCATCATTGATAATACTTGCTGATAGTATTTCATAACAGGAAGCATGATAACATCCTAAAACCGTGCTGTAAAGCATTTTGTAACTGAAAAGACTCTTAAGATAACGATTTTGTTGATTTAAAACCCTTGGAAATACTCACATACGTAAGAATATTTGAAAACCTGGCGGTCTATCTTATCTGGTGGCATGTGAAAGCTTTATGAAAACTTTAATGTTAATACGTATGCGCTTTAAATGCAATTCTGAACTTTATATTAAAATTAAATAATTCGATCACTACTTACATATGCTACACTGTAACTCTGCATAACTCGACGAAATATTTCGTTACAAAAAATTTTTTTTGTGCAACACAGTCGCTTTAGTCTCGCCCAGCATCTTCCATTCAATAATTCAATCATCTCTGCCATTATCTGTTTTTGCACACTCCATTGCATACCGCAGCTGGATCTTTATTCCCTCCAACCTCGAGTAATTTACTAGCAGCTGATGTTATTTTATTATGTTTGGTGGTAAATGATTCAAATTTATCCTATTTAATCCAATTTATGACATTTAATCTTTTGAAATTGTCTGAATAATGAAAATGCTTAAAAATCAATTTAAAACTCAGATATTTGTGGGTGAAAGGGTGTTCCGGTTCTTTTTGGCAGCAAAGCGTGGACAAACACTAAATCTCTTGATAAAAGTAGTTTGGTTTTTGTGAAATCCGTACACTATTATTAATAATTACATGCGATTATTATAAATCATACCTCTACGTTAACATAAATGTTTCATATCTTTGCCAAGAATATAGACACCCGAACAAATTAAAAACTTCAACAAATCATGGCCTAGGTTTTAACTTTTATGTGTTAACAAATTGGTAAAAATTACATGACATTACACCATATATATTACATTAATAATTAAGATTCGTTGTAACGCAACCTTTAATGAGAAATATAATTTATTATTAAGCCCAAGTGCTATTATTGTATTATATTTTAAAATACATATTTTCTAAATCACTGGAGTTTTTATATAATTTTTACAATTTTAATTTAATCACGAGTAATTTAGCCACTTTTCGCATGAATTTTCGAGCGATACGCAAGTTAAATTTTCCACTTTCGTAATGTGTTTTAAATCTTTAATTTACAACGGATAAAAGGTGGTATAGTGCCGATAATTGTTTTTATTTATGATTTCTTGAGCCATTTTGTCAACGGAGGTTATATATACAACATATCTGAGAATTTGCTACTTTGAAAGAGTCCTTGTGACAACGGCTTTCGCGTTTAACACACATTTCCACATGATTTGAATTTATAAACAATAAAGAATCTTGCATAGACACAGTATCTGCATTAGCCATTATCACATTTCTTAAATTCATTAGTTAGACAAACTTCGAAGTAACTCAGAAGCAGATGAAAAATGAGTTACATGTCTCTGACCTCTAATATTTTGTTATATCAGCGTTATCATCCGTAATGGAATATTCGTCACGAGCAAGAGATGCAAAAGACAAAAGAAGAGATGAGAGATTTCATGGCAGAAAGAAATTTGAGTCAGATAGATTTTATGATTCAGAACGACCATCATACCCAAGACGCCCTCCTAAATATGCCAAAGAAGAAAGTGGGGATTATAATGGAGGATCGAGAAAGTTTGGTATGTGGAAATTAACCGATATTGTATGGATATTACTCATTTGTACCTTGTGTTTCTATTATGGCAGATGCAATTTTAATTTGAGACATTTCCTGTGGTGACCTAAAATATTGATATAGTTAATTGAATATATCACAAGTGTTTATTCGGTTGATTGATGCCGATGAGCTTTCAGCTGTTTTTATTTTCATTTATTTCTGTGATTCAATTTTTCTGAGTTTTATCCTGATCATTAGCAATAATAATAATAAAAATAATAACAATAATAATAATGATGATGATGATTATGCTAAGCTGTCACTCTATAAGTTGGCTGATAATTTGTTGACAAGTCACTTACCTTTTCTTGATACCTTTTCAGATACAAAGCTCTCAGAAGAATCAAGATTGCAGTCTTTGGTGAGGCGAGTTGTTGGGGACGGAGATTTGGACAAAAGACTTTCTGCAGTTGACAGTCTCAAGCAGTATTTGGAGACCAGTGACAATGCTCAGGTCAGAATTGTCTTTCGATCATTTCATTTTCCTTGGTCACGTTGTAATTAGTTATATTATTAATTAGACATTAATTAGTTATAATGTTAATCATACATTAATTGAGTTGATTTGGACCAATTTTATTGAACGAAATTGGATTAAAAATTGTTGCAACATCACTTTTAGTCTGTGTGCACAAATGCCGAAGAGGCCGTGTACACCTTGAGAGACGTTTTTTCGGAAAGAGTCAGCAGGGACTTCAAAATGGAGGTGGCACAATGCCTGGGTACAGTTGTGTACATTTTCACAAATGAGAACAAAAAGTGAGTCGGATTTATTCTTAATTCTTGATGCTTGATAAATTTTACTCTTTAAAGTTATTTTGAATTTAAATGTCAGGTATTAATTTATTTATTTTAGTTATTTTTAAATGTTACATTTAATCATTTGTACATAATAAACTTGCAAGCTTTAAAAACTGATTAAAAAACAAAATATTTCACCCAACTAGTGTGAGGTTCATCGATTGGCTTTTCCCAAAGAACGTCTCCGAGGACATCAGACTTTTCTATCTCCATGCTGTGACGAATGTCAGTGTTTTGTTTTCAAAATTCGTCATTGACGATTTATGACATTGATTTTAACACGTTTAAGCCGTAATTTTTGGAACGTTAATATTTGATTAATTTTGCAATTGTTTAAAATCACATAAAACTTGCAAACAGGCACTGAAAATGGACAAAAATGCAGAAGTCTTCAGGGGAGTAATTCAGGTTATTGGAAAATTATTTTTCTGTTAGTTAAGAACACTTGGCCAATCAATTATTGGATTTGTCTAGTTAGGAATAGACAGTATTTTCTGGGATTTGGAATGAACCTTATTTGTTACTTGTTATTTTTAGCCTACCTTGAACAAGTGTCAAAACATCTTGGAGAATGCTGGCAGTCCTGAGCAACTGGAGGGAATTGCCAGGGTTTTGATTATCATTTCAAAACTCTATCCTATGGCATTTAAGAGAATATTTCGGGTATTTATGGATTAAGCACGTTACTGATGAATTAATTAACTCAGTTGTCAGTTGAGAAGCCATTAAGCTATCCATTCATTTTTTGTTCCTAATTTACCTTTTACCATTGATACTAAGTTCACTTTTAGTAATATTTATATATTTGTTTAAGTTACAAAATTGTTTTCTGTTCTTAAGGATATGGTTGACATCTTGGTTGGCTGGCATCTTGATCACAGTCAGAGGGAAACTGTGATACAGTTCACGTCGAATGCTCTGATATCCTTCCAGTCTTTCTGGAGTACAGACGTGACCTTTACCTTTAATCTTCTTTCCCAATTCCTGGAGGACATGGAGACCCATATTACAGTGAGAATTTATCATTGTTTTGTCATTTTATTAAGAGGGTCTTCCTAGCTATGGATGACCAATTTTTGTTAATGTGGTTTAACTTTTACTAACATTTTGATAAAATATTAATAATTAATTGGGTTGTTTTTAAAAAGTATTTATATTTCTATGACGATACTACTTTCATTTAGACTATTGAGACTAAGAAAAAAAGCGGAGAAGATGGAAACTCTGTCGAAAATCTCGTTCTCAAAGTGGCTTCCTTCATGAGGTTTGTGATTTTTGTCAATTTATAATTTCCCTTGGACCTAACTCTTAATCTCTAACTGCTTTGTTAGAGCCTTCACCACGGTCATCAGATGCTTGGGTAACTCATCACCAGTTGAGAACCAGTATTTGCTGGAGGTGAATTTCACTTAAAATCTTCATTTAAATCTAAATCAGATATGTTTGCAAAAATGTTATACATTGGAATTTAGCACTGATTAGATACTTAAGTCGTAAATAAAGCCACAAACTTTATAGGGATAGCAAGTCCTATAATTTTGGTTCTGTGATGGTTAATTGTCAATCTGGCTATGATCTTTTTGGCCAGTGTATTGTACAAGCTTTTTTAAAATAAATTCTGATTTATTCTGAAATATTTTTAAAGGTTTTTGAGAGGTTGCTCAAATGTGCATCTAAATTCAACAACAAGCTTTTTCATGAAAGGACACTTGAACTTGGTATGATGTTTATCTTAATGTATTAAGAATTTATGCATAATATACAAGCAATGCATTAGGTAGTTTTCAGATTTGTTTTCACCTGTTGATCAAGGATGGCTTTCATGTTGTGTAAATTTGGATTATTAAATAACTAAGGCATTCATCCAGCCCTTCTGTGCCAACAGGTAATGACTGCATCCGAGCCATAATCTCCAAGTTAGGTTCCATGGACTGTCCGACGCAGGACACCATGCTGTTCGATTTCATCTCGGAACAGGCACTGTCGAAGGCCATGAGGAGCCGATCGTGCTCGTCTTCTCTACTTTCTCTGGTGTCAAAGGTCAGAGTTTTATTTATTTTTTATTTATTATTATATGAAGTCTAGTGAGCATGTTATGTTAATTGTGAGCATGTTATGATTATTGTTATTTCATGTCAATGAATTAAATATTGCTTTTCCAGCTAGTGGATGTCATAACAACTAAACTACCACTTGAATTCTTGTCTACCATTCTTGGAGTGGATTCTGTGATTCCAAGGATGAGCTACCTCTACACTAGGGAGGCAAGGACTTGACTTTTTTTTTTTCGAGAACTAAGAAGTTCTCCAATGAAATAACCAATAAAACCATTTTTTTTAAATCATTAAAGATGTCAAAGAATCTAATAGATTTGTACCACTCCCTCATGGTTCTCAAGAGTGTTCCCTTAATTCAAGAAGCATATAGGTGAAACACATTAAAATTCCTTATTTTGTTAAAATTATTTTTTATTATAGTTTATTATTGTTAAAGCTAATTATAACTTTTGTTATTGTAAAATATGTTACATTTTCTAGGCTCATTCTTTGTCAACTGGAAATTGCTTATAACACATTGTTGAAGTCAGAAGAGATCATTACTCCTTCAGACAGTCCTCTTATTACAAAATGCTCTCTGGTGCCTGGTATGAACCAGTTTGCCCCCATGAAGTATTCAGATTCTCAGGCAGAGGCCATCGTCATCTTCAACCTGAGAGCCTTGGTTGAGATCGGCAATGCAAAGAGCAATCTGATCGGAATGTGGGCTCTCTCGCCATCTCTGTTCTCCCTGTTTAGTAACAATCTGTCTCCGTTGAATCCCATGATTGCTGAGTTTTTTCCTCGTGTGAATTCCTGCATCATCGAAGTTCTTTACTCTCATTGCTGCAGACACGGGCACTTCATCCTCAGCAGTCAACTTCTGTCTGCATCAAAAGAATCGGGCTTGACTTCAAACAGTGGTCATCTCAGTTCAATTTTTCTTCTAGTCAGATCTCTTCTTGTAGATCCTGTGATATCAGTGGAATGCAGGTGCCTGTCACTCAAATGGGCATTGGACATTGTGGAACAACTTTCACCTACCAAAACAATATACATGCTCAAACCATTCTTGCAGTTACTATATGCCATTATAGATTGTGGATTCAATCCAAAAAAGGAGATTTCGATAGCTGCTTGCAACTGCCTCGTATCTTTCTTCACTCATTCTCAATCCTTCAATGATCTCACAGTCAAGAGCTGCATCGAGCTGAGCTGCATAAAACTGAACAGTACCTTTGATGAAGTGAGAAGTGCCTATTTGGGGTTGTTAAAGTCTTTTCCTTTGGTGGCTATGCAGAGGCTATCATCAAATTCAGTTTATGATGATGATGAAGAAGCCATGCTGTTGAGCATGTGCAAAGGTGAAACTGCAGATACATTCAGGAAAATTTACCACAACTTCATGTCTATAGACGATGATGACAGCTACAATCAGATAAATTTTGTCAATGCCATAACATTCTTATTGGATAAAAACATTCTTAGCAGGAGAGAATTTTCTTCTGATTGGCTGGCTAGACAATATTTTACATGCCAAGCAAACAAATCGAAAGCTTCAGATGTAAAATCCAACAAGCTGGTAGCATCATTGGTTCATTCTGACTCAAATCTGCAATGGTTCTGGGATGTCTGGCAGACTGCCAAGTTTTGTGTCAACTGTAAATTGAAGACTCCTCTAGGCAATAAGCCTCAGGATACCTTCTTAGCCATAGAGAACACGCTGAAGTATTATGCGGCCTGGCCAAAGTCTGTGACCGGCATTCCGGGTCGCTCTGAGGGTCAGCACAGGCAGAGGATGCTGAAAGTCAAGTTGCTGCTTTTCTTTATGGAATGCTTGGAGAAAAACGTCTACAATGCAATTGAAGGATGTGCCGTTGCTCTGCCTCAATCGCCAAAGATGGTGAGATCCTTCTTCAGGACAAATAAGTCGACGTGCAGGGAATGGCTCAGCAGAGTCCGCATACCGATCATCATGGTTGCTCAGGAGACCGGTCAGTGGGCCCAAGTGGTGAGGCAATCATTTGAACTTCTCCAGGATATGAAAGATGGCCTCTTGCCAATGACATCCATAGAAAAGATTCTCACATATGCTGTTCAGGCCTTAATAGAGTTGAAAGCACCAAATGCACTTGAGGGATTATATAGATGGGCTACAGATATCCTGCCAGCAAAAGATCTAACTTGGATTGAGTCTGCAGTTCAACTGGCTTCTGGGAGAATTGAATCTTCAGTGGTGACACTCAAGTCGTGCCACAAAGCTCTTACCGGTTCAGGGAGCAACAGTTCTCTTAACAGCGATGCAGACGAAGATGTTCACAAATCCAGCCTGAGTGACCAGCCGGTGATTGAAATGATCGACAGACAGATTACCGAAAGCTACTTGAAGATCGGCTCCTACGAAGAAGCACTCAATTGGAAAAAGTTTCTGAAATCCCACTCTGGTCATGCTGTTTCTCCCTCTGATGTAACCTATAATGTCCAACATATCAAGAATCTAATGAGTTTCAATTTATTGGACTTTGAAGACTTTAAAAGTTTTTCATTTGGCGATGCCACGTTGAAAGATTTTGATGAAATGAGAACTAAGAACGATTGGAGGGTTACCAATCACATGAAAAAAGCAGATGATATGTACATGACAGCCGTCAAGATGCTCTGCGATGAAAATTCAAGAAGTTCTGACACTCATTCAGCAAAGACGTGGCTGTCGAAGTGCTTGACAATCTGTGAGGATGTCCTCAGTGTGACCACTGAACCAAAACCAGTGTCCATCAATGAAGAGGCTCTGATTCTCTTCAACAAATCGTCTTTCTTAATGGAGCAGCTCGAAGGAAACAACAGAAACCTGACGAGAGTATGTCTCGGAAGTGATGAAAATACGACAAAGCAATGTGACGGGGTCAGCATCGCCTCTCAGCTCTCCATCATGAACCAATGCAACATCCAACAAAATATTTACAACTTTATGCATCCCGACAAACCCATCGACCTTTCCGGCCATCTCTCCGCTTGCCGTCTAATGGCCATCAGACACTCCCGTCGCCACGGAAACTACAACCTTTGCAAGAAACTCCTCATCGATCAAATGGAAACGATAAGTGCCTCGTCTGTGAATCGTGCAGAAGAAGAAGGAGGAAGCATTTTGACTTCTGACATTCTGAACTCATTAACTAATATCAATGGACTGGATTTATTCAGTTATCCTCAGATCATTCAATCCAAGATGCAGATAGAAAGACAGTCTGCGAAGCTGCTTTATGAGCAAGGTGAAACTTCGAATGCCATAAAAACCTTCTGCTCTTCCATCAGCTACAGCATGGAGTTCATGAGATCAGTTCAAGGAACACCTCAAAAGATCTTATCCAGTCTTTGTGAAATGAATGCCAGATCATTGGTGACCCTTGTTTCTTGGCTGCAAACTGACAACAAGCTGCTCAGCTATTTCAAACAGCCTAATCGCAGCAACAGCAATGGTTCTCTTGGCACGCAAGAGAACTTCATTCAGCACTTTAAAAGTCTCCTTGAGAACGGAGGGAATGATGTTTTCCAATGGGCTTCCATGTCGGATTCCGACATTCTCTCTGAGATGGACATTCTGATCAAGAACCTTCTTAATCTTAGCACAACTCAATGTCCTCTTCTTGCAAAGTCATGGTTCCAACTTGCTAATTGGTCTTACAAATGGGGAAGAAAGGCCGTTGATTATGCCAACGAAGACAGCTTTGATTTGACGGGCAATGAAAAGTATTTACTGTTACAAACCATGCCGCCTGGTTGTGAGGAGGAACAGCTAGAAAAGGTCACCAAAATAATTTCACAGGTACACAAAAGTGGAGAAAATGTGGGCGAAGACGATATTACGGAATCCAACCAGATGATGTCGGATGATGAGCTGGATCTCGTCAGAAGACAGCTGCTGTCTGCTTGTCCGATACTCGTTTCTCATCCGGACAAGATCGAATCTTTGGTCAATTTGTGGAGGACGGTCGTTTACAGAGTCTATCATCATTACAAGATGTCGGCGCTTTCGTATTTTAGCTTTCTCAAGCTCAACGGAACCAATAGTACGGATCTGAAGACGGATTGCAACACGACGGCAACTCTGCGACTATTGCGACTGCTGGTGAAACACTCTTGGGGTTTGAGGGATGTTCTGGAAGGGGGGCTGGCACAAAGCTTCACGGAGCCTTGGAAGGGCATAATTCCTCAACTGTTCTCTCGTCTCAACCATCCCGAGCCTTACGTGAGACAGAGCGTCACCGATCTGTTGTGTCGGGTCGCCAGAGATACTCCTCACCTCATCGTTTACCCTACCGTGGTTGGATATTCATCCGGGAAGGATCTCGTCAGAGAGGACGGCGGCAAGGACGGAGAAGGCTTTTGGAACGAGTACTTTATGAAAGGCAATGCTGGCAACAGAGACGACATTTCTCTTGACATGGATATAGGAGAGGACTTCATGTCTCAGGAAGATGACGGGGGCCGTGATGACATCAAATATTCCACGGACGTCAACAGCTGCTTCTCGCAAATCCTCGATATGCTCATCAAAGTCAACCCGAGGATGGTGAACGAAGTGCAACTGTTGGTGAGTGAATTGCACCGGATAACCCTTCTCTGGGATGAGCTATGGGTTGGAGCTCTTGGCCAAACCTGCCAGGACCTTCACAAGAGGATTAGTCACCTGGAAGTGGAGGTTGTCAAGGTCATTGAAAACAAAAACCTGTCGGACGAGGAAAAGAAAGTGGCCATCTTTAAGAAGCACGAGACGATCCTTAAACCGGTGAGTAACGATAATGAATTTGATTGACGTCTTTGGCTGGTCGTGTAATGTTTAAGTCAATTATTGATGCTAGTTATGATAAATGATTATGTTTAAAATGGAGATATAAATCAATTATTGCAAAAATATATTTATTTATTTTCAGACAATATTCTTGATGGAGAAGTTGCAGGAAGCGACGTCACAAACTCCTGAGTCTACACACGAAAAGTGGTTCCAAGATTCTTTCAAGGAGAGGATCAAGTCGGCCATTGAGTTGCTCAAGAAGCCCATTAAACCAAAGATGCCTGAAAACAGCATGGAAGTCTTTAAGCTGGTACATCTGCTTTCATTATATATATTTCCATCACTTGGAAGGATAAAGCTTAATAGAGATTCTAATTCGTTATTAAATTAATTAATTTGATTACTAAACTTTTTTAATGCTTTAACAGTTGCTTGAGGAGATACAGAAAAAATCACACAGACATGTCCACCAGCAAGTCCTGGAAATGAAAAACATATCTCCTGCACTTAGCAACCTCAGAGAGACGGTCATTGCCATGCCAGGACTGTCTTCGAAGGGAGAGGTCGTTGACCGGCGAACATTTATAATTCCGATTTAATTAATTTAATTTTGCTTCGTTTAACGATGGATTTTATTTAATCTCTCGTTAGTTGGTAACCATCAGCGGAATCAGCAACATTGTGCAGATTCTTCCGACCAAGACGAAACCAAAGAAACTCGTTTTTGTTGGCTCCAATGGTGTCAGGTGAGTGATCTTTAATGGTTAGCCATTTTCTGAAAATAATCAAGATAAAATGCTAAAATAAGATAAAAATATCACATTGCATTTTTGTTAATTTACTAGTGAACCTTGATGGTTTTTTTTTTTTGCCAGATATCCTTATTTGTTCAAGGGCTTGGAGGACTTGCATTTGGATGAAAGGATCATGCAGTTTCTTACCATCGTCAACAACATGTTCAGTAACACAAAGTATGCATTTCAGTTCAATTGATCTTAAATTGATAATGTTCTGATAATTTCCTATTTGTAATTTAGTCATATTTATTTATTGTAAACAATCTTTGGTATTCATATGGTAGAAAAATAGAAATAAGTTATTTCCTAATGGCAATTTCAAAGCACCTAATTTATTTAAATTTGTTTTTCGCTGCAACCATTATTTGATTTGTTCCAAGCATTTTTTTTAAATCACCACCTTAATGTTTGCTCAGGTCCAAGGATGGAACTTACAGGGCACGTCACTACTCTGTCACCCCGCTGGGTGCACGGTCAGGGTTGATCCAATGGGTCGACGGGGCCACCCCGATGTTCAGTCTCTACAAGAAGTGGTTCCAAAGGGAGGCCACTGCTGCCCAACTCAAGCAGGTTTGTTTTTTTCCATTATTTGATCTCAGAAGGTGTTCAGTTTATTGTGTTTAGTTTGGATTTGTAATGGGTTTGACTGGCTTATTATTATTATTGTTGTTATTCAGTTATTTCACAAATTTATATTGATTTCTTCATAGATGCCCAACGGCATTGAACCTCCTCAGAACATTGTGATTCCCAGGCCGAGTGAACTCTATTACAATAAGCTGAATCCACTCCTCAAAGAAAAGGTAACTAGTAAATTCAAATGAATCACAGCACTAGTTAAAAATGTTCCTAGCTAAATTCATCTTTATTTCTCATCATTTATATTATATATTATATAATTATTGTGAATCAACATCACACTTTCAGGCCATAAGTACCCATAACAGAAAAGACTGGCCAGTGTCAATTTTGAGGAGAGTATTGAAGGAGCTAATGGCAGAAACACCAAAAGATCTTTTGTCTAAGTTTGTATTCAATTTAGTTGTAATATTTTAATTATTACCATGGTAAATATATTAAAAAACATTAAGGAATTATGAAGGTCATAACTATTCATTTGCAACTACCAGCTAAAAATATTCTAATTTTCAGGGAGTTGTGGTGCTACAGTGGAACTGTCTATGATTGGTGGAACGTCAGCCAATCCTATGCCAGGTCAACGGCCGTCATGTCCATGATAGGCTACGTGATAGGCCTCGGCGACAGGCATCTCGACAACCTACTCATCGATCTTTCAACAGGAGAGGTTGTCATTAGTTACTGCTATCAGAGATTATCAGCTATAATTTAATGTAATATAAAGTTGGCAGTTTAAATTTATAATTTATATTTTCTTAGGTCGTCCACATTGATTACAACGTGTGTTTTGAGAAGGGGAAATCCCTTCGAATTCCCGAAAAGGTCCCTTTCAGGTTGACTCAGAATCTTCAACACGCCCTTGGTCTCTCCGGGATAGAGGTAAATGATAAAAGTCCATTTGAAATGGAAAGATATTATAAAAACTTCTGTACGTTCATCAATAATAATCAATGGAAATATATCAGTGTTTATTTCCCAGACTGAATTCTGAATGTATAATTATATATACATAATAACAATGTCTTTAATTAATCGCATTAATTATTTGTTGGATACGACAGTAATTGGTCTGCTGAAAAGTCTAATAGGGATTTGTTTGATTCGTTTGAAAATTCAGGGAACATTCCGTCTGAGCTGCGAGCACGTCATGAAAACCATGAGGCAGGGCAAGGAGACGCTTCTCACTCTATTGGAGGCCTTCGTTTATGATCCGCTCGTCGATTGGACGGTCGGCAACGAATGGTGTTACACGGGCGCGTTCTACGGCGGCAACCACCCCCTCGCGAGGTCGGTGGCCAGCAAGCAGAGCAGACGAGAACTGGAGATGGAAGTCACTGTCAGCATGTTCAGCATAAAAATGGCAGAGAACAAACATGAGTGGATTGAAAACAGGTTTTTAATTTTGAAGTTTGCTGTTCTGACGAGTTCGTAAGGCCTGCTCGTTAACATATAAGTTCGCTGTGATTCTGTTTATTGTTTCATAAAATTCCACTGAATTAAAAAAACTATGTTAAACTAGTTAAACTAGAAATTATTACTTGTAATGATTTTGTTTGCAGAGCAATTCATAGTATCATTCAATTAATAAATTGGCAAGTTAATAATAATAATAATATCCAATTATTAACCACCACGTTGTAATGTCCCATAGGGAAGACTTAGTGTCCAGCATTTCTAAACTGGAGTCAGTCTTGGCCAAGATGTGCAGCCTCATCACTGGAATCTCGACTGGCAAGAATGAAATTGAGCAGGTCGAAAAGCAGGCAAAGTACCTCGAGGATGCTCTGAAGACCGGCGAAAGCCATGCCATCTACTCCGTCCAGAAGAGGTGAGCACCTTCGTAGATGATTCTGCATAGTATTTCTTCTCTACATGCTCATAGTTATAATAAACATTTAGCCATCTTTGAAATGAATTAATAAATAATTAATTAATAATAATAATTATAAATAATTCATTAGATAATTAATTCATTATATTCACTAAATGAAATAATTAGAAATGTAATCGAATGGATTTCCCATATTTATTGTTGTTTAGGTTTTTATCTGTTTGTGCTTTTGAAATGACCATGGATGTCATGAAAGAGGAAGTTGAGAAACAGCTTAGGGAGCAGCAGATCATTGATAAAAGGCATAAGGTTGGTGGCTGATCAACTGTTACCGATTGTTGATAATGGTTATCACAATTGTGATCAGATGTGTCATGCTTAAAGTTCATTTTTTGTTCAAATTTTAAAGGACATTGTCTACAAATTGAAAAGCAAGTGGATATCTAAATTGACTCAAGGCTTGGATGGCTGCACTGTCCTTAATCCACTCTTGACCTTTGAACCCGTTGTCGAATTCCTACAGAGGGCAGGACAAGGGTCACTGGTGACTCAGGTCATTTTATTTTGTTATATCTTTGTATGCCTCAAAGCAGTGAGAATGAACACTCATTAACATGATTGCAACACATAACCAATAATTTAATCCAATTGAACAGGCTGAATCAGTCTATGCAGACTTTAACACTGCCTTCCTGAAGCAGATGCTTTTGATGCAAGAAGTGGTTTCGGTTTTGCACAAGTACTGCAGCATTCTAGAGCAGGTAGAGTGACTTTACTTTCTAGCATTAATATTTCTATTGTTTGTCTAGTTCTTTGTATGTTTTATATAATATTTTACTTATGTACCCCCAAACAGCTGCCCTTCAAAGCAATGGAATTCAACTCAGAATCGTACATAAAGAGATACCGCATTCTCAGCGAGAATTTGAGTCTAGAGAGGTAAACATTATCCATCTTAAATATGAATGCAAAGACATTTATGGCAGACATTTTGTGCCTAATTATATGAAATTGTATTTCAAATGCTTAAAACGTTATGACATAATTTGAGATTTATTTTTTTTAATTCAAGCTTGCAAGCTGTAGAAGCTGAAATGGAATCAGAACTGTCTGAGAAGTCATTGAAGGCACATGAAGCTTTTGAGTTGCTTGACAATCTCAGCAAGGACTATGCAGACGCCAACAAGAAATACGATTTGGTAATAATTGTACTGCACGGTTTCGTTCAGTTAATTATTTTATTGTAGTGTCTGTAATAAAATTATGATTATACGATTAAATACTAGATTGTTATTATTGGTGCAACAGTAAATAGTTACTTGCTGATTATTATTAAATAGTTAAGTAAAATAACAGTTAGTTAATATTAGTTATTCCAATTATTTATTTCAATTGCCAATAATAACATCTAACATTCAGAGAGTGAATGAGAGGCTCAACGTCAGTTCTGAGGACCAGGAAACTCTTCGTTCAAAACACGAAATGTCTCTCGCTTCCATACACAGCTTGTCGGAAGGTTGCTCCTTAATCTCTTTTCCTCTCATTAATGTTGCAGAAAGTATATTTATGTAATAATAATAATAATAATAATAATAGTAATAATTAGTTTGTTTATTTAAAACCTTGCTAAACTACTAACAACTAGTATATTTACGAATATTTTAAAAATAAATACCTTTATTTAATTCCAAAGAACCCGTTAGTGGAGCTTTGGATGCAATGAAATCTGTCCTTGTCTTCAATCTTTGCAACATTGCCAAGCAAATCTTACCTCAAGAACTGACAAGTGAGAATTTGATTTTTCATCTTTAAGTCATAATTATTTAAATATGAACATAATTAAGTTATTTATATATATAGCAATATAAACACTTTAGCTAAATTATGTCTGGATTATCAGCTCAAGTATAAGGAGATACTTTTATCTGCTTTTCAGTCTATCAGACTGGTTTGGATTCAGTGAACATACCCTCGTTGGATTACTTTCTGGCTGCTTGCAGTCAGGCCAACCTGCTCATTCAACTCTCTGCCAGTGTTCAGGTTCAATCTTAACCTTAATTATTTAAAGAATTTCTCACACAAGCCAGAATTTAAAGAATTTATTTTCAATTGTTGCTTCTGCCGATCGACACAGGATGACGGAAAGATGATTCACGTCATGAGGTCATCAGAGGCTGTAAAGATGTCACTGGAATCGGCCAGGGTAAAATTATTTGACGTGCATATTAAACAAACTCCCACTTTATTAAAACATTTCAATGCAATATTATTATTAATATTATATTATTATTAATATTATATTATTATTAATATTATTATTATTAATTATTATTATTAATTAATTATTATTATTATTTTTTACTTCAGGATTTAATGTTCAACTTCCACACTGTCATCGTTCCTGAAGCGAAACAGTCGCTCTTGACAGAAGAACCGACGCTGCCGGAACTGATTTCCGAACTGGAAACGATGTCCTCTGAATTAGGACCATCCTTAGAGCTCGTAATGGATAAACTTGAGAGACAGACTTCGAGATTCCTGCAAAATCCTTGCAACGAAGACATGGAAATCATATGTCTCATCGAAAGCATGAAATTAAGGTGATTCAAAACTTCATTTTTATCTCAGTTTTATTTTGAGAATTTTTTTTACAATTTTTCTTTTTAAATCCGTTTACAGGTTCAGGGATTTGTTTGAGAACCACAAGAACGACAGGATCCTGACCCGAGGGCAGATGCTGCTGACGGCGATGGACGGATTGTTCCAGAAAGTCTTCCAGGATTCGATCAAACTCATGGACTTCTTGTGCTTGACAAAGCTCCCAGTTGATGCAACTCACCTCGGCGATGTTGCACAACAGGCCGATCAAATTAGGGTAAGAGTTTTATCCGGAGGTTTTCCTCTGATTAATTAATCTTAAGTATTAATTAATTAAGTAATTAGCTAACACTAATTTCAATTATCATGTCCTGAAAGTCTTGATTACTACTGGTATCAATTGTAACTGACCAACAACTAATTATATGTAATAACATAATTTCACTCATAATTAATAATTCATAATTTAATGATCGATGCATGTTGTTTCTACATTTTTAGAACATGATCTTGGATGGCAGTGAGTTCATGTCACGTCAACTCCACTGCCTTTTCTTCATCCATCAATTCCAGACGACCTTGACCTTCTTCAGGCACTGCCAACAAACATCCATGAACTTTCATCATGGTGAGTTATCACAGGCTTAGAACTAATTCATTTGAATTTCTCTAATTCACAAATTCAATTGATTGTTGATTGTCAATCAAATGTACAATTCAATCCAGGCTATCAGGAGAATTTCAATTCCATTCACATGGATCCAATATATTCGTTCCTCTCAAAGCACATCAGAAACAATGTAAGTTCAGAACTGCAGGCCCTTGTTAATGCATGGCCTCTGCAGAACATTAGATAGCTGTTATTGCTATTAAATTATTAAGCTGCAATTTTATTATAACAAGAACCTCACTCATTCTAACAGGTCTTTGGCATTACAACACAATTGGTCGTTCTGTGCATCAATCTCTTGTTGGAACGACTACTTCCTGACGCGTCTCTGGCCGACTCTGGCATCGACTTCCTGGGTTCGGAGGTCATGAACCACTGCCTCGCCAACCAAACGGCCACCACGGAGCAGATGCAATACTTCCACGAGTGCATAGTCGTCGCCTGCGAGACTCTCAGGATTTACGACCACTCGAGGTAGCGATGTTTGAAGATGTTGCTTTCATTCGAGATTCACATCATGGACTATAAACCATCTACATCTTCCATTAATATATATAACTCAAAGTTTCAATGTGCTCTATAATGTGGTTGAAATTCAAAATTGCAACATCACTCAACAACAATAAGTTTAAAATTCATTTGCTTTTAAGGTGTCTGGACAACTATGTTGAGATTGAAAGATCACTGGCCCAGAACAAGCACCAGCAGTTGGTTGCTCTTCAATGGCTCCACAGCAACAAGTTTGCCTACCATGACGGTCAACAACAGGAAGTTCAGGATGGAAACGGAGAACCAATGAGTGCTTCCATGAGATCCATCATGGCTGCTGAGTTGAAAGATGTAAGATTTCTCATTCGTCATTATTTTGTTATTGACATCAGACGAGCCAAACTTAAGCAACTCAATTTCTTGAAAATTAATACATTGTTATTTGTATTACCTAAGTTTACTGGCCATCAGATCATATAATGACATTGTTTGGATTTGATTTGATTTGGATTTTATTCAAGGCGATCAAGAACCTGGTCGTTCATCAGACCAATCAACTGGAACCTCTGAAGGCACCTCTCCTTCAGGTCGAGAAAATCATCAGTCAGAGGCTGAAGTGGGCCGCTGGTGCCAACGTTGCCATCGCATCGGTCCAGCAGAAATACGAGGAGCTGTTGCAGAACAACAATGACATGATTGAGGTGACATTTTCAAGATCTTTATGATCTTTTTTATTTTAAATTATGAAAATATTAGCTATTAGTTAATAATTACTATTATTTTAAAATGTGTCTCTTGTCTTGTTTGTTAATATCACTGTTGCTTTATAAAAAAAAAACAATTGTAATTGTTTATCAGAAGTTGAGTTCTGCATCCTCCGAACTGCTTTCCATCGGGAAAGTTCTTCTCAACTTTGAGGAGGGTTCCGTCCAATCGAAGACCTCAACTGAAATGCAGAACAATTTCTTCAGTTTCCTGAAGAAGTGGGTGCCCTTTTTCACTTTCAATGCATGGATTTGCATTTCTTGATTCTGTTTTTTTAACATCAATTCCTTAAGGCACTAATAACTAATTAGTCAAGTTAGTTTAACTGTGTTTAACATAAACTTTTTATGTTTTTTAGGTCCAGAGTAATATGTCAAGGCATGGCTGAGGTTACTAGCCAGTTATCACCGCTGGAGATGGAGCTAATGAAGACGGACGTAAGACGAGTCGTTCTTTTTTTCAATTTAATCGCTTTTTTCAACAATTCTCGGAGGATTCTTTATCATTGAATTCATTGATGGATGTTTACAAATTCGTGTTTATCTTCTAGAAATTGGAAACGTCGCACGTGATCACAGCTGAATGGATCCAATCGGCTCTCAAAAAGCTGTCAAATGACGAGGCCAAACTTCGTGAAAACATAACGACCGACACGGAGGAGCACAACGCTGCCATGGTTTGTTTGTTTATCAATGATTTTGTAGAGGGAATCAACAACAAAAAATAAACAGAAAAGAAATGAAATGCCTAGATTGAAATGCATGTTTTTAAGTTGAATGTGTTTTTTGGTTAGGACGAAATAAAGAAGGAGGTTAACAAGGTGAGGATGGTGGTATCCGTTCATCACAGGATACTATCGGACATGAGAATGATTCTGAAGACCATGCGCAAGGTTGGTTCTTTTTAATGAACAACATCAATTTATAGCATCGCTGATAGAGCATTGCATGGCAACCATGCTATTGGTATCTTGAGATGGTTGATAACAATCATTGCCTATCAACAGCATGAAGAATACAAAACGTCAGAACATGGATCATCATCGTTGTCATCGTCGGAACTCAGCGTTTGCGAATATCTGGACTTTTATGTGGATTTCTCGTCCAACTTTTCCAACCTTCTGAGAGACGTATACTCTGCCGAGACCTTGGACACCACGCACGGACAAGAGTTGCTCGTGAAGTTTCCACTGATCAAGACACAAATCATCAAGTAAGTTTTCATGACAAACTTCTATTTTCATGATGCATTTCAGGACAATTTTGATCAAAAGGATTAAAATTGATAAAAATAAGATTTTAAAAAATCTGCATGGACTAAACATTTCATTGCATCAAAAATTATTAAGTGTGGCATTCATTTTATTTATCATTGCATTAATTTGGTTAATTTGAGCATATTTGGGTTGGAGATGTTTGTTGCTGTTGTTATTATTATTATTACCAATGATTCTTTTAACTAACTATAACTCTCTGGTATTTGAAGGGCCTACAATGATCTGATTTCTCTGGCTGCCCCTCTGGTGCCAAAGAAAGGAACAAATGTGAAGGGAAAGGGAGACAAGAAAGAAGGTATGAAGCACATTTCTATGAATTTTAAAGAGTTGTTGACCAAACATCCATTTTGCTGCTCTGTATGTTGCCAATAAGATTATTGTAAACGTTAAAATCAGGATTTTCTCTTTCAGGACTTAGAAAAGATGAAACTTCAAATGAACTGAGCACTAGAGTAACATCTCAGCTTTCAAGAACATCTACAGGTATAAGTTGTGATCATTTGTTAATGAGATTTTGAGTAAACCACGTTATCAATTAACTACTGTGGATTAGTTCTTCACGCTATATTTAATGTTTAGCTCAAACAAGACAAGCAGACAAGATCAAGAGGGACCCCAAGACAGGAAAAGGTGGTTGTTTATTTAGAAAATCACTATTTAAAAAAATATAAATAATAGCATATCATCTTAAATTATAATAAGTCTTAAAATCACCATGATTTGTGAACTCCTATTAAATTTCCATCAAAAGCGATCCAGGAAAGAAACTCGTTTGCAGTTGGCATGTGGAGGAAAGTGAAACAGAAACTGGAGGGGAAAGATGTCGAGGGAAGGGGTAGATTCAGCATCGCAGAGCAGGTAAGTACTTTCGTAGCCCCCGTAGTATTTGACCGTCTAAATTTTCCAAAAATTACCATAACGATTTCCTCTTGGTAGTATTTTCCTCTTGCTCTCACCGTGGCTGACTAGATTATTTTTGTCGTCTGCTTTTTATAGGTGGATTACGTGATAAAGGAGGCCATGAGCCTGGACAATCTTGCCGTTCTGTATGAGGGCTGGACGCCCTGGGTGTAAACAGGATGGGAAAAAAGGGTTTCAGAGAAGCAAGTCATTCAGAGATCTGAATATGTCTGAATATTCCTTTCCATCCAGTCAAGGTGTCGTGGTGCAGTTTCAGTGCAGGGCATCGAGCAGTTCAGCAAGTGCTCGATCGCGCTTTCTGTGGGATCCTCCTGCAAATCCCGGGGAGACTGCACGGCTGGCGACGACGACGGAAATTTTCGGATTCAAATTTTTAGTTTCTCTCACTTTGAGTTAAGAAGCCCCCGAAGTATTCACCGGTTAACTTTAATTTGTACGACTGTTTTTAATTTTGAGACTCGTGAGTTTTGCAGATCTGACGTAGCTTATTCACTGAGTGTATTTTAATCTGCTGGTGAGAATTCAATGGAAAAATTTAGAAAATAAACGAGGGTATCACATTTCCAGTGTATGTCTTTTGTCATTTGACATGATAAACCATTGATCTCAGGCCAAAACTTTGAAAGTGTGAGGACCCTATGGCAACTAAATGCTGATCAAGATGTCATTCTGACTAGTCTTTAGTTGTCAAAATAAAAATCACAACCATCAATGACTTTGCAACAAGATCTAATTTAAAATGTAATTCACTGTCTGAATAAACCCTAACAGTTAACCCTAACCATAACATCAACAGAATCCACAAAAGATTGACATAATGGCTTTTCATGTTCATAGATTGGATGAGAATTAGAGAATTCTTTCAACATACACAAGTACAAAAGGAGTGGTTTAGGGAGTACTTTACATTATTTCGTCAAGGGTGTCTAAATGGATCTTTAGGTCTTTACCTTCACTTATTTTGCATTCTGCTTCCTAAAAGGAAGGAAAAATTGTAATTTGATTCATTCTTTGTTTCGAATTTTTTGGATGAGTTTATTCATATAAAAAAATTAATTAATTAATTAACTTGAGTAAGAAGTTTGTTGAGCTGTAATTCTGACCTCATTCTCTGTCATTTCTCCAAGTACCTCCAAGTTTGCCTGCTTTGTTGAAGCCATGCTTTCGTCCATTTCTTGTGAAAAATAATTCAGTTCGTCCATTAATTCCTCAATTTTCTGGTCTCCCTGTTAAATTAAAATTAACATCCATTAGTGACTTACATCAAACAAAGGCTGAAAAATCACAAATGAACTGATAATATTTCATTTTCAAATAAATATTTAAAAAAATAGGAAAGACATTAATCCACTGATCATGAAATGGATGATTGCTAAAATAATCCTAAGCTCCTAATGATCCTGAGTAGTGTCCAACACAGCCCCTAAACCCCAACTTCTCAACGGTTCAAACTCACTGTCCAGTAAAAGTCCTGAGGACTGAAGATATCCAATTCATTCTGAACCACGAGCTTCAGTTTCTCACAACTGTGAGAGGCTAATTCGAGAAACTCTGAGACACTTGAAATGAAACGAGCAAATATTGAACAAACATCCATAACGAAAGTTAATTTTAGGCTACTGAATATTCATCAATCGTTAAAAAGTGTAAAATTAAAAGGATGCCAAGGAGTGTGTTATTTTTTTTTTCTTTCATGAATAAATTTAAAAGAACAGATCACACTACGTTACCACCACCAGTGTCATTCACATAGTTTGAAGGTAAATAATTAGTGCTGCCATGTTAGAATATAGTGAAGCTAAGTACCTTAGTACTTAATCAGATGTCTCTTATGTTGCATTCATGACAAAAGAAAAATATTTCATTCCTAACTTACAATTCCAATTCAAAAAGTGTGAGATATGTTCTTCCAACATTCTCCTTTTGCATTCTTGGAATTTCTCTCCTTTATGAAGATGGAAATTATGATTTTTATAATATTATTAAATAAAGTAAGAATTATGATAATATTAAATAAAATAAGATTTAATTAAGACCATGATTTTCAATAACTCACATCAGTCTCGAAAATAGGTCAGGATGATCATCGGAACATATCTTCAGCCTACCTCGTGTGTCCATTATCTGGAGCAGTTTCAAATTACATTTACAAACTCTTTAATTTAATTTAATGGTTAATAAGACCATCTAAGTCTGTTCAATAGTTTTGGATGTCATCAATTGCAATTGAAAGATTTGGTGTAAAAACAAATAAATGTTTGAATAAATCTCTATTTGTGTGTGTGTTTATTTATTTATGTAAATATTTATTTATATAGATATATATTTATATAGATATTAAGTCCTTTGAATGAAACACAAGTATGGAAACATCTTGAAAATTTTGCCAGAATGCCTTGCAAATCCTGATGGATATACATCGAAATTAAGGTATTTTTATAAATTCATCCTATAACTCACCACACTACAGGCAATATCATAATCCCAGAAAAGAGATGAAAAATCACAGCTGGCCAAGTAAGGTTTATCATTGATGTTGATAAGCATAACATAATTGTCTTCTGTCATTCTGATACTAACAAGGACGGTTCAAAATAGTAGCAGAGTCAATGGCAAGTCATCTTAAGAAAAAACATGGAGAAAGAATGCATACTATTTTGTTACGTTTTTTGATGGAACGGAGATTTGCGAAATGATTTCTTCTGTGGTTCTGTGAAAACATTGTAACAAAAAAAAACAAAGAAGTTAGATTGTTAGAAAAACGAAAGGTTATTAAACTCGTTTACGTGTAATAAAAGGTATTCGTTAAAAACTAATTAATATAATAATCCTCAGAGATTAATGAGAACTTTGTAATACCTCTGAGGACTCTTCAACTTTTTAATCCTTTGAATTTTTTTTAACTTTGCTTGTCCAGACAAAGATGGCTAAATGGAGATGGGAAAAAGTATTTTAAGAATTACAATCACAATTTTTTTCTCAATTAAAAACAAATATTGCAGCAATTTAACTTTTTTTTTAATTTTAAAAGCTGCATCACGTCATATTTCCAACCTCTGCTACGTGCCTGGCATAACCCTTTTGGATCAAAACATCATTAAAACTCAGAATATGATCAAAATGGCCATTCTCTGTTGGATCAAAATGATGTAGGTTGATGAGAATGAAGCCCTGGTGAAAAACATATATTTTAATATTAAAACAACTGAAACTGGCAAATAGTGTTAAGTATTTATAGGGCTTGATTAACTGCTAACAACCCAGCAAACCATTACGAATATTATCAAGAATAAACTAACCTCATCATCGTAAGCATACAAAATGGAATTCAGAGTCTTTTTACTAACATAATCCAAGAAAAAGTTAAATGCTTCTGTGCTCAGTACCTGCTTTGTTAGAAACGGTTGAAGACAGAAATCCTTAGAACCAGGTTTTTAAAAAAAATGCCAAAAGGCTCAAAAAAGATCCTCCTTACTTCACTTCTGTTGCCTGGAGCCAAACCTACCAACCTTCCCCTAAATCCAAATGTTTTTGGACTGGCAAACTCCTTCCTGAAGTGAAGTTCAAGTGATGATCTCAAGTAAGAAAAGGTTAAAACTACAGCATGTTTTACCTCAAAAATCTCAACTCATGCTTATTGATGGTGTTTTGAGTGCCATAATCAACATAGAGGACCTACAATCATCCAATCATCATCGAGGAGAACATTGGAATGTATCTCAGAAAATGTTGGGGCAAAAAAAACAACAACCTCAATTTCATCGTAGAAGCAGTTCTTAATGAGACATCTGTGCCACACATCTTTGAATCTTGCTGCACACATAAGTCCTGTCTTCAGATACGAATCAGGTACTTTGTACGCATACGCACAGTTCAGATTATAAAAATAGCTGTAACCAGTTGACAGTGATTAGTAACCACTGAACATCATAACTTTCATAAAGAAAAAACAAATAACAACTCATTCACGCACCCTATTCTATCCATCAGTTCTTTAATTTCGCCTTCGTCTTTATAAAGTTGAAAGTAAAAACATCCTGACTTCTGCAGCTCGGAGATCTTTATTGATTTGGTTTCAGGCAGGTCAAGGGTCTCAAGAGTATATGAAGCATTCAATGCAATATCTCCAAAAAGATATTTGGCCTTTTGGGTATAATTTAAAACCATCATTAAAAACATAATCACCCAAATTTTAAAATGACTTACTATATCACTGTCGGATATAATGCGAATAATGTGAAAATTATTGCATTTAAGTTGAAAATCGGCCATAACATTTTCTAAACATTTTCTAAATAATGGTAAAATATCAAACTCACATCCAACACAATATTTGAAGTCGGTACGATTCGATTTTTTAGTTTCACAGAAACTTTTCCTTTATAAATTTATAAATTACACCATTTCTAAATTATAAAAATTATCAATCATCATTCCAATTCCTTCAGTATTACTATGTCATTTTCAGAACTAAATCTCCTCATAACTCATAACATGTAAAAATTCATAAAAATGGCTACTTTCAATTAGCATGCATGTGCAATTTCGATTCTACGTGGATTAAAATACCAAAATATGCTTTAATTACATTCAACACAACACTAAGGATAATTAATAAATAAACAAATTAATTAATTAATTAATAAATCATCACAATCAAAAGCTGAATTTCACCTGCTCCCAAATATTCAGTAACAAGAAAATCCTTCATGATGCCAAAAAGGTTGTCAATTCCATGTAGATTCAATGCCTCCAAATTAATTTCTTCTTGAAAGGTCCTCTTCAAAAATATTAATTAATATTATGAATCAGTAAATTACAAGTGACTGAAAATATCTAATGGGGTTAACTTGAACATCTTTACAAAAAACAAAATGCTTTTTTAGCAAGTTAAATGTAATTCTGAATTTGGAGTAAATAAGATTTAAACTTAACTAATGTAATGTTATTTTTTTAGGGAAAAGATTTTCTTATTAACTATTGAGCTTCATTTCCACAACACGCCGATAAAAAGACAATGAATTTTAAAATATATTTATGCCCGTCAGCAGGCTGACAAAATTTTCACGTCGACAATCAACAAGACTTACGTGATACAATGCCAGAAGATCCTCTTTCACCATGCCAGAGGACTTTCCAAAGAGGTTGTCGTAGAAAAAATCTCGAACCATCTCCATATAAGCAGACTCTCCGTCGTCGGGGTTCAGATGAGATGAACTTTGGAATGTTCCAGAGTGGAAAAACCAGATAAAACACCTCATTTCAATGCAGGTAACATCCGGTGTATTTCTCATTACTCTCAAGAGCTGCTTGTGAGAATGCCATGCTGCTGGAAATGCAGAACCTATTTCTTTCTGAAGAAAATCATTTGCAGTTATAAAATATTTTATTATATGAAATATTTACCCAGCAAATAATGTAATTGACCTCAAATAATGTTACAAAATGGTATGAAAATATTCCCCTGGGGTGTTTCTGTAAAACCTGATTGAAAAATGATAAGTGATTCAACAAATGGTTTTCATAAACTCTCTACCTATTATAGTCATGTGAAGAAAAAATTAAGTGTTTTTGCATCTCAAATATGGAATGCTGCTCCAGTAAAACAAACAGTCGTGTGCATGATAACAACCTTAACAATGTCACTTCTTAGTGAGAGGGGCAATAAGATTTCAGGTATTTTAATTGGGTCCTTTTGCCTCCCAATGTTTTGGCTTCCTTGTGAGTTGCAAATTGATGATGACCTACCTATTAAACAAGTAACTGCTCATTAAATTCAAGATAAATAACCATAAACCAACTCACCTGGAACCACATTTTTAACTGTGTCAGTAAACTTTCTGAATACGATGAGATCATTGTTTCCTCTTCTTTCAATGGATACAACATCTGGCATTGATTTCAGCAGATCCTCAACGGATCTAAAGTTTGGTCTACCAAGATTCAGATAATGTCCAAACATCCTAGCATAGGCATTCATGAAGTCATTAAGTTTTATGCCTGCCGGATAAGACATCATTAAGTTTCTAATTTTGTCTTTCATATTCGGAGGCAGAAGAGGCGTCACCTAAAGTATAAAGTAAAAATAAGCAAATGAGACGTACTTCAGAAAAATGTATCATTACAATTCGCTTCACTTGTGTTCGTCCAGCATCTTTAGATTCACGAACTTTGGGTAGAACGTTTTTAGTTTTTTTAATGAGACTTGTGATATGCTTGAGGTTATCATTTTCAGCAGCTTTACAGTTCAAAGTGCCACCAAAATATCTGAGATGGACATCGTCTGCAGAATAACTTCTAATAAGAGATGATGTAGAATCGAATCCAAATTCCCAATAAGGTATGTCTTTATTCACCAATACTTTGTAGTGACTTTCCAATTCGTTAATGGTAATAAATCGGCTGGCAACGTTTAAAATGCCTAAAATATCCACTTTCAGCTGATCGTATTTATTAGCTCTGTCTTCTGTTGAAACGTAATTAGAACCCGACATGTCAATACTTTAAAAAGCCGAAACAATCAAAAACTCCCCAGAATCCCGCTTTTGCCTTAACCTCAAACTTTATCAAAACCTATGTGGAATATGTGGAAGGAAATTAAACTTACTTTGATTTCACTTTCTATTTTTTTTTTAAATTTACTTCCCAATTACTAAAGTAGAGCTGGTAAAATATTTTAACGTAAAAACAGCTCCGTATTTCGCCCTGATTCCCACCCTCCCACAGCACCCACGAAGCAATACAAATTTATGATATCTTAGCAGATGACTATCATGCTATTTGCTAAAGTATCCCAAATTATCAAAGCTAGCCATAAGAGCAGTTCGGTTTAAGAAAGCGATTCACATCCTCATTGCCAGTCGAGATATTCCGTCGCAAAGTTCTCCAGTGCAATGACTACGTATTATACAATGATATTTTATTTGATGTAATAGTTCCATGATTCTAAACTATTCAGTCTGAGGATCTTCCCCATCAACCAATATAAAGTTTTCTATGCTTTCCTTCATGTTTTTCCTTGAATAATTATATTAAGAAACTTATTAAATTGAATGTGCATCAGCTCAAATCAGAACAAACCTCCTGATCTTCATCTGAATCTCCTCAAGAAAGTTTGGTGGTAGTTTGCTAACATCTCTCTAATAAAGCAAAATCATTTTTATGAGTGGACAAATTAAAACAAATAAAAATGGTAAAAACATCAATTACCATATCCTTGACAAGAATTTGGCATCCATAACACAGAAAATCAATGATGTCACTTCTAGATAATCTAGAAATCAAATGTCAACCTTAGATCAAAAACAAAACTAAATAAAATAAACATTAGATGCTTATGCAACTAAAACAAGTTGGAATTATGAAATGAAAATGATCACTAACAAAGGAACATTATTTGCACTGTTACAACAGCTTCCTTTGTTGCAAAAGTCATTCCCGCTGTTCAATTTGTCGATATTTGAATTGCTCCCTTGACAACAGTTTGAGGACTTAAGGGACATGTTATGAACTAATCCATTAATGGTCTTTGTATCAACCGACTCATCTCCTCTTCTATTGGCATCTGCCTTCAGTTTGTCAGAAATGCTCAATGAAACTGTGACAGCTGAATTGGCTGTCACTTTTGAAGCATTTCTGTCTATTAATGCCTAAAAGTCAAGACGATTTAGTTCAGGATAGAATTTGGATATATCACTTTACCAGACTTACGTTACCATAAGTTACAATAAATAAAAAGGTTCATTTAAAATTGCTCTTCCATAAAAAAACCTCACTCACTTTACATAAGCAGCATGCACCTTCCCCGACATCTAAACCAGATCCTTCCTTAGCAACAGTTAATTTTTCTCCAGTCCTTCAACAAATACAAATCAAATTTATTAAATAAAATTAAAGGAAATATTCACATATTTTCCCTATATTTTTATCTATAATATTTGATATTATATATATCTAAAAAGCCTATGTTAAACTAATACTTGCCTGCAAAGTATGGAAAGCGTTTTATCATTTTCTGTCTGCAGCTTTTTAATAAATACTTCAGTTAAACTTTCAATAGTTTGAACTTCCCATTTCTGAAAGCATATACTAACTTGTAATTAATCAATTTAACCAGTACCAGCAAATTATGCATAATCCATGTATTTTGCAAAAAGCCATATAGTAAAAAAATGCTGAATATGTGTAAAATGACCTCAGTTTTCTTGGAGAATTTTAGTTCCTTTAAGTCCAAAAGAGCATCAATCTCTTCATCCAAAAAGGCTCTGTTTCATTGAAATTTAATAATATGGAGTCAGTTCACGATCAATTTCATCTGAGTTTTGAATGTTTTCATTAAACCATGGCTTTTTTGAACATTACAATCGATTTACTTTTAAGAACAACCTCATTGGCTTCACAAATGTTACATCCACGTTCCTGTCATCAGCAAATTCCTAAAGAATTAATGAGTTAAAACATTGTTAAAAATCAGATATAGCAGGAAAAATGGCTATTTGTCTTGTTAAGTGATAATATGTAAGGCATCAACAAAAACAACAAACACATTTATATATATATATATATATAATATTTATCATATTAGGCTTATTTATTTTTTAATATGAACCTAAAAAGAAAATTCAAGCAAATTCACCATTTCATAGGATAATTGACCTCCCCTGCCTTGAGAAACAAAAGAAATTAGTCTAATGGCCAATTGTCCTGCAGTGTCTCCCATGAGCACCTTGGATAAATGTAGTTCTTTACAAATCCTCATCAGTAATTGCTTCCTGTTATGAAATAATTTAATAACAATGATACCACTACTTGGATTTTGATAATGATACTTGGCTTATAATATGCCGTATACGTAACTGTTACACAACTCCTATATATCGTAACTCTTCAAGTAACCAACCTGTGGTGACATTATCAATAACAAAAACATACAAACCTCATCAAATAAAGCATGGATTCAATGGAAGTAGGTTGTTTCAATGACTTTTTAAAGTCATAAAACTTGGACAAATCAATTTTTTTACAAAATTCTTCTTTATTGAAATTGCCCAAGTCATCTTTCTCAGATAACAGTGGTAGCAAATCATCATCAAATGCCTAATTCAGAACAACAAGCTTCTGTTAATATATGAAGAAAGATATTAAATATTACAACCAATTACCTGGCTGAAACTAAAAATATAAAATGGAATTTCCAGTGAATAGAGTGTTTTGATGATATCATAATCAAACTCAAATGACGACTCCCATTGCTTAGGTTCTACAAAATAAAAATAATTTAAACTCCAACTTCACATAGTCAGAGTAGAAATACAAGAGATGTATATTATCACAAGTTATTGATTATTTTATGTAATATCTCACCAATAATATGAATTAATATAGGATTGAATCTCAACTTCTTTTGAGCTCTTTTGCTGCGACCCTAAAGGAAAAATTCACAAGTGAGCCAATAGTTCAAATTAAGGACATTAATATTAATATAATATTAGCATTACCTCTTTTATTAGATTCACCATGGCCATGGATTTCTTCCCCCCAGAAAATGCAACTGCAACATCCTCGTTGTCACGAATGAGTCTGGATTTACCAAACTCTGATCTGAACTTATGAGCAACTCTTTGAAGGAAACACTCTCTGAAAGAAATAAATTTTAAATCTCTCGCTAAAATGATCCTGTGTGAAATGGTGCGTAGAATTAAAGGCTTTTAATTTACTTGCAAAAAGATCCATATAGAGTGAGTGTTAAAACAATTTCTTTACATCCACATTTGCACAGTTCCAATTCTTTCTGACCTCTGATTAAAAGAAAATTTCAAATGTTTTGTAAACAATGACTAGTCCTGAAAATTCTTAATATACTATAAACTAGAAATCTGACTTACGTAAAACCATTTTCTTCACTGTTAATATTATTATTATCGAAATCGTTAAATATAGAACACATTATAATTATTAGCAAAGTCAAATGTTTTGGAACAGATACGTGGAACTCTTTTATCGCTCAAAACATGTTTGCATAGACTTTGCTACACTGTAAAAGAGTATTTAATGATATTCTACGTTTTCATGCAATTGCTTCATCATAGATTTTAAAATAATATTTAATCAAAAACAACTTTGTTGATCTTTTGTGCATTATAAATCTGAAAATAACATACAATTTTAGACCATTGAAAGTCCATTATAAAGCCTTCCGAGCTCAGAGAGGCTCGACTTTCTCATTCCGCAGCATTAAACTTGCTTAATTTACGATCGTCTACATCACGTCTAAACAATCGCAGGCTATTAACGAAATTTGGACTAGACCGGCGCATTGTTGCGAACGTGCATAAAAGCACGCACATCAAATCGAAAGTCATAACTCAGTAAAGCACTGGCTCAAAGCAAGGTCTTCAACATTTGCCAACATCTACAACCCATGAAATTCTCCACCAATTCCAGATCCAGCAACTCGATGTGCTTCAAAAAATCCAGGAAAAGCTCATCAAACTCCACAAATTCTCAAAATAATCCAGCTAAAAACTCATGGTAGTTAATGAATCCAATAGACAAATCTGACTTATGATGTTTTATTGGAACTCAATGCATGTTTTCACAGATCACTAAGGACTTTGAATCCAGGTCCATATGGAGGCTCCTTTAGAGAAGTCATGCCACCAGCTGGCTCACCAGCAAATCTGTTGTTTTGTCCTGACCTGAAGTAACATATAGAGCTATTATATTAGAAACAAAAAACAAAAAAATATTGGAAAAGTTGCAACGACTACCCAAAATATCATAAACCAACAATCCAAAATAATATTAAGGCTCTGAAAACAACAAGAATACCTTGGGCCTGGCTTGGGTTTCTTTCCAGCAATCAAATCATTAATAATATCCTCCACATCCTTGGGTGTCAAATCTTCCTATAAGAATTAAAATTGGTTCTTACATTCAACTGTTGAGCATGGATGACATTGCTTTGAGAAAATTATAGAATGAGACCACTTCAGCCATTTTAAATATAAAATTTCATGATTAATTTTAACAAATATGATAAAATACAATATGTATAACATATATAATACATACAAATATATGTGTTTAGTCAAATGTGTATGAAATCAAGCAGAACAACTGAAAACTCACATAGTAGTCATCATTAACCATCACTACTGGAGCATTAACGCAAGCACCAAGACACTCCACTTCGCCTAAAGTGAACATCTTATCCTTGGTGGTATCACCAACACCAATTCCTTTAAAGTAAGAAATAATGTTACTTGATGTATTATATCTAGAAATATTTCATATCAAGACAATGGATCAGAAACCAATGATACATGATGAATGTCTCTCAAGTGATTGCATGACTGAGCAAGCATAAGTCAATACTTAAACTCACCAAGTTTGTTCTTGATTGTCTCGAGGATGGGACTGCATCCGCAGCCTCCCAGCATGCAGGGGGTTGTGGTGCACACTTGGATGTGATATTTTCCAACTGGACTCCTATGATTAATACAGATAATTACTTATCAAAACTTTACGTTGTCCTCACAATTAACTTCTTTTTTTTTGGATCGCACATTTTTTTCCAACAATACATAACATGTGACTCCAAATAAAGGTCAACCCAAATGGAGATCTTTTAGCCAATGGGCTGCCTACATTAATAAAACACTTTTTGCCAAATCATAATAATCATACAACTTCAATCAATATGCGCCAAAGAAATTCAATTTGCAGATCTTTTAATACCTCTTAAACATTGTGTAGAAAGTTGCAACTTCATAGATTCTCATCCTTGACACTTTCAAGTAATCAGCCACATAGTTCATGGCAGAAATGGGCAGCCAACCTCATAAAAAACATACATATTAGAATTCTGCAAACTTAAGTTACTAAAAAAACCAACTGAAAATCAGGTAGCATTTCTTACCATGTTGCCTTTGACACAAATCAAGAATGGGAATGATGCCAGAGGCTTCAAATCCTTTAGGATAATTCCTTAAAATAGCCTCTGCTCTCTAAATCAAAGGCAATTATAAATGTATGCATGACTTCCAAGAGAAAATAAATCTAGGAGACCTTTTTATTTTCTGGGGTCAACTCAAATGGAGTATTTTGGTTATTCTCAGGGGTATCTCTGTGCTTAAAGCAATGTTTAATTCAGATTTGTTCAAACAAACCGGAAAAATACAAGTAATTACCACAAACAAAACATCGTGGCTTTGGGATGCCGAACCAATGTGAAATCTCCTAGCAGACTGCCTCTGGAGAAAATGTAAATAATCGGCTTTGGTTAAAATGTATCACACGACGCAACTTTACAGTAATCTCGTTTTAACAAAAGGCAAAAGGGCTTTCTAAAAAAGCTACATTTAAATACATACCCCAACGGCTTGCACACTTTTTATCAAAGCCGAAAACATAATTAATTGTTCGTGCTATCCCAAGGTTGGCAGCCGGAACTAGAAATCTAAAAGTAAACAGGTCCATCTATTAATGTACATGAATTAGATTAAAATCCAAGACTAATTTATAAGTTCTAATGTAATTCAAAAAGCATTATTTATTGCTTTAAATAAAATGTAAAACTACATGAATATTTAATATACCTTTGAAAAGTTTCACAGAACATGATTCGATCAAGTAGCCGCTGCTAAACGACAGATTGAGATCTCACTTCAATATAATGTTACTTAATCACAGCTTTAATAAATTGCAGCTTTAAACTACCTAATTTCCAAAAGTTGTGCAGGATTTCTTCCTCACTAATTCGTGTCAAGATTTCCTGCCATAGCCAATATATCAGTGCACAAACCAACTAAAAAAAATTATTATCTGTAAACAGAGATCAATTTTGATTCCTTTGGCAGACAAAAACTTGGCAAGAGTCAAGAAGCAGAACAAACATAAGCTCATTGTCGGAACTTTCCCTCCCAAATAACATTTTAGCACTATTTTGCAATAACTTTCAGATTGCAATCAGTCCTCCACAAGTGCCTTTGACCAACAGCCACAACAATAACTGGAAAGAGTGTGTCTTCAATGAAGTCAAATCTTTTATTTTATTTTATTTGAACATAATAAATACAGGAGCTGCATTGTCAAATCTTCACCATTGTTCACACTTGCAAACAAGATGATGCTATCATAAGCAAATGAAAACTTATTTTAAATCATAAAAAAAAAAGTATTAGAATATTAATAAAAAAAATGTGTGGTAATGATACAAAACAGATGAAAATAATAATCAAAGCCCACTCATAACACATAAGCCGACTTATCATCTTAAGATTCAACATTCTTCTAGATTTCAGTATCTTCACTGGAATTACAAAGGTCATCACCCAAAAACAAAATCCTGAATGACAAGTTAAAGCCATTGCACAGGTGACAAATCCCAGTTGTGCCAAAAATATCCGACAAAACGCTACAGTTCTCCGTCTTAAGGCAATTGTGGTAGACAAAAAAAATTCTCCTCATTTATAGAAAAATCATTAAGGAACAGACACTTGTCAACAGTTCAAACAGAACGAAAAGCACTGGGCTCCACGAAGTCACATCAAGCACAGGAAAATTTGCAGATTATTTAGTATGGCTTAAAAATAATTGCTCGAATTTATAAAAAAAAAAGGGTTAAATGAAATTCAACACAAGCTTCAACAAGATGGGAAAACCATGTTGGAAATCCCCAAAAAGATTTAACATTCAGAAAGAGGGACACGACGTGCTCGCCAAAGACACCAAACCACGCGAAACAGGCAAAACATCACGGGAAAATGCTAGATGTTTGAAAACTGTGAAACATCAGAGACTTAGTACCGATGAATCCTTCACAGATGACTCACAGTACAACTGTTAAGACGCACGAGACCACTTGCAGAGGTAGATTAAATATTAAATAAAAGTTAAAATTATTAATTAACAATAAGAATCGTACGAACAAAAATAGCAGGCTGGAAATATTTGGTGTGTCATAATAAACAAATTAGAAAGTAGAAACATTTTTATTTGCATGATAACCAAATCATAAATTATTTAACTTCATTGCAATAGGATGAACGAAGGCAAAGAGCACGTATGATAACAATCCATGCCTAGGGTCCATCGGGGCTGCCCACGGGGCTGAACCCGCTGACGTTCCCGCTATCGAAGCTTTCCAGTCTCCACTTTCTTCCTTCCTCTACTCTGCAACCCTTCCTTTTGTCGTTTTCCAATTGGGAATCATTCAGCTCAAGTAAAAACACTCCCTCCACAAGATTGGCCTCGTCATCAGAATAGAAATTGGAACATTTGCTCGACGTGCCATAGCTGAAAGGCGTCGCTTCTAACCTCTTCCTCATGCTGAAATATTTTAAAACATTAATCTATGTAATAAATAAATAATAATAATAATGCAGTCAACGCATGATGATATTTGATAAGCGATGATCAAACTCAAATGCAATAAAAGAAAATCTGCATTTTATAGATAATGCTCAAAATAATATAAAAATGAGACATTCATTCAGAAGAGGTCTAAGAATCAAATTAGCAACAATTTCACAACTTTCTTACCATGAGAAGGAGATAGGCGATGATACAGCACGAGAAAGAATTGGATTCTTGATCCAAGGATGCTCCAAGACCTGCTCAGCTGTGTAACGCTTCTGGGGATCCTTTTCCAACAGCTTGCTCACCAAATCAATGGCTTCGTCCGAAATAAAATCCCACTCCATACCCATGGTGTATTCACCACTTTTGATGGACTCCAAGCGAGCTTCCTGTCATTAAACCGATTAATTACGTCCGTGTCTCCACCGGCCTTTAGCCGAGCTCGGCAAAGTGAAATTCATGGTAACCATGTTAAAAACTTCCGAAATCATTTTCAACTTACACAACAATACTCGCACTCAACATTTCCATTCCTGCAATAACAAATTTCTCCCGGGGAGATGGCAAAGGGATACGAGTCACTCAAGAGGATGTACCTTTAAAAGGAGATGAAAACAAAATCTTCAGATGCATTCCCATTACAATATATTCATAAATAAAAAGAACTGATTAAGTCTCTCAAAGCCTCATTAATTTAGACTCAATTGGAGACGGATCTCGAATCCTTCGTACGACTTACAACTTCTCATTAATAATTAATCAAGCCGATCCATTTTGTTTAAAAAACAATTTTAATGCTGTTCAAATGCAAACTCACATGACCACACCGAGACTCCACATGTCACACTGCTTGGTATAGTGACTGGACTCATCCAACCAGACCTTCACCACTTCTGGTGCCATGTAATCTATTGATCCGACCTAACGACAAGAAACAAAACCCAAATCAGTTTTTGTTTTCAGAGCGAGACTAAACAGAGGAAAGAAAAAATCTAATGACTAACGGCAGAGGAAAACACCTCCGCTTTGTGGTCAGAGCAACACGAATTGCCGTTCGGATTGGAGCACAGGTCGAAATCACAGAGCTTGATGGGGAACAGGTCCTCGCCAGAACACAGTATGTTTTCCAGCTTGATGTCTCTGTGAGCGATGTTCTTTCCATGGAGAAACTGGAGAGCTGTGGCTACATCCTTGACGATCCTTGACACTTCACGCTCATCATGAGATCCATACCTCTCCACTTGGCTCAGCAGTGAACCTCCTTTCATCTTCTCAAATACGACATAAAAGCTAAAAAATTTGAACAATCTCTTAATCATTGGCAGTTATAAAACAACTTGATGAACGACCAGGTAATTGCAGATTGGTATTCAAGGAGGACATAAAATACAGTAAGAAATCAAATATAAACAATTGTAATTTCTCCTTAATTAAGTGATAATGGAATGGCCTCTAAATCATCGCAGAGCCAGCAGAATGGCTGAGGCACAAGTCATAACAACCAGCAAAGCTAGGAGCTCAAAGTAGAAAAGCAGAAAGAGAAACTTCAAGGCCACAAGCTGATCCATCCTCTAAGGTTTTCAGGTTGTTGATCACCAGGTCACAATGTTACATAATCCCATTTTGATATTCTTTGTTTTTACAAGGAAAAATATGGCTAAACTAAATTTACAGCTACATTCAACATGGAGGTCCATGAAAAACTGAACAATGAAGGAAAACATTGAATGGAAGTAAATTTGAATTCCTATATTTTTCCATGTCTAAGAAAAGCATTGGAGTAAGTAACATTGCTTAACACTAATACCAAGTCATACTTAATCTCAGAGCTATTCTTAAACTTACCAATTCTCTTCCTCATAGAATTCCTGCATTTGCACGACATTTTCATGTCCTTTACAATAATGCAGCACTTCTATCTCCTTCAACACTCTCAACCTCGTTGTGTTGTTGACTTTTGGGATAATCTGCAAAATAAAAGCAGAACATCACATACTGATCCTGTCTTAGATATTTTAAAATTCAAGCATACTTTGCATTTGTACTGTACATTTAATAACTTATATTTTGTAAAATATTTTCAAACAAAAACAAACCTTGACAGCAAATTCCTTTTTTTTATCCCTGCTGAAATAAGTCTTCACAGTACCACATGCACCTTCTCCAAGATCTTCATCTGTACACTGATACAAATCTGATGACGATAAAATTTAGTACGAAATGAATAAATATGGCCTAAACATTCATTTTCAAATTTGTTCGTAAAACTGTCGTCGAAAGAACATTGATATCAATTACTCACCATCGAATTTTTCAATTTTGTATCGACCCCTCTTCCTTTTTTGAGGAGCTCTAACGTCGCTGACAACAGTATTTGGCTGGAAAATATTTAAAAATATCAATTAAATAATCCATAGCTGCAACCTACAGTCAAAATGATAAAATTATAATGGAATGTCATACCTGCATAGTGAAGACTTAAGCAATTCTTTCAACGCAGTCCAACAAAGGAAATGCTATTTGATGTTGCTTAAGAATTCCCAAACAGGATCTTTAATATAAAAGCATTCGGCATCAAAATCCATTCAAAAAATCGGTTTGATCACGTAGCATATTTCGAATTCAACATCTACCTCACAAAGTAAACGACTAAACTTACTTTCGACGATCTCTACCGATACCCAGGACGAACGACAAGAATTTTCAGTCGAAATCGAGCTATTACACTTTTTCATAATCTTTCAGCAATTCACTACCGAAGCTCAAGTCCAACCAAGCCTCAACCACCAACCAAACCCGTCTCATGTTATATCGCCAAAGATAGCTCACCACTGCGAATTACTCATTTATAAAACAGTGCTCGCGACGTGGCCTGATGCTTACCAGCTTAGCCAAATTCGGCAGCCAATCACAAGTGAATTCTTTGTTTTGTTTATGGTATTGCATCAGCTGTTGTATTTTTATTTCTAATTCTTTTAAATTTATTACTGACACTATTGCTCGGTTACGGATTCTTTTACTGCTCCGATGGGAAAAGCAGTCCTTCCTACAGTAAAAATCGCCCTTTAATTAAGTGGAAAGATATCGAACGTTCTAGACCAATGGTTCATTTCGCGACAAAAACATGTTCAACGGCCCGGTACCACTACGTGACACACAGAAATTGTCATGCATTATTGTTGGTACAATCGCGTAAAGATCGAATGTTTGTGAGGTGTTCCTTTTGAAAAAGTGGTTGACGCTTAGGGCCACGTCAGATTAGCCTTACGTCTCAAGGTGAAGGTGAGATGGCAGTAACACGCCCAGCTCGTTCGGTTTGCAGCTTGTTTCATCATCTGTGTTGTGTAAACACATTATTCGAGTTGTCGTGGATCTTTGTAGAGTGGCTTTCTATGAAATTCCAACGGCCAGCTTTGGTATTTTCTAGAACCTTGTTTGCTTTAAGATGATTTGAGTCGAACGCCATCGAGATAAGCAATTCTAAGTGGGTCATCGAACCATCCATTCAGATCGCTTCCCACTTTTAGGTGATAATTGTTTATTTTAATCGACTTCTGTTTTAGTCAATTCTGATGAAATTGTGCGCAGTACTTGATTGCTGTTGCAACATCGACTGAAAGAACTTCGGGCCCAGTAAGCGGAGGTATTCGTATTGCGTATGTTCCACAGGATGATTCTAGATGATGAAACCATCTGAAATTAGTTCCTTAGACTGAATACTTCTTAAAATGTGCAGTATCTGAACACAGAAATATTGCTGGCAGGTTCGATTGGTACTGGAACGATGATGATAGTGATTGCACGTTTATAACGATCTATCTATCACAAGGCCAAACGCGACGAAAATCTGTTCTAGAGTTAAGTTACAGAAGCAACTTTGTTGGACCTTAAATAGGCCCAGATTCTATAATTCTGGGTTCAGAGCGAAGATTTTGAGGCAAACATTCATTGAGCGTGTCAATTTCAAGTCCCCTAGACACCATTTTAGATGGCCGGAGTATTGTACTAACCACTGTTCCACTAGTTTTGGAATTGATGGCGACGATGATAACGGCGGCGATTTGTAAAAGTTTCCACTGAGAAGTTGCGATGTTGTTGACGAAAACAAGAAAATGATTTATTAAGGTCATGAACTTTGCATCGCTCCATCGGATGGGGCAACTGGGGCATCCACAGTTCAAAATATTTTGTTTCAAAGATTAAAAAAAAATTACAGAACAACTTTATTGGTGAATACGGTAGGGAAACAACGGCCTCCCTCTTCTCATACAAGCCCCTATTTACACGGCATGTATAGTTTCGTGTTGCTATTTTTGGTGCTCTAGTTCTAGAACATTCGATCGAAAATTTAAAAAACTTTGTTATGTAAATAATCAGAAACTAATTAACATTGTATGAGAATGTGAACAATAAAAAAACAAAATGTTTTATCGTAGCTGCGGATGTTAAAAGAGATTAGTTATAACTCTAGCTAGATGGCCCTACATAAACTGGAGTTTTTTGGTTAAGAAAAGCGACAAATTCGCATTAAGAATAAAGTAATTATTATTTTCTTATCGTCTGATAAAAACTTGATTTCCAGTTTTAAACGTTGAAGAAATTTCCCTAGAAAATAATGATAAGTACTAAGATAAGAATCAATTTAGCGTGCTACTATGTGCGAATGGTTGGGCAGTTTGCCAACACTCGATACAGTTTCGGAAGAAATTCTAGAAAACGTTGAATTTAAATCACGAAGCGTAAGTTCCTAATAACAAATGGCTAGAACAAGAAAAAGTTTAATTTATTTTTCAGAACTCGTTTTGTTCATGTGATTTCACCAATTAATTGCTATTTGACAAAAAATTTTGGGAATATCTTGCTTTCCCAGAGCTATATTTTGATTATCCAATTTTCTTCCTGGTTTTATCATTATTTAAATATTTTGCTGGCTTGTGGTTTGCCATTCAAAGGTTTTGCAGAAAAGACATTTTCTATCGTTGACGGTTCAAGGCACCTTACTTATGACAAGGCTGAGGTTCACCCAGAAATTTTTTCGAAGGATCCCGATATCATCCTGATAGGCGAAGTACGGCCACGCTCGAAGCTCTTTTTCAAGTCCGGCGAGGTAATAGGCAGAAATTATTTTCAATAAAATTTTAATTTTTAATTATTTCGAATACCAAAACCCTCCAGCCCCTTAGAAGTAACACTAACGACAGTCAATAACAATTTCCGTTTCTCATACTTCTGCAGAACCTTTGTGGTACCCCTAACGAACTATTAAAAAGTAAACGTCGCAATTTAACAACACCTAAAAATATTTATTGCGAATTCATCATAATGTATGCGATGCTTTATCATTATTCAATGAATGAACCAGCAGTGAAAGTAACAAGGTTTAACCTGCCTTTTGTCTTAAAGTAGCTTAAAAAATAAATAAAAAGAGTTCTGATAGACTCAGAAATGATTCCAAGTTACGAGCAGCTTAAGGAATTGCAACCCTAGATATGCCTCTGTCGGAGTTTAATGAATCGAAAGTCTCCAGATTTTTAGATGTTAAACGAGCCAGGTCTCAAACATTTAACAACAATTTCCAAGAGTCATACAAGTTGTACTTTTTGGACCAATTTACATGGCTTGTTAAATTCTTTAAATCTTAAATTGCTCAAAATATTATTTACGCTTCAAGCTCTTTTTGGTTTTTTTTTTGCGGCAGAAATTGAATTTTTTAAAGGTTCTATAAAAAGGGAGCTTTCGGAAGCGCTCGGCATCCTCCCAAAACAACAACACGCAATTTTAGGGACGGGCTCGCCCAGTCAAATAAATTTTGTAATAAACAAAAAACACTGTTTACTAATTTGTTTTAATAGATAGTAGTCTAAAAACTCGACAAGAATTAATGATTTTCCGATAAACTTAATGATTTATCATTAAGATGAACGAAGCCGCTATCAATGCACGGAATTCTAACGTAGTGCCTGGATTTGGACAACGCAAATGCAAATTTAAATAGGTTGCCTGTGGGTTGTGTAAAGCTGCCGAATTTGAGAAAAAATGGTCTTTGAAGTCCAAGGAATAAATGATCAAACACTACAGGAGTCATTTGAATATATGAATATGAAAATGTTTCATTTATCGGAGTACGAAGAAAACTTAGATTATAATAACATTGCTGATAGTTATATATTCAATTTTACTTAAATGCACACAGAATGCTGTTTGCGGGCCGAGTATAATTGTTTTGAAGGCTTGACTTCTTAGAATTCAAGTACAGAGTTCGATTAAAGAAGTCAATCAAGCGAGACAGCTAAGACTTGGAAATTTTTACATTTCATTTTTAATCGGTAACGGATCTGCAACACATTGACGGGGCGACGTTTGGAGGAGTAAAAAAAGGTTTTTAAAATGGGAGGGGCCAAGAACGAGCGAAATGTATGAAAATATTTAATTCAAAGATTATTAATATATGCTGATGATATTGTTATTTATACATTAGGGAAAAACATAAATAGTCTTATTACTTTATTCAATAATGAATTAACTTTTTTGAAAAATTGGTTTGCGAGTAATTGCTTATCTATCAATGTTTATAAATCAAATTTTATGGTTTTTCACTCTTCCAGAAAGGTCATTGCATGTAACTCCTCTCTCTACATAGATAAGTTTTCCCTAAATAGAGTCACAAGTATTAGATATTTAGGGATCACAATAGATGAACACCTTTCTTGGCTAAACCATATATCTTATTTACAAAATCGCATCTCCAGAAATATTGGAATAATATCAAGGATACGGCCTTTTATCAACACAAAAATAGCACTTTCATTATATTTTTCACTTGTCTATCCCTACCTAACTTACTGTAATATCATATGGGCTTCCACTTACAAGACACACTTACATCAGTTATCATTATTACAAAAACGGATTGTGCGTGTCATTTTCCTGCTGCCGCCTCTATCATCGACTGTCTCTGCTTTTATAAACAATAATTTACTAAGTGTAACCCAAATTCATGACTTACAAACTGCCCTTTTTATGTTTGCCTATCACTTCAATTCTATTCCTAAAATATTTTCAGATTTTTTCATAACAAGCAATACCTATAACAATCCTTCTTATTTCCTACGTAACACTCACGTATACAGTCCTACCTTTGCTAAATCTACTTTGAAATTATTTTCTATACAATGTTATGGGCCCAGATTATATACTTCAATTCCAGATTCAGTTAGGGAATTAACTTGTTTTCATTCATGTCGTTTTGAGTTATTGTTTCTGTTGTTTAAGAAATTGTATAAGTCTCATTTAGTAAGGGTTGTTTGAATTTACATGGTTGTATTATATATATTATGATTTTTAGGGCCAGTCTGTTTAGCGGAAGCTTGCGCTTCCTTAAGACTGACCCTATGAGTTTATTTTGTATTTTAAGTTTAATTTGTTTCGTTGGTGTACTTATGTACATTATTGTTTGTTCAATTGTTTGTTCAATAAACTCTAAAACTCTAAAAAAAAAAAAAAAAAAAAAATATCAGGCTTCCGGTCTCCAAGCTTAAAAATTTGGTTATTTTTGAATCGTGGGGTTGGCGTGGGCCATGGCCCCTTCTGGCTCCCCTAGATCCGCTAATGAGTGCAACGATTACCTAAACTTTCGATAGTGAAGACCATGGTGCATTTTAATTTTTATGAGAACTCTAATAAAAAAAAAACCGTTGCGGAAATCTTGATCTTCCGATCTCATCAAACCAATGAATATGAGGTGTTACTAAGAGATTGCGATGAATTAATTCAGTATTGCTTCAAAGACATTTAAAATATTAGGGATTCCCTAAGCCGTCGGTTATAACCAGGCCGTTCGTCTCGTTTTTAAGACATTCCTATTGCCGAAGGCGAGATTTAAATGTCAAGGGTCAAGTAAAGTCCAAAACTCTCGTCAAGCCTTTATATGTATCCATGACAACCATTTAAAAAAATTCATCATCATCATCGTGTTCGTTAGCTCATTAATATATTGGAAATGCCCCCACTTCCTTCCTTAACTATTTAACTTTTTATAATAAAATTCGATCGATATTCCATCAAAAACCAGCTTTTTAAAGTGATCGACCAAATCTTTGTATCCGCCTACGATTAAGACGAGACAGTCAAGTGGGACAATGAACGGGCAGATCAAGTTATTCAAGTACCGGAAACGTATTTTTGAGACGCAGTATAGGAGGTTCTCTCACTCAATGACGGTTAATGGTTTGGATCACAATCGGCTTGAAATTCTCGAACACACTTTTCTTTAAAGCTGCTAGCTACAATTGCCTCAGTCGTTCGATCAGATGAAATGATGCTTAAAAGATCTCCATCGACCCATCAGTCCTCCAGCTCTCGCTATTTGAGGCTGAAAGAGATGTATGGCAGGTGATGATGACGATGATTTTATATTAAGTAAAGAGCACCGTATCGCAGTGATATCAGTTGAGAGTCGGCTAGTAGCAGGAGTTTCTTAAAACACCGATATACGGGCAAAGGCTGCTTGTCTCAGATCTCTCTCTATCTTTTTATCGGGCGGAAACTATTCGAAATTATTAAATTAAATAAATATATCATAAACGTGTCTGGACGAATTATTCCACGTGATTCTAAGGGGATAATAACCACTTTTCGATTCTAAAAGCTATGGGAAAAGTTGCCGGGTAAAAATAGAACATTTGCATGGACCATGTGATGATGACTCATAGAAGTTTGTTTCAAAGACGCATTTTCTTTTCTTATTGGTCGGTCAGCATTGTTCAAACTAATTATAATATTTTATGCTGGCCAATCAGCACTCTCGTACATGACATAATGCCTAAATTTAGAAATAACATCCGCTGACGTGATGTGCCGAGCTAAAAATAGACAGCTGTAGGTCTGGCTAGCCAATAAGAAGGGACAAAAGTTTCGTCATTTCTAAATATAGCAACAGGTAAGGGATATAAGCGGATATATTCATTGCACGTAAGAATTAGTAACGCCAATCGTCTTGGACTGGTACTGCGCAAGAAGTTTTTGGAACTCACTTGATACGAAATCGACACCCGCCAACGCCCACTGATGGAGACGACTTTCTATGACGACAACAATCTCAGCATAAAGAAGATGAAGACCAACATGACTTTGGATTTTAGTTCAGCAACAACCAAACAGGAGAAGTTCGGTGATTTTCTGACTACACCTGATGTTGGACTTTTCATGATCAGCACCCCTGAACTGGAAAGACTGATTTCCCATCAGCAAGGTAATATGGTGCTAACAACGCCTACTCCTACCAGCCAGATTCTGTTTCCCAAGACTGTTACCGAAGAACAAGAGGCATATGCTCGTGGCTTCATTGATGCTCTCGGTGAACTGCAGAAAAACGATGCAGCACAGGCTTCGAGCCCTACTGTCACTAGCAGCCAGAATTGCCACCAAAATTCTGTAAGTCAAGATTTTGCCTTCAGTCAGCCAACTTCAACCCTGTTTAATGTGCCTCAGTCGACAAGTCTGAAGACTGTTAATGCTGCTGCTCTAAATAACATGCTTTCTTACAACATCAACAACAATGCATCATTTACAAATCAGGTCAGTTCAAACATCTCCAAAATTTCTAAGCCATCTGCCGTTGGTCCAAGCCAATCGAAAGTTTTCTCAAATCCTTCTCCATCCCAGAAATCTTTGAAGACTGAGTCATTCCAGACTGTACCTCTTTCCCCACCAGGAAGTTCCTACTCATCACAGCCATCTCCTATCAATATGTCTCAAAGTCAAATTACACCAATCAACATGGAAGATCAAGAGTTAGCCAAACTTGAGAGAAAGAGGGCTCGCAACAGGATAGCGGCTACAAAGTGCAGAAACCGCAAGTTGGAAAGAATTGCTCGGCTAGAGGATAGAGTCAAAGAACTCAAAGAACAAAATCTGGATCTGGCTCAGACAGCAAGTCTTCTCAGAGAGCAGGTCTTTAAGCTGAAGCAGACAATCATTGAACACACTCAGAATGGCTGTCAAGTAATGCTGACTTCAAAATTCCTTGACTCCAATGCCATATTTAGCTGAAATGAGACGACTTCCGTAGCACTTTTGCACGTTTGTCCCGTGAGATGTAAAGGAGTTTCTCTGCGTAGTCTGTCTGCGAGGCAGTCAACAAGTCATCTAGAGACGATTTTGATAGTCTGAGGTTCTTAGCCAACTTGAAGCTTCCATTGCAGTTTTGTGGTTCACAATGACAGTTGCAAAATCTGTTTTAATTTAATTTAAGTTGTTTGACTGATGTATGGATTTGTACTGAGTTTATCTATTTTGCTTGTTACTCCTTCACACCCATGCAACCTGCACAATGAGCCTTGTTTTTTTGTTCTCTTGTTTTAAAGTTTTGTCGACTGCAGAGTGTTGACTGTCACCGAAGCAATTTTGCATTAATAAACATTGTTGACTAAAATCATTTTATTTGACTGCCAGTATAAAATATGTGAATCTGTTTCATAAACCTGAGGTTAATAAAGACTACTCAAATGCAAATAAGATTTGATTATAGGAAGCATTTCAAGACATCATTGCAGGACCTAACCCTTAAGAAACAATGGTGGATGTCAGTATGGACATATCCTCCAACAGATTAAATCTTAACTTGTCTGAATAAGGACATGTTCAATTTATTATTAAAATATTACTCATTGTGTTCTACCTTCGTTCTCCATTAAATATTTGAGTATTGAAGAAAACAAAAATGGGAATAAATGAATTAACCATGTTGCTAACTATTGATGCCTGTATTATGATGATGACGTTGATATTTTTTATGTCTCTATTTTTAGTGTGGCCAACAAAATATTAGGTGCACACCCAACCAGTATTTACAACCAGTTATTGCATCGAATCTTGACGATTATTTACAAGTGCAATCCATAAAGTTACAAAGTTTTTATTACAAATCAAGATAAATCAAAACAAGTTCAGGCTCAACCATCGGAATAATGACTAGATTACTTTGGATCTTCTTCCACCCACAAAACATGAATGGCAAAATAAATTTGTTCCTCTGCAACCTACAATCCCAACACATCAATTCAATGATAAAACATTTCAAATAACATTCTGAGACATTATAAATGACTTTATATTTCTACTTTTAAACAGATATTATCCTACCTCACTCAGGTATTCGCCTTTCATAAGCTTAATAAGATCTTCCATCAGATAATCCCATCGATTTGGCAGAAACAAGAATGGGCTGTTAAGAACAATATGTATAAAATGTTTAATTATTTAAACGTGGAAATTTAAAACATTAAAAATCTAACCAATGTTTCATGGTGGTCTCAATCCACCAAGGAATGTTTCCTCGTTTTGATGAGTCATTAAAAATGCTGTGCAAATATTTTATGATTGTAGATAAATAACAATTTCTAAATGTCTCACTGTCGTAACAAACATATGTTCCTTCAGACTGTAAAATATAATTTTAAAAATAATGTGAAGAAACACAAAATAAATTAATTTTTAGTGTTCTTAAAGATATTGCTCCAAATAAATAAAAAAAAAACCTTAACTAATTCTTCGCTCATGCAACATGCAGTATGAATGATATTCAAAACATGAAGTCTCTTCATAAAGTTGTCATAAAAAAGAAATTTCTCGATCGTATAGTCGGGTTCGTCTGCTGCTTGTTTATCATAATCACGGAAGTTTGCATCATTTAATTTCTCACTTATCAATTGCCTAATTTTAGGTCTCCAAATCTCCTCCTGGTTTGGATTGTTCAGCAGATATGGTTCTATCACATAAGTGTTATGTCTTTCTATGTCTCTTAAATGTTCTCTTGTATAATCGTTATTCTATACAAAGTTAAATAGTTAATTTCATAAAATTAATCGTAATTAATTGCAATTCAACTCACCTCCATTAAACATTGCAAATATCTGTGAAATGTTGAAATAATCACTTCGCAATGTTTAACAAACGTACTCGTTGGAACTCCATCATCAATAAGATCATCCTCAGTTGGATCACCCTTGATAAATAAATTTTATAATTGTTACATAATTTTCTAATTATTATTCTAACTAATTCATATGGTATATATGCTGGTGAAATTACCTTTGTGATACCAATAAGAAAATTCTTTAAACGTTCAACTTTTTGTTCTTCATCTTGTGCAGACATAAAATATTCATACAAGTCGTCCTCGTGATAAGACATTGGTTCAAAACAAATGGTGTTATCAAACAAACATATCTGTTGAACACTGGAACAACCCTTAAGCAGCAAATATTTAAAAATTTCGTAAATTAATTTTATGTGAATGAATATAACAATATTGTATGATTATGCATGGTTTTAGGGGCAGTCACACTATTTTAGACCTTTTCAATTCCTGCCCCAATATCACACTCTAAAACAAATCTCATTCCCCTAAATAGCAAACTTCCAAACTAACAATTTGACAACTGATTAAAGCAAAATCTAAATCTTTGCTGTCATATCAAGACAAAGTTATTTCCTAATTTGTTTGCATAACGTCACATACAGGTTTATCAGCAGTCCCCAGTAGTAATTTTAGTCACCCTTGACATAATTTATGGACTGCCCCTAACGTTGTTTTTAAATGCAAAAGTAATCAAACCTCTTTCATTGCATCGATGTAATCCTTATATGGTAATTCCAATTTTTTCATGTCAAACATTTGGGTCAATTCGGTAGCTGTTTGCATTTTGAGATGAATTAAAATTGAAAAAGATTAAAAGTTAATTTAATGAACCTACCTTGTTGAGACAACCAACAAGAAATCCTCTTCTTATCAGCATGTCTGCCGTTAGGAATCTTTCTTAAATTTGTCAGCCATAAAATTGTTTTGAATGCTATAAATTCATTTTTCATATTCAGAAATATGTATTTCAAAACCGGCTCATTAAGTATAATAGTTCAATGCATTTCATCATTAAATATATCGCATATTTTAAACATAACAACAAAATAAATAATAAAATTATTATTTACCACATGTAACAATTTATTATCAGTTAACATTATTGTTTATATCATCGAAAATAATTTTACAAACCATCGTCACATAGGCTCGTAAGCATGGGATCTTTCATTCTTTTACATGCAACTTTTAAAATTTTCAACGCAGTAACCAATTTTGATTCAACTCGTGATCTTATCATTGTTAGTGATAACCTAAATTCGTTTAAATTAATATTAATTACAAAATAAGACTTCTTGCTTTGTTTTTACTAACCATGAAATTTCACGGCATACTTTTGTTGTAGGTGCGTCGTCCGGTAGATATTGCATCAACTTAAGATATGTACTGTCAAAGCGCCGATTGTCACGAGGTGTCCATAGATTCATTACCTGAGTATTGATATTAACGCTTATCGTGTTATATTGCAAGATTGGTAGGTTTGGTTATTATTTATTTTAAATTCTATTTCAAACGATAATATTGGTCATTTACCTTGTGATTGTAAATAATTTGATATGCTTCAAAACAATTCCTACTTATGTTTCTGCTCTCATCTTCGGAATATTTTTCTGTTTAAAAAATGAATCGTCATCAAAACCCGAATTTAACTTTAATGGAAACCCACTGCGGATATTCCGCTGGATTAAGCTGGCAGCTAAGATGGTAATTTGATTATGCTCGCGTTCGGAAAATAATCGTAAAAATTTGTTTTAAAAGTTATAACTATTCGTTATAAATTAAAATGAAACAACCAAAATAAATACATATTATGCAAATATTGATGGGCATTCCTTAGGGATTATTGTACCGGAATAACCCCATTACAACTTACTTGACGAATTTGCTTTCTGGTTGTCATCCTTTCTGTACAATAGGTCATCAATTGCAAACAAAGATTGATCTTTAACATCAGGTAGCGCAGAGCTGGAATAATAATAACGTGATTTTTATGTGTAATTAAAGAATGTTGAAAGTTACGAAATGGACATTAATATACCTCAGCATCGTAACGACTTTGTCAAGTTTTTTTAAACTAGTCTTAGTGAGCTAAAAGGAATTTGTTAATATTACAAGTGTCTGGAAAAAGAAACAGCCTATCAAAAGTTACCATTTTGTTGTGCCGAATCTCACGCCTCAATTTTCTAAAAGTCTTCGCCACTTCAGAAATAGAGTTGAAAAGTACTTTAACATCATGTTTTCTTGGCTAAATTATTTTCAAAATTTATGTTATAAATAAACATTTACCACTTAAAATCCCATCTTCACTGCTGTTAGACATGTTATTAGACACTGGAATATACGACAAGATATTATTCATCAGTACCAACTCTTAATTTAATTCAAAACAATAAATGATGCTCTATTTTGTTTGACTTTCATAATAATTATAAGTTTACAAGATCTGAGTAATATCATCAAATAATTGCAAAAAACCAACTCAATTACATGCGATAAGTGCGTATACTTTTGCGATCAAAAACGTCCTGTTGCTGTTTGAATCTCTCATTCGCAATCGTGCACTGAAAATAATAAAAGATACCAGAAATAAGATTAAAATATTTTCAAAAATATAGGGAAGTTAAAATAAAAATAAAATTAAAAATGCTATATAAAAATGATTAATTAATGGCGTTAATAATTAATTGAGGTAGGTTTGCTATGGATAACCGTTTCTAAAGTCTAATAGTGATTTGGCCAAGCAGCTCGATTAACGGGAACCGGCTGGATGACTCAGACAGCCACTAGGCGGTACCAGGAAATACTTACGCGGGGTCCCGAGACCAAGGAGAGGTATTTTACGTGGGTATCTTGTAAAAGGGCGGCACTTTTCGACTAATAGCCACAATGAAAATTTTGATCTTTGATTGCAGTCTCATGAAAATAAATATGTTAAAGGATTTCTTGAATTTTGAAATTCATGCTGTCATCGGCATATCAACGAGAATGGGTCTGAAATAGATCGTAAGTTGAGGAAAACGAATGTCATCCTTTTTCTCAAAAGTCAGCTTTTGACATGAGCTCCTGGATTTTGTCACCAAACCATTGGGAACCTTTGGTTCTATTTAATTTCCTACACAGAATTTGAGGAAATGCATATTTAGCTAAACCTACCTCCCTGCTTGTTCGTGATAGTCTATTTTTACTTGAGGGCACAGCATCGGTTTTGTCCCGACGGGGGGAGCATGAAACATATGCGACCTGCCCCCTAATCCGTGAATGATCTTAGAAAGACAGGCGTAACTCCGCCTATTTGCTTTAGCCGTTAATTCGTGAAACTCACACCAAATAGCCCCCAAGATTATTTAGTGACCATATTCAAGTTAAATAACATTGTCTGAACCATCGACTAATTTAGCGCGAAAACTAAATAACGTCAATTGTTTATCTGCCAAGACAGGAAATACGCCTTTAGCCCTTGCAGGCCCCCGGTCTATATTTCTCTAAAGGCTCTATCATGCCCCAGGGCAAACGTTTTTTATGGAGGAACCCCAATCAAATAATATTACTGTTCTCTCTATAACTCTGGACTGTAGGATGAATACTACAGTTATATAAATATATATATATTTTATTACAGGACCAAAATTACATTTATTTACTGCTTGTTTGTATTTCTCAGTGCAAACATCGCAGTCCCGGCTCTAGCGCTAACTTCGATTTCCATTGAAGAGCAACTTCTCAATACAACCATGTGACTGTGTCACAGGTGTTGCATTTGGAATTTCAAATCTTTAATATTTATAAATGTCAAGCGGGGGGAGTGTAATTACTTTTAGTAAAAAATCAAGCAAATGCCCTGCAGTAAGCACAGCATTCTTCTTTGTAATATTTACAGAAATTTGACGCAGATTGGCGATAGAATCCGCATATGCTGATCTTGTCTCCATACTCACATCCTGAAATTTGTTTTTATTTCTTTGTTTATATTTTTATTAATATTATAAAAAATAATTTAATTCAAATTTAATATTATAGTCCATTTTTATAAAAATAATTACGTAATTAAGATTGAAATTAGTGTAATTGCCTGCAACATCTTAAAACGTGTTTTTTTTTAAAGTAAAAATTCCAAGTTTAAATTTTAGCCCAAGGCAATTGCGTTCTTCCTTCATTCTCCATTAAATATTTGGGCATTGAAGAAAACAAAAATGGGAATAAATGAATTAACCATGTTGCTAACTATTGATGTCTGCATTATGATGATGACGTTGATATTTTTTATGTCTCTATTTTTAGTGTGGCCAACAAAATATTAGGTGCACACCCAACCAGTATTTACAACCAGTTATTGCATCGAATCTTGACGATTATTTACAAGTGCAATCCATAAAGTTACAAAGTTTTTATTACAAATCAAGATAAATCAAAACAAGTTCAGGCTCAACCATCGGAATAATGACTAGATTACTTTGGATCTTCTTCCACCCACAAAACATGAATGGCAAAATAAATTTGTTCCTCTGCAACCTACAATCCCAACACATCAATTCAATGATAAAACAATTCAAATAACATTCTGAGACATTATAAATGACTTTATATTTCTACTTTTAAACAGATATTATCCTACCTCACTCAGGTATTCGCCTTTCATAAGCTTAATAAGATCTTCCATCAGATAATCCAATCGATTTGGCAGAAACAAGAATGGACTGTTAATAACAATATGTATAAAATGTTTAATTATTTAAACGTGGAAATTTAAAACATTAAAAATCTAACCAATGTTTCATGGTGGTCTCAATCCACCAAGGAATGTCTCCTCGTTTTGATGAGTCATTAAAAATGCTGTGCAAATATTTTATGATTGGAGATAAATAACAATTTCTAAATTTCTCACTGTCGTAACAAACATATGTTCCTTCAGACTGTAAAATATAATTTTAAAAATAATGTGAAGAAACACAAAATAAATTAATTTTTAGTGTTCTTAAAGATATTGCTCCAAATAAATAAAAAAAAAACCTTAACTAATTCTTCGCTCATGCAACATGCAGTATGAATGATATTCAAAACATGAAGTCTCTTCATAAAGTTGTCATAAAAAAGAAATTTCTCGATTGTATAGTCGGGTTCATCTGCTGCTTGTTTATCATAATCACGGAAGTTTGCATCATTTAATTTCTCACTTATCAATTGCCTAATTTTAGGTCTCCAAATCTCCTCCTGGTTTTGATTGTTCATCAGATATGGTTCTATCACATAAGTGTTATGTCTTTCTATGTCTCTTAAATGTTCTCTTGTATAATCGTTATTCTATACAAAGTTAAATAGTTAATTTCATAAAATTAATCGTAATTAATTGTAATTCAACTCACCTTCATTAAACATTTTAAATATTTGTCAAATGTTGAAACAAGGATTACGCAGCGTTCAAGAAACGACTTCGTTGAAATTCCATCATGATGAACATCATCATCATTTGAATCAAACTTGATAAATAAATTTTATAATTGTTACATAATTCTCTAATTATTATTCTAACTAATTCATAAGGTATATATGTTGGTGATATTACCTTTATGATACCAATAAGAAAATTCTTTAAACGTTCAACTTTTTGCTCTTCATCTTGTGCAGACATGAAATATTCATACAAGTCGTCCTCGTGATAAGACATTGTTTGTTCAAAACGAATGGTCTCTCTAAGCAAACATATTTGTTGAACACTGGAACAACCCTTAAGCAGCAAATTTCGTAAATTAATTTTATGTGAACAAATATAACAATATAGTATGATTACGCTCGGTCTTAGGGGCAGTCCTTAAAGCACCTCACACTATTTTAAACCATTTCAATTCCCTTCCCCCATATCATACTCTAAAATAAATCTCATTCCCTTAAATACAAACTTCCAAACTAACAATTTCGCAACCGATTAAAGCAAAATCTGAAGCGTTTGCATAAAGTCATATACAAGTTTATCAGCAGTCCCCATCACAATTTTAGTCACCCTTAATTTATGGACTCCCCTTAAGATTGTTTTTAAGTGCAAAAATATTCAAACCTCTTTCATTGCGTCGATGTAATCCTTATATTCTTTTGGTAATTCCAATTCTTTTACGTCAAACATTTGGAACAATTCGGTAGCTGTTTGAATTTTGAGATGAATTAAAATTGAAAAAGATTAAAAGTTAATTTAATGAACCTACCTTGTTTAGACAACCAACAAGAAATCCTTTTCTTATCAGCATGTCTGCCATTAGGAATCTTTCTTAAATTTGTCAGCCATAAAATAGTTTCACGTGCTACAAATTCATTTTTCATATTCAGAAATATGTATTTTAAAACCGCCTCATTAAATTTAATATTTCAATGCATTTCATCATTAAATATATCGCATATTTTAAACATTAAAACAAAATAAATAATAAAATTATTATTTACCACATGTAATAATTTATTATCAGTTAACATTATTGTTTATATCATCGAAAATAATTTTACAAACCATCGTCACATAGGCTCGTAAGCATGGGTTCTCTCATTCTTTTATATGCAACTTTTAAAATTTTCAACGCAGTAACCAATTTTGAGTCAACTCGTGATCTAAGCATTGTTATTGATAACCTAAATATGGTTAAATTAATATTAATTACAAATTTATTCTTCTTGCTTTGTTTTTGCTAACCATGAACTTATACGGCATATGTCTGTCATAGGTGCGTCGTCCGGTAGATACTGTAGCAACTTAAGATATGTACTGTCAAAGCGCCGATTGTCACGAGGTGTCCATGCATTCATTACCTGAGTATTGATGTTAATGCTTATCGTATTATATTGTAAGATTGGTAGATTTGGTTATTATTATATTTGAAATTCTATTTCATACGATAATATTGGTCATTTACCTTGTGTTTGTAAATAATATGATACGCTTCAAAACAATTCCTACTTATGTTTCTGCTCTCATCTTCAGAATATTTTTCTGTTTCAAAAATGAATCGTCATAAAAATCCGAATTTAACTTTAATGGAAACCCGCTGCCGATATTCCGCTGGAGTAAGCTGGCAGCTAAGATGCCAATTTGATTATGTTCACGTTCGGAAAATAATCATAAAATTTGTTTTAAAATAGTTATAACTATTCATAATAAATTAAAATGAAACAACCAAAATAAATACATATTATGCCAATATTGATGGGCATTCCTTAGGGATTATTCTACCGGAATATGACAAGACAAAACAACTAACTTGACGAATTTGCTTCCTGATTGTCATCCTTTCTGTACAACAGGTCATCAATTTCAAACAAAGATTGATCTTTAACATCAGGTAGTGCAGAGCTGGAATAATAATAATAACGTGATTATTACGTGTAATTAAAGAATGTTGAAAGTTACGAAATGGACATTAATGTACCTCAGCATCGTAACGACTTTGTCAAATTTTTTCAAACTAGTTTCAGTGAGCTAAAAGGAATTTGTTAATATTACAAGTGTCTGGAAAAAGAAACAGCATATCAAAAGTTACCATTTTGTTGTGCCGAATCTCAAGCCTCAATTGTCTAAAAGTCTTCGCCACTTCAGAAATAGAATTGAAAAGTACTTTAACATCATGTTTTTTTTGGCTAAATCATTTTCTAAATTTATATTATAAATAAACATTTACCTCTTAAAATCCCATCTGCTCTGTTGTTGGACATGTTGTTAGACACTGGGACACGACAAGACATTATTCATCAGTACCAACTCTTAATTTATTTCAAAACAATAAATGATGCTCTATTTTGTTTGACTTTCATAATAATTATAAGTTTACAAGATCTGAGTAACATCATCAAATAATTGCAAAAAACCAACTCAATTACACGCGATAAGTGCGTATACTTTTGCGATCAAAAACGTCCTGTTGCTGTTTGAATCTCTCATTCGTAATCGTGCACTGAAAATAATAAAAGATACCAAAAGCAAGCTTAAAATATTTTCAAAAATATAGGGAAGTTAAAATAAAAATAAAATTTAAAATGCTATATGAAAAAAATATTACGAGTGCATTAATAATTAATTGAGGTGGGTCTGGTATGGATAACCGTTTCTAAAGTCTAATAGTGATTTGGCCGATCAGCTCGATTAACGGGAACCGGCTGGATGACTCAGACAGCCACTAGGCGGTACCAGAAAATAGTTCCGAGAGGTCTAGGGACCAAGGAGAGGTACCTTGTAATAGGGCGGCACTTTTAGATTAATAACCACAATGTAAAGTTTGATCTTTGATTGCACTCCTATAAAAATAAATATAAAGGATTTCTTGAATTTTGAAATGCTGTCATCGGGATATCAACGAGCAGGGGTCTAAAATAGATCGTAAGTGGAGAAAAACGAATATCATCCTTTTTCTCAAAAGTCAGCTTTTGACATGAGCTCCTGCTTTTTGTCACCAAACCATTGGGAACCTTTGGTTCTATTTAATTTCTTACACAGAATTTGAGGAAATGCATATTTTGCTGAACCTTCCTCCCTGCTTGTTCGTGATAGTCTATTTTTACCCAGCCAAAACAACCCGGGCACTTGAGGGCACAGCATCGGTTTTGTCCCGACGGGGGGAGCATGAAACATATGCGACCTGCCCTCTAATCCGTGAATGATCTTAGAAAGACAGGCGTAACTCCGCCTATTTGCTTTAGCCGTTAATTCGTGAAAACTCACACCAAATAGCCCCCAAGCTTATTTAGTGAGCATATTCAAGTTAAATAACATTGTCTGAACCATCGACTAATTTAGCGCGAAAACTAAATAACGTCAATTGTTAATCTGCCAAGACAGGAAATACGCCTTTAGCCCTTGCAGGCCCCCCGGTCTATATTTCTCGAAAGGCTCTATCATGCCCCAGGGCAAACATTTTTTATGGACGAACCCCAATCAAATAATATAACTGTTCTCTCTATAACTCTGAACTGTAGAATGAATACCACAGTTATATATTTTATTACAGGACCAAAATTACATTTATTTACTGGATGTTTGTATTTCTCAGTGCAAACATCGCAGTCCCGGCTCTAGCGCTAACTTCGATTTCCATTGAAGAGCAACTTCTTAATATAGCCATGTAAATGTGTCACAGCTGTTGCATTTGAATTTCAAATCTTTAATATTTAAAAATGTCAAGCGGGGGGGAGTGTAATTACTTTTAGTAAAAAAATCAAGCAAATGCCCTGCAGGAAGCACAGCATTCTTCTTTGTAATATTTACAGAAATTTGACGCAGATTGGCGATAGAATCCGCATATGCTGATCTTGTCTCCATACTCACATCCTGAAATTTGTTTTTATTTCTTTGTTTATATTTTTATTAATATTATAAAAAATAATTTAATTCAAATTTAATATTATAGTCCATTTTTATAAAAATAATTACGTAATTAAGATTGAAATTAGTGTAATTGCCTGCAACATCTTAAAACGTGTTTTTTTTAAAGTAAAAATTCCAAGTTTAAATTTTAGCCCAAGGCAATTGCGTTCTTCCTTCGTTCTCCAATAAATATTTGGGCATTAAAGAAAACAAAAATGGGAATAAATGAATCAACCATGTTGCTCACTATTGATGCCTGCATTATGATGATGACGTTGATATTTTTTATGTCTCTATATTTAGTGTGGCCAACAAAATATTAGGTGCACACCCAACCAGTATTTACAACCAGTTATTGCATCGAATCTTGGCGATTATTTACAAGTGCAATCCATAAAGTTACAAAGTTTTTATTACAAATCAAGATAAATCAAAACAAGTTCAGGCTCAACCATCGGAATAATGACTAGATTACTTTGGATCTTCTTCCACGTGCAAAACATTAATGGCAAAATAAATTTGTTCCTCTGCAACCTACAATCCCAACACTTCAATTCAATGATAAAACAATTCAAATAACATTCTGAGACATTATAAATGACTTTATATTTCTACTTTTAAACAGATATTATCCTACCTCACTCAGGTATTCGCCTTTCATAAGCTTAATAAGATCTTCCATCAGATAATCCAATCGGTTTGGCAGAAACAAGAATGGGCTGTTAAGAACAATATGTTTAAAAAGTTTGATTATATAAGTGTGGAAATTTAAAACATTAAAAATCTAACCAATGTTTCATGGTGGTCTCAATCCACCAAGGAATGTTTCCTCGTTTAGATGAGTCATTAAAAATGCTGTGCAAATATTTTATGATTGGAGATGAATAACAACTTCTAAATATCTTACTGTCGTAACAAAAATATGTTCCTTCAGACTGTAAAATATAATTTTAAAAATAATATGAAGAAACACAAAATAAATTAATTTTTAGTGTTCTTAAAGATATTGCTCCAAATAAATAAAAAAAAACCTTAACTAATTCTTCGCTCATGCAACATGCAGTATGAATGATATTCAAAACATGAAGTCTCTTCATAAAGTTGTCATAAAAAAGAAATTTCTCGATCGTATAGTCGGGTTCGTCTGCTGTTTGTTTATCATAATCACGGAAGTTTGCATCATTTAATTTTTCACTTATCAATTGCCTAATTTTAGGTCTCCAAATCTCCTCCTGGTTTTGATTGTTCACCAGATATGGTTCTATCACATAAGTGTTATGTCTTTCTATGTCTCTTAAATGTTCTCTTGTATAATCGTTATTCTATACAAAGTTAAATAGTTAATTTCATAAAATTAATCGTAATTAATTGCAATTCAACTCACCGCCATTAAACGTTCTAAATATTTGTCAAATGTTAAAAGAAGGGTTCCGCAGCGTTCAAGAAACGACCTCGTTGAAATTCCATAACGATGAACATCATCAACATTTGAATCATCCTTGATAAATAAATTTTATAATTGTTACATAATTTTCTAATTATTATTCTAACTAATTCATAAGGTATATATGTTGGTAATATTACCTTTACGATACCAATAAGAAAATTCTTTAAACGTTCAACTTTTTGCTCTTCATCTCGTGCAGACATAAAATATTCATACAAGTCGTCCTCGTGATAAGACATTGATTCCAGACAAGTGGCCCTTGTAAACAAATATATTTGTCGAACACTGGAACACCCCTTTAGCAGCAAATAATTTTATGTGAATGAATATAACAATATAGTATGATTACGCTTGGTCTTAGGGGCAGTCCTTAAAGCACCTCACGCTATTTTAGACCATTTCAATTCCCTTCCCCCATATCACACTCTAAAATAAATCTCACTCCCTTAAATACCAAACTTCCAAACTAACAATTTGGCAACCGATTAAAGCAAAATCTGAAGCGATTGCATAAAGTCATATACAGGTTTATCAGCAGTCCCCCGTCACAATTGTAGTCACCCTTAATTTATGGACTCCCCTTAAGATTGTTTTGAAGTGCAAAAATATTCAAACCTCTTTCATTGCATCGATGTAATCCGAATCGAATTTCAGTAATTTCAGTTCTTTCATGTCAAACATTTGGAACAATTCGGTAGCTGTTTGAATTATGAGATGAATGAAAATTGAAAAAGATTAAAAGTTAATTTAATGAACCTACCTTGTTTAGACAACCAACAAGTAATCCTTTTCTTATCAGCATGCCTGCCATTAGGAATCTTTCTTAGATTTGTCAGAGATAAAAATACTCTATTCACTATAAATTCATTTTTCATATTTCAATGCATTTCATCATTAAATATATCGCATATTTTAAACATTAAAACAAAATAAATAATAAAATTATTATTTACCACATGTAACAATTTATTATCAGTTAACATTATTGGTTATATCATCGAAAATAATTTTACAAACCATAGCCACTTAGGCTCGTAAGCATGGGTTCTTTCATTCTTTTATATGCAACTTTTAAAAATTTCAACGCAGTAACCAATTTTGAGTCAACTCGTGATCCTATCATTGCTAGTGATAACCTAAATTCGTTTAAATTAATATTAATTACAAATTTAGAATTCTTGCTTTGTTTTTACTAACCATGAAATTTCACGGCATATTTTGTTCGTAGGTACGTCGTCCGGTAGATACTGTAGCAGCTTAAGATATGTACTGTCAAAGCGGGGATTGTCGCGAGGTGTCCATGCATTCATTACCTGATTATTGATAATAATGCTTATCGTGTTATATTGCAAGATTGGTAGATTTGGTTATTATTATATTTGAAATTCTATTTCAAACGATAATATTGGTCATTTACCTTGTGATTGTAAATAATTTGATAATCTTCAAAACAATTCCTACTTATGTTTCTGCTCTCATCTTCAGAATATTTTTCTGTTTCAAAAATGAATCGTCATAAAAATCCGAATTTAACTTTAATGGAAACCCGCTGGAATAAGCTGGCAGCTAAGATGCTAATTTGATTATGTTCACGTTCGGAAAATAATCGTAAAAATTTGTTTTAAAATAGTTATAACTATTCATTATAAATTAAAATGAAACAACCAAAATAAATACATATTATGTTAATATTGATGGGCATTCCTTAGAATTCCGATAGAATAATCCCATTACAACTAACTTGACGAATTTGCTTCCTGATTGTCATCCTTTCTGTACAATAGGTCATCAATTTCAAACAAAGATTGATCTTTGACATCAGGTAGCGCAGAGCTGGAATAATAATAATAACGTGATTTTTACATGTAATTAAAGAATGTTGAAAGTTACAAAATGGACATTAATGTACCTCAGCATCGTAACGACTTCTTCAAATTTTTGTAAACTAGTTTCAGTGAGCTAAAAGGAATTTGTTAATATTACAAGTGTCTGCAAAAAGAAACAGCCTATCAGAAGTTACCATTTTGTTGTGCCGAATCTCACGCCTCAATTTTCTAAAAGTCTTCGCCACTTCAGAAATAGAATTGAAAAGTACTTTAACACCATGTCTTTTTGGCTAAATTATTTTCAAAATTTATATTATAAATAAACATTTACCACTTAAAATCCCATCTTCACTGCTGTCAGACATGTTATTAGACACTGGAATATACGACAAGACATTATTCATCAGTACCAACTCTTAATTTAATTCAAAACAATAAATGATGCTCTATTTTGTTTGACTTTCATAATAATTATAAGTTTACAAGATCTGAGTAACATCATCAAATAATTGCAAAAAACCAACTCAATTACACGCGATAAGTGCGTATACTTCTACGATCAAAAACGTCCTGTTGCTGTTTGAATCTCTCATTCGCAATCGTGCACTGAAAATAATAAAAGATACCAGAAATAAGATTAAAATATTTTCAAAAATATAGGGAAGTTAAAATAAAAATAAAATTAAAAATGCTATATAACAAAAATATTACGAGTGCATTAATGATTAATTGAGGTGGGTCTGGTATGGATAACCGTTTCTAAAGTCTAATAGTGATTTGGCCGATCAGCTCGATTAACGGGAACCGGCTGGATGACTCAGACAGCCACTAGGCGGTACCAGAAAATAGTTCCGAGAGGTACCTTGTAATAGGGCGGCACTTTTCGATTAATAACCACAATGTAAAGTTTGATCTTTGATTGCACTCCTATAAAAATAAATATAAAGGATTTCTTGAATTTTGAAATGCTGTCATCGGGATATCAACGAGCAGGGGTCTAAAATAGATCGTAAGTGGAGAAAAACGAATATCATCCTTTTTCTCAAAAGTCAGCTTTTGAAATGAGCTCCTGCTTTTTGTCACCAAACCATTGGGAACCTTTGGTTCTATATAATTTCTTACACAGAAATTAAGTAAATGCATATTTTGCTGAACCTTCCTCCCAGCTTGTTCGTGATAGTCTATTTGTACTCAGCCAAAACAACCCGGGTGGCCGCCCCGGACCTTGAGGGCACATCATCGGTTTTGTCCCGACGGGGGGGAGCATGAAACATATGCGACCTGCCCTCTAATCCCTGAATGATCTTAGAAAGACAGGCGTAACTCCGCCTATTTACTTTAGCCGTTAATTCGCGAAACTCACACCAAATAGCCCCAAGATTATTTAGTGAGCATATTCAAGTTAAATAACGTCGTCTGAACCATCGACTAATTTAGCGCGAAAACTAAATAACGTCAATTGTTTATCTGCCAAGACAGGAAATACGCCTTTAGCCCTTGCAGGCCCCCCGGTCTATATTTCTCTAAAGGCTCTATCATGCCCCAGGGCAAACATTTTTTACGATTGAACGATATAACATGGACGAACCCCAATCAAATAATATAACTGTTCTCTCTATAACTCTGAACTGTAGGATGAATAACACAGTTATATATTTTATTACAGGACCAAAATTACATTTATTTACTGGATGTTTGTATTTCTCAGTGCAAACATAACAGTCCCGGCTCTAGCGCTAACTTCGATTTCCATTGAAGAGCAACTTCTTAATATAGCCATGTAAATGTGTCACAGCTGTTGCATTTAAATTTCAAATCTTTAATATTTAAAAATGTCAAGCGGGGGGGGGGGAGTGTAATTACTTTTAGTAAAAAATCAAGCAAATGCCCTGCAGTAAGCACAGCATTCTTCTTTGTAATATTTACAGAAATTTGACGCAGATTGGCGATAGAATCCGCATATGCTGATCTTGTCTCCATACTCACATCCTGAAATTTGTTTTTATTTCTTTGTTTATATTTTTATTAATATTATAAAAAATAATTACGTAATTAAGATTGAAATTAGTGTAATTGCCTGCAACATCTTAAAACGTGTTTTTTTTTAAAGTAAAAATTCCAAGTTTAAATTTTAGCCCAAGGCAATTGCGTTCTTCCTTCATTCTCCATTAAATATTTGGGCATTGAAGAAAACAAAAATGGGAATAAATGAATTAACCATGTTGCTAACTATTGATGTCTGCATTATGATGATGACGTTGATATTTTTTATGTCTCTATTTTTAGTGTGGCCAACAAAATATTAGGTGCACACCCAACCAGTATTTACAACCAGTTATTGCATCGAATCTTGACGATTATTTACAAGTGCAATCCATAAAGTTACAAAGTTTTTATTACAAATCAAGATAAATCAAAACAAGTTCAGGCTCAACCATCGGAATAATGACTAGATTACTTTGGATCTTCTTCCACGCACAAAACATTAATGGCAAAATAAATTTGTTCCTCTGCAACCTACAATCCCAACACATCAATTCAATGATAAAACAATTCAAATAACATTCTGAGACATTATAAATGACTTTATATTTCTACTTTTAAACAGATATTATCCTACCTCACTCAGGTATTCGCCTTTCATAAGCTTAATAAGATCTTCCATCAGATAATCCAATTGGTTTGGCAGAAACAAGAATGGACTGTTAAGAACAATATGTTTAAAAAGATTGATTATTTAAGCATGGAATTCTCAAACATTAAAAATCTAACCAATGTTTCATGGTGGTCTCCATCCACCAAGGAATGTCTCCTCGTTTTGATGAGTCATTAAAAATGTTATGCAAATATTTTATGATTGTAGATCCATAACAACTTCTAAATGTCTTACTGTCGTAACAAAAATATGTTCCTTCAGACTGTAAAATATAATTTTAAAAATAATGTGAAGAAACACAAAATAAATTAATTTTTAGTGTTCTTAAAGATATTGCTCCAAATAAATAAAAAAAAAACCTTAACTAATTCTTCGCTCATGCAGCATGCAGTATGAATGATATTCAAAACATGAAGTCTCTTCATAAAGTTGTCATAAAAAAGAAATTTCTCGATCGTATAGTCGGGTTCGTCTGCTGCTTGTTTATCATAATCAAGGAAGTTTGCATCATTTAATTTCTCACTTATCAATTGCCTAATTTTAGGTCTCCAAATCTCCTCCTGGTTTGGATTGTTCAGCAGATATGGTTCTATCACATAAGTGTTATGTCTTTCTATGTCTCTTAAATGTTCTCTTGTATAATCGTTATTCTATACAAAGTTAAATAGTTAATTTCATAAAATTAATCGTGATTAATTGTAATTCAACTCACCTTCATTAAATATTCTAGATAACCGTGAAATGTTGAAAAAAGGGTACGGCAGCGTTCAAGAACGAACCTCGTTGAACTTCCATCATGATGAACATCATCAACATTTGAATCAAACTTGATAAATAAATTTTATAATTGTTACAAAATTTTCTAATTATTATTCTAACTAATTCATAAGGTATATATGTTGGTCATATTACCTTTACGATACCAATAAGAACATTCTTTAAACGTTCAACTTTTTGCTCTTCATCTTGTGCAGACATAAAATATTCATACAAGTCGTCCTCGTGATAAGACATTGCTTCCCGACAAGTGGCATTTGTAAACAAATATATTTGTCGAACACTGGAACACCCCTTAAGCAGCAAATAATTTTATGTGAATGAATATAACAATATAGTATGATTACGCTTGGTTTTAGGGGCAGTCCTTAAAGCACGCTATTTTAAACCATTTCAATTCCCTTCCCCCATTTCACACTCTAAAATAAATCTCACTCCCTTAAATACCAAACTTCCAAACTAACAATTTGGCAACCGATTAAAGCAAAATCTGAAGCGATTGCATAAGGTCATATACAGGTTTATCAGCAGTCCCCCGTCACAATTTTAGTCACCCTTAATTTATGGACTCCCCTTAAGATTGTTTTGAAGTGCAAAAATATTCAAACCTTTTTCATTGCATCGATGTAATCCGAATCGAATTGCAGTAATTTCAGTTCTTTCATGTCAAACATTTGGAACAATTCGGTAGCTGTTTGAATTATGAGATGAATGAAAATTGAAAAGATTAAAAGTTAATTTAATGAACCTACCTTGTTTAGACAACCAACAAGAAATCCTTTTCTTATCAGCATGTCTGCCATTAGGAATCTTTCTTAGATTTGTCAGCCATAAAAATACTCTATACTCTATAAATTCATTTTTCATATTTCAATGCATTTCATCATTAAATATATCGCATATTTTAAACATTAAAACAAAATAAATAATAAAATTATTATTTACCACATGTAACAATTTATTATCAGTTAACATTATTGGTTATATCATCGAAAATAATTTTACAAACCATAATGGCCACTTAGGCTCGTAAGCATGGGTTCTTTCATTCTTTTATATGCAACTTTTAAAAATTTCAACGCAGTAACCAATTTTGAGTCAACTCGTGATTTTATCATTGCTAGTGATAACCTAAATTCGTTTAAATTAATATTAATTACAAAATAAGACTTCTTGCTTTGTTTTTACTAACCATGAAATTTCACGGCATACTTTTTTCGTAGGTGCGTCGTCCGGTAGATATTGTAGCAGCTTAAGATATGTACTGTCAAAGCGGGGATTGTCGCGAGGTGTCCATGCATTCATTACCTGAGTATTGATATTAATGCTTATCGTGTTATATTGCAAGAAAAGGTAGATTTGGTTATTATTATATTTGAAATTCTATTTCATACGATAATATTGGTCATTTACCTTGTGATTGTAAATAATTTGATAATCTTCAAAACAATTCCTACTTATGTTTCTGCTCTCATCTTCAGAATATTTTTCTGTTTCAAAAATGAATCGTCATAAAAATACGAATTTAACTTTAACGGAAACCCACTGCGGATATTCCGCTGGATTAAGCTGGCAGCTAAGATGGTAATTTGATTATGCTCGCGTTTGGAAAATAATCGTAAAAATTTGTTTTAAAAGTTATAACTATTCATTATAAATTAAAATGAAACAACCAAAATAAATACATATTATGTTAATATTGATGGGCATTCCTTAGGGATTATTGTACCGGATTAACCCCATTACAACTAACTTGACGAATTTGCTTCCTGATTGTCATCCTTTCTGTACAATAGGTCATCAATTTCAAGCAACGATTGATCTTTAACATCAGGTAGCGCAGAGCTGGAATAATAATAATAACGTGATTCTTACGTGTAATTAAAGAATGTTGAAAGTTACGAAATGGGCATTAATGTACCTCAGCATCGTAACGACTTCTTCAAATTTTTATAAACTAGTTTCAGTGAGCTAAAAGGAATTTGTTAATAATATCAGTGTCTGCAAAAAGAAACAGCCTATCAGAAGTTACCATCTTGTTGTCCTGAATCTCACGCCTCAATTCTGTAAAAGATACCAAAAGTAAGGTTAAAATATTTTCAAAAATATAGGGAAGTTAAAATAAAAATAAAATTTAAAATGCTATATAAAAAAATATTACGAGTGCATTAATAATTAATTGAGGTGGGTCTGGTATGGATAACCGTTTCTAAAGTCTAATAGTGATTTGGCCGAGCAGCTCGATTAACGCAAACCGGTTGGATAGCCACCGGTACGAGAAAATCTTTCAGCGACTTCTTGGTTCCAAGGAGAGGTGTGGTACGTGGGTACCTCGTAATAGGGTGCCACTTTTCGATTAATAACCACAATATAAAGTTTGATCTTTGATTGCAGTCTCATGAAAATAAATATGTTAAAGGATTTCTTGAATTTTGAAATTCATGTTGTCATCGGGATAACAATGAGAAGGGGTCTGAAATAGATCGAATGGGGAGGAGAACGAATGTCATCCTTGTTCGCAAAAATCAGCTTTTGACATGATCTGCACATGATGGATCTAACATAAAAGAAACAATAAGGGATATCTAGTTGGACATATATACTCCAACGGATTAAATCTTAACTTGTCTGGCAAAGGACTTATTCAGTATTTTATGTAATATAATATGGATTTCTGGTCTTTGGGGACGTAGGTCTACTAGTGTTGTTGTTTAAGAAAATCGCCTTACACATCGCACTGGACTAGCAATCGCATGAACTATACGTCGCGAATCTAAAACCTAACATGGCGCAGTCTGAAGCAGCAACTTTTGGCAATGGAACAATCAGGCATCACCACACCATTGACAGAATCGACGAAATGGGTAAACTCACTCTTCATAGTTGAGAAGATAAATGGGTTATTGCGCCTCTGTTTAGAATCCCCGAGATCTCAACAAAAGTATCTTGCGGTAACACTTTAGCATCCCAACTCTTAATGGCGTCATTCATACATTCCACGGAAAGGAAATTTTCACCGTTATTGGCATGTCACAAGGATTTTATCAGGTTCCCCTTGATGAAGCAAGTTCGCACCTATGCACTTTCACCACTCCTTTCGACAGATTTAGAATGCTGCGCATGACATTTGGAATTGCCATCGCTCCGGAAGTATTTCAACGAATTAACACATCAATATTTGGAAATATCGATGTTATTAAGATCATTTTTGATTTCATTGTGGCAGCATAAGATAAACTAGAACATGATAGAATCTTAAGTGAGGTTTTCAGCAGGGTCTTGAAGAATGGCGTTCGTTTTAATATGGAAAAAACCCAGTAATGTATTGGATCAGTGAAGTATATGGGCCACATACTGTAGTAACAGATGAAGGGATCAAAGCAGATCCAGAGAAAGTAGCAGCAATCGTAAACATGCCACCACCTCAATCAATAGCAGAGCTAAGAATGTTAATGGGAATGCTGGCGAGATCACTAAATTCATCCCAAAGATGGCCAACTCTACGGAACCATTGGGGTCTCTGCTTAAGAAAAATTCCAGTTTTCAGTGGTCGTAAAATCACACAGTGGCTTTCAAGCGGATCAAGCAAACTGTTGCTAGCTTTCCAATATTGAAATTTTTCAGTCCTGGTAGTGAAATTGTGGTACAAGCAGATGCATCAAGCTACGGATTAGGAGCATGTTTGTGCAAAAAAAGAGGGGCGGGTAGCATATGCAAGACGTTCTTTGACGCAATGCGGACGCAATTACGCCCAAATCGAGAAAGAACTGTTAGCGATAGTGTACGCTTGCAACAAGTTTTTGTTTGATCTATGGGCAACCGGTTACTATTCACACAGATCACAGACCACTCTAGTCTATCTTTAAAAAATCCATTGACGATGCGTCTCCCCGTCTTCAGAGATTACTTATGAAACTTTTACGATATTAATTAACAGTCAAATACGCGTCAGGGAAAGATTTATACATTCCCGACACTCTCCAGAGCACCCCATACCAACGTATCTCACTAATCTGAGCTGGAGTCAGAAATGGCATTAGCCGTTCACACACTCATTGACTCGCTCAGCTTTCCACCAGACAGGCAGCAAGATTTGCTCGGGGAACATTAGGGGACTCACAGTTAGCACAAGTCATCGATCATTAGAAATGGATGGCCTCTTACCAGAGCCGAAGCTTCTGAGAATGTGCGGCCCTTTTGGGACATGACACTTGCTGATGGGTTGGTATTGTTGACAGACCGATTGATACCCACGTCCTGTGAGCGTGAGAATCTTTTAGGAAAGCTACACGTTGCTCACCAAGGCATTGACGAAATGAAAAAAACTAGCTAGAAATTATGTCTATTGGCCAGGTATTGATAAAGACATAGTAAAATATGAGTTATCTTGTAATGTGTACCTCAATAATCGCAATCTACCAAAAAAGGAGATCTTGATGCCCCGTGACGTCCCATGTAGGCCATGGGAGAAGGTTGGAGTGGACATATTCGCTTTTTACGCTCAGGGCCATCTTATAACAGTCGATTACTTTAGCAAATTTTTAGAAGTGATTCAATTGTAAAATAAGACAGCTGTTGTAGTTATTCATCGTTTAAATGCGACCTTTGCGAGACTGGGGGTTCCAATGGCAGTATACAAGTCCTGGTAATGCACGTTCGAATGGAATGGTGGATAGGCACATTCGAACTGTTAAGAATGTAACTGAAAAAAACAAAAGAAGACGGGACAGACAAATTTCTAGCACTACTCAGCCTAAGGAACACCCCCGACTTCAGGAATGGTTGCATCACCAACACAGTTGACAAACCTAACCATGCAGCTGGATAATGCCCATCGGTGTCTAGCCAGCCAGTCAGAAGAAAATTCTCTCTTGCTAAGAATATTTTTTATCCAATAAAAATGTTACAGTGCTGATAAAATTTATCTTATTGTAGCTGTCATCATCATGCAGCTTCACCTTTGGCTATTCTCATCAGTATGGCTTCTTTATTGTCGTCTTAAACTGAATTTGAGTACAGCCTCTGCTTTACTACCAAAGAAAAAGACTTTAACAACCTCAAGTAGGCACTTCTCACCTCATCAATGGTGCTGTTTGCCGCAGCTCTTGATTTTGAGATCATTGAAGAATTGAGAGGGAGTGAAGAATGATAGGAGGCAGTCAAGCTGCTATTGAAATCTTCTTGGGTTTGAATTCACAATCTGTGGCGGCATACAGTAAGAATGGATGGAACAAATATATTGTGAATAGATTTTAGTGAATAGAAGCTGTTCCACAATGTCCCATTTCACTAACATCACAGGGTCCACAAGAAGAGAACTGGTAAGTTATAATCGACTAAGAGGAATGAACTGAACTTTTCATTTGAAAATTATAGTTTTTCTACGCAGCATATAAACTTAAACATATTTTTCAAGCTTAAAATGTAATAACACTTAAAATTTTGTTTTTAATTACAAAAGAAGTTGAAATTTATGTGCGATTAAACCACTTTCCATAGCAACCACCTCCATATTATTTATTAATAATGTGATTTAAATTTTAAAAATTATATATATCTTAGTTTTTAGTTTTACTTAATTTTTAAATTGTGATAATAGACGTAGAACCTTCTCGCAACCGAATCTAGAGCTTATTCTTCTCGCCGGTTTATTCTATTGAGTGTTAAGCGTGAGGAATTTATCGAGAATGGCGTCAACAATGAGCGCTCTTAGCGTAGCTGGTGATCGCACTACCGGGCAGTCAGTTAGAACTCAAAATGGTTAGCAGTTAAAACTATTTCATTTATTCATGAGAGATTTCTCATAATCGGGAAACGTGCATTGATAGAAATGTATTATCGCTCTGTATTAATCGGCTTGGGACAGCTTTTAACTTAACGATGGCTTTATTCAGTTATGGCAGCCTGTTCCATTGCAAATATTGTTAAGACCAGCTTGGGGCCTGTGGGTCTGGACAAGATGCTCGTCGATGACGTTGGGGTAAGGGAATGTAATTCAAGCAGAATTTTGTTTTTTAATTAAATCTTTTGGTATTTATTGTCAAATTTTCAAGGATGTGACCATCACTAATGATGGAGCAACAATTCTGAAGCTCCTTGAGGTGGATCACCCAGCTGCGAAAGTCCTGGTTGAACTTGCACAGCTTCAGGATGAAGAAGTTGGAGACGGAACCACTTCTGTGGTATGTTTGATTTTTGACTCAGCATAAATTATTGCATTGCATTGCATATGCGGATCAATTTGTCAAATTAGGTTGTCATAGCTGCTGAGCTCCTTAAGAATGCAGATGAGTTGGTCAAGCAGAAGATTCACCCAACATCAATTATCAGTGGTTATCGTCTTGCATGCAAGTTGGTGAACATGATTTATTGAAACATTTTAGATTTCCTTATTGATAGGAATCAGATGTTCCTTCTGTCAGTTTCTGAAAGTTGATTTTTTAAAACAGGGAAGCTTGCAAATATATCCAGGAAAACTTGACAATGTCTGTTGATGAGCTTGGTAAACAGTGCATTGTCAATGCCGCGAAAACTAGCATGTCCAGCAAAGTCATCGGGCCGTATCCTTGCTTTTACCACGATTTGTAAACAAACATATAATCAGTTTTTTTTGCTTGAAATTTTATTTCTTTGCCTAGCATTCATATCTTTAAATTGGGCAAACTTTATGACCTTAACCGCATAATCAGTGATGATGAATTTTTTGCTACAATGGCTGTGGATGCTGCAAATGCAGTCAAGATTTCTGATGGCAAAGGTGGCTTCAAGTATCCAATCAAATCCATCAACATTCTCAAGGCTCATGGAATGAGAGCTGCTGAGAGTCAACTGATTAATGGATATGCTCTTAACTGCACCATTGCAGCACAGGGTTAGTTAGCATTATTTTAGAGGAACTGCAATGAATGTTGAGTAGAATGTATCAAATTGTTTCTTAAAGGTTCTATTCGTCATTTATTTTTTTTGGTAAATTGCTGACATGTTACATTAACAGCTATGCCAAAAAAGATAGTCAATGCTAAAATAGCATTCTTAGACTTCAGTCTGCAGAAAGCTAAGATGAAACTTGGTGTTCAAGTCCTTGTTGATGATCCTTCAAAACTTGAAGCAATCAGACAGAGGTAGGTTATAAGAGTTCCTAAATATTTCAGAAGGCATGTTGAGACAGTCCAAAATTTTTCCAGAGAGAGTGACATCACTAAAGAGAGGATCCAGAAGATTTTATCCACTGGAGTGAATGTCATCCTGACTACAGGTGGAATTGATGATCTGTGCACTAAGTACTTTGTTGATTCTGGAGCTATGGCTGTCAGAAGGTGTAAGAAAGTTGATCTCAAAAGGATTGCCAAGGCCACTGGAGGTTAGTGATAACAATTAAATTTAGAACAATAGAACAGATTTAGAATTCAATAGCCTGAATTTTTGACCACTATTATAAACATTTAATAGACAGTGATTTATTTAATTGTTCTTAAATATCTTTAGGTCAGATGATTGTTACCCTTGCCAACTTGGAGGGTGAGGAGAGCTTTGATGCCTCATGCATTGGTTATGCTGAGGAAGTGGTTCAGGAGAAAATCTGTGATGATGAACTCATCCTCATTAAAGGGTATTCATCTCCTAACTTACCTTTCCTCAATTGCATTTCCTCAATTTCATAATTCCTTCTTAGACCAAAGGCTAGGACTTCAGCTAGCATCATTCTAAGGGGTGCTAATGATTTCCTTCTTGATGAGATGGAGAGATCTCTTCACGATTCTCTGTGTGTCATCAAAAGAGTTTTGGAGTCCAAATCAGTCGTGCCTGGCGGAGGAGCCGTGGAGGCAGCTGTTTCCATTTATCTGGAGAACTTTGCTACTTCCCTTGTGGGTGTTCTTCTTGTTTTGTAATTGATCTAATCTAGATATAGTTTTTTCCAGACTTTGCTGTGTAAATGTCAGATTTGAAATTACATGGCATAGTTTGTTTTTGTTGTGATCCAATTCAAATTTTGCAATAGTGAATTGAGATTTTTATTAAAATCTGATTTTAATGCTTGCTTGCCATAAACAAATCTTATAAACACTATTAGTTTTGGAATATTTAAATCATATATTCAGTTATGACTTTTGTCACAAACTCATTTCAGAGCTCCAGGGAACAGTCTGCAATAGCAGAGTTTGCAAACTCTCTGTTGGTCATTCCAAGGCAGTTGGCCGTCAATGCAGCTCTTGAATCAACTGATCTTGTGGCTAAGTTGAGAGCATATCACAACTCATCCCAGACTAAGCCAGAGCACAAGGAATTGAAATGGTTAAAATCTTATTGCTTTATTGCTGAGCTGATAACTTTAATCAATAAAATAATGTTCCAGGCTGGGGTTGGACTTGGTAGAAGGTAAAGTCAGAAACAATAAAGAGGCAGGAGTACTTGAGCCAACTGTTTCCAAGATTAAGAGCCTCAAGTTTGCCACTGAAGCTGCCATCACAATTTTGAGGATAGATGACATGATCAAACTTGCCCCAGAACAGAAGTCAAAGTCTTACCAGGATGCCTGCCATGCTGGAGAATTGGATGGTTAAGGATTTCCCTTTGCCAGGATCACTTTAGTTTCGTGATGCCTAAAAATGATGTTTCAAAATGTTAAGAGTTTTGTGTTGAACTAAGGTCATTGTTGGTGTTTCTGCTTTTTTAAGTATTTGCGTCTAATGTTCGTGTTTTTGAAGCAAAGTTATTAAAAGTTTTCATTTTTATTTGACCATAAAGTGTTGTATATTTTAAGGCAACATGGTGAATTCAAAAGGCTGAAACAGTTATAGAACAATTAGCAATAAGGCCATATTATTGTTAATGTAGGTAGATGTGGGAACAGGTGATTGCTTTATTAAATTGAGCCATGCTTATTATATTGCTGAATCATATTCCTCAGCTGGTGCCAGGTCTTCTTTGATAAATCTGGGTCTAGTTGCATCTGGAATCGAGACGGGTTTTTTTTAGTGTGAATGAGTGAGTCAATCAAAAATTTACTGGTTTTTGGTCCGTGTAGACTTTCCCAAATATTGTTGTCATTGTGTAATACTTTGTTTTTGGATCCAACTGCACGGGATCAGTGTTGGCCAGCCAAAACTATAAAACTTTAATGTCACAAACCATGACATTTAAGGACAACTAGCAATTTACCAAAGAATGGCAGGCTATGTCGGGATTCAATGTCAAGCTTGGCACGATTATGCGGAGCTGGGAAATGTTGGAAAAATATGCAAAAGATGGGAAAGTCATGATAAGGGCAAACACTTTGTAGACTAATAACCAAAAGCAGGAAAGGTATAATGAAGTACCAAGTCCATGAAGCTAAAATCCCATTAGCTAGGTTGGTCATCACAAAGCCAGGACAGAGGGTATGTGAAAAGATACCCTGAAAATACATTGTTTGGTAACTGCTGCTTATTAATAAAATGAATAAATGTGAGAAGTCAACTTTATAGTTCCATTCTTGGTTTATCTGGTAGCTGACAAGATCAATTGCATACTTGGAGGAGCTGTATGGCTCTAAGCTGAAAATAACAAATTCATTTATTAATAGAAATCGTCATGCACCTGAAGTCTTAATCATGGACCCATTTTTATGTTGGATATCATCCAGAGAGAAGGAAGATTTCTTTGCATTCCTAGATGAAGTCCAAATAATTTGAGTTTTCCCATTAAGGGTGTTTAGTCCAAGTTCTGCTTCTAATTCTGTCAACTTAATAAATATTAGGATATTAAAATGAGAGCCTGACTGTGACAACCAAATTGCATAAATAAGTCTTTCAACACAATCAATATGGTTTCAATAACATTGGATTCAATTTGCTGTCTTTGCAAAACATCTTAAATGTTCCAGAACAGATGATATTGATGTCTTATGTCTTAAAGCTGATTTACCAGAATACAATGCCCAAAAATGTTGGTTGCAAATATCTCAGACAAGCCATCTTCATTTATTTTGTTGATTTGTTTCAGAAGTCCATGGGCTGTAGTTAGCATTTCCACACATTTCCTTTGTATTAATAGTTATAGAATAGTAGAATGTAATGATATTGTAAAAGTTAAACTAAGCTTGCAATATTGCTTACTGATAGTTAGTCATTCAAAAACTAACATATATGAAAATTGGATATAAAAACAAAAATTTCTGATCACAAAAGCTAAAGTAGAAACTTTATAAATTTACCTTGAAAACATTGTTTTCACCAGGTACTTCCAGTCAATAATAGCTTGTGACATCACTCCTGCATTGCAGAATATATGACTGATGTTCTTATATCTAAACAGATAAGTAATAACATAATTGTCATCGACTGTAAAATTAACTTTAAAAAAAGTTATTTCCCGACTTTTCTTTTATTTCCCTTGCTGCATTAATTGTTGAATATGGCTTGGCAATATCACATACCACCAAATCAGTCCTTTTCTCTGGAAATTCACAATTCAAGCTCCTAATTATTTGATAAGCTTTTACTTTGTTTCGACACACCATGCAAATATGCAAATTTGTTTCCCTCAGAAGTTGCTTTACCAGACTCAATCCGACTCCACTGGATTCAATTCAAATAAAAAACTTATTCATCACAAGTAATACAATTAAAATATTAAAAAATAATGTTACGATGTGGCCCCAGTTACGATTGCCACCTTGGCATCCATGTTCCGTCTTGTTTGCTAACGAAATGAGGACAGCAGCCAACCTCTGGCCGAAAATTGTCACACCACTCATGAGATACTCGAGGTCACTTAAACTTGCCACCTCATATGATCAGTTCGTGAAATCGATTTTTCATTGCGTGATTTTTTTTTATTCGGAAAAAATGGTATTTTATAATAAATTTTTAGAAACGCCGTAAGCGGTTTAAAGCAGCCCCATCCTCTGCTCCGTCTCATATTTTGCATTTTGCGGGATCTATGATCAAAATCGAATTAAGCATCAAAAATATCAAGTTATGTCAGACGGTGCTCTTACAGTAACGTTTTTATAAGCTAGTTCCAAATTTAAGAATAAAGCGAACAGCTGCCTGCCAAATTTTGACTAGGTCACGAATAGATTTTTCTTCGTTTGTGATGTCGAGCGTAAGATTTGATTCCAGCGAACTTTAGAATTCAACATAAATTTGTCTGTCTCAAATTTCTGAGTAATTTGGTACATTGGTGCATTTTTTCGTATTTGTTATACAACCTCCATTTGGGCGCAATAGACGTTAACTTCAACATGCTATAAGAAACATTTCACCATCATATCTCCTTATTTGAAAGTTGTCCGTTAGTACTTAATCAAATATATCTTTTATTTTTTTTAAATGTTCAGGATTCACGTTTAATGTCTATTGTGGCCAGTGACGCAAAGAGCGAGCCATTTTTTATTATGTCATAATCCTTACCGGTTCACCATTGGTTCGATTCTTTCGGATCGCTATAAATTGGAAAACAGCATTCGGGCCATTTATAGTAACAACTCCTTTTCGTTGTAATATTGGCGAAACAAACTCAATATTAAAGGATAACTTGCCAAAATATGGGTGGGGGTGCGAGCTGCCCCAGGAAATCTGCACATCGTGAATCGATCTGCAGCACAAGGAAGTCAAGTATGAAGTCTTATGCAAGGGAGAGGAGCGCTTGTGGCAAGCGAAAGAGTAAACGTCGAGCCAAATGCGGACGAAAGAAAAAATCTCGGAAATGCTGACGACAACCGTCCTCTGCGAGGATTATGGTTGCTAAAACCTCCGCATAAAGCTGTAAAGTTCCGTTTATCGCTGGAAATATACAACTGTTTGGTCGCCACCTCAAACATCACATCTTGATATTAAACTGAGTTGCCTTTTATTTTATTTCATGATTTTACCATTGCAGCTGTAATAAAAGTTACACAAATGCAGACTGCCATCTTATAGTTCATTTATGTTTTATAATAAAAATTGCTACATCACCTCAGCCAAAAGAATGTTGTGCTTTCAAGAAACTTGAATAAAGTCTTAAAAATCTACATGTCAAAACAGCTAGGGGATATGAGTCAATGACAGACACCAACAAAAGCAAACAAATTCTAAAATGTCGTGCAAAACAGTATTCACAACCAAAAGGCAATTTTAAATAATCCTTCATTATAACTTGACAAGGTCCAGATAGTCGACAAGCATCATGCCTGGGTGTTTGAATCCCTGGCTTTTTGTCTCAACCCGAATTTCTTTAGATCCCTGAGTATGGCTGAATGTCTTAGCCTCTAAATCCAAGTATTGGCTCACAGCATGAGTGAGCAATCTTTGGAAGCTGCAAGGCAGATTAGCTTTGTATATTGAATTGGGAGTTGTAACAAAGAATGCTATCAGATCTTCCTCAATCTTGGACAGGTCCCCTTTTGGAACATGCTTGCGACTTAAGAAGTGCTTGAGTTTGCAGCTGATTTTAGAGAATGCACACTGGCACTGTTTAAAACAATTGGGCTCACCATTAGGCAAACGTTCAACAGTCTGAAAATTCAACCAGTTATTTTTATCAATCTGGGGACCTGAAACATTCATTAGAAATTCATTTTGCTGATCTTCGTTTGAACCAGCAAAGGCTTGCCATGCTGCCATTTTTTCGTCCTCTAAAAATAATTGAGTAAAAGCTGATGCAGTCTGATCAATCAAATCGCATAAATCGACGCTTGCAGTTTCATCAAATTCATAACCATCGACCAAAGACAGTAGAAATTGCAAATTTTCCCTTCTCCTAGCAGGTCTCCTTCCTGGAAGGCTTCTTCTGCTTTCTCTGGGAATGAAATGATGTTGAGATCTTTTGAAGTTTTTTCTCTTTCGAAAAGTTTGCTTTATACACTTATCGTTCAAAACTCCGGATTGGTCTAAATTCGAAATTTTAAGACTTAAGCCACCAGCACTCTTATCCAACGCCTCGATATCAAGGAGACCCATCTTCCCACCACAGCAAATAAAACCGCCGATTCTATTTAACTATTTACGGCTTCACTTATGACACAAACACAACCTCGACCTATGTTGCAACAGCTGATTTACAGGGCGCTTAATAAATAATTTTGTTTTGACCTTGTCAAAACTTGATATTATATTTACATATTAAATTTGATTTCAATAACAAATCCTAAAATTAATCAATGTTAAAGGACCTATCACCAATAAAATACAAAAATTTCCCCTTACGCCCGAAGACAAAGCAGCCTAGCCAAGTTAGCGACCATCTCACCCGAATCGCCAGACGATGAAATTAAAGTACAATTCTACTCATTTTGCACCAACGTTTATTCTTAACAAGCAAATTAATCCTCAGTGGTTTGAATTATCAAAAGAAATGTGATATTTGTCTAGAAATCATCAAATTCTTCTTCAGCGATTTCTTTAGCACTCTCAAGCTCTTGTTGCTCTCTTTCACGTCTCTCCTATTAAATGTAAATAGGTATTTTATAGTATAAGTATAGGCTCATAAATCTGCTGTTAAGCCAAACTAACCTCAGCTGTCTCCAAATCTTTGTTGTATGATTTAGGTGGAAATCTCATGGCCTACAAAGTTATTTGGAATAAAATAATCACCTGATGATTTATGTCACAACAAAAGGAAACATACTTTGACAGACTGGTTGTGAATGTTTAAGCAGAAAGTTATTCTTTGATGCAAAGCACCCATTGGCTCCTTAGTGCTGTAAACATCCGGATTTTCTTTGGACTGCATGTATCGTTTGTCGTGATCAATCGTTGCCTCTATTACACCATCACGGATTGCCTGCAAATGAACACGAGCATGGTTAGGTACAGCTATTTGTCAACTTTTAAAGAATCAAATTCTTGTAATTAATAATAATAAGTTAAAGACCTTAGCAACAATAAACTCTGCATCTTCTGAACTGCCAAGGAGCAGTTTCTTGGCAATATCAGCAAGTGATATGCGAGAATAAGACTGACTGATAATCCTGACTCCAGTCTTGATGACATTGTGTCTCAACCTCACTATCAGAGTATATGTTCCATCCTGCTCAAAATTGTTCTTGAATTTCTCAAGCACCTGGTTGAAGTTAGCCAAATTTCCAGTACGAACAGCTGCATTTAAGTAATTACATAATTAATTAATTGATTCATTAATGTTAAAAAACACCTTAAATATAAACATGTGTCCATTTTCTAATGCGACTTCATTACAGTCAAGGATTATTAAAAAAATTAGAACCTTGAGTCAACTGAAAGTATGGCTGAAGAGTTTTCCTCAGAGAGGGTTGCCTGAAAATTGCCTTGTCAGGAATATCACCAAGGAGAAGTTCCACAGTGATGGCAAATTTTTGGACCTAGATTAACAAAATTCATTACTAATTGGAAACATTACATCAATTGCCATGAGTAAATGCAAAGTCTTACAATTTGTTTGAAGCCAACAGCAGTATGCTGAGGTGCCTTCCTCAGAGCTTGCATGAGATCCCTATGTGCAGATGAATAATCCAACTGGATAGCCTTTATGCAACCTGAAACATAATCACATTTACCAATAAAGCCACAAAGGACTGCAAGTACTGATGGTAACATTATACAATAATTTTCCATGCAAATGCAATGTTGCAGACAAATGACTAAAAGACAAACTGTAAATGTGAACTGTCTGAAATCTCAAACTACTAATAGCTACTAGATAAATTAAAATGCCCATGTTTATGTTAAAGTTTGTACCTGTGTAATAGAGAAATCTAGCCCATTCATTATTGGAGGCAGTCTCAGGGAAGCTGATCTTGGCAATAAGTTTGGCAGCTTGATCATAGAGATTGTAATGCAAGTAGTTCCTCAGGAGAAGATTGAGGAGGGTGGCCTGACCCTCAAAATCTGACTTCAGGGTGGACGTACAGAGACGAGCATGTAGGGTGCTTAATAAGAAAAATGAATGGATTTACAGCTAAATTCTGAGTAGCCAAACAATTTTCAATCATTACCTTCGAATTTTGTCCAACTGATTGGTCACTTCATAGGCTCTTGCATAATAAAAGTAACATTTTGAAGCCAGCATATCAAGTGTCCTTCTATTCTGAGTACTTATTTTATCCATCAGTTGATTAGCACATTCCAAAGCCTTTAAAAATATCGATATCCATTAAAGTCATGAAGTAGAAAATAAGGATTATAAAAAACACTTACACATCTGTATTTCTCCTGGTCAAGAAGAAAGATGAGAACAAGAAGATGTAAGTAAACATCAGTCTCTATCAAAAGAGGACCAGAAGCTGCTTTTCCAGTCCTTGGCCTAAAAGTCTGACTCTTTTCAAAGCCATCCATGGGCTTGATAAAATATTATAATTTCTCGATTACTGAATTAATAACAAAACAAAGGATAATTGTAATCCTACCTCCTCGAGAAATTCCAACAATGGACATTTCCCAGAATTGGGACCCGCTGGTAGGAAATAACCAATTACAGCCTTCCGCAGGATGCTTGAAGTTAGCCTCTTCCTCAGTGTGACAAGGGCTCTGAGAGTCCTGGACATGAATCTCGGCTCCTTCATACTCACTGCCTTCTCAATGAGGCGGACATACTGTTTGAGGTCTGGAATGAAAAGAATGAGATGAATGTAAGATGAACACGGGATTATTCACTGATTTCAGAATTATATCATCCAAAATATGTTCCAAAACATCATTTATAATCAACAATGCAATCAATGCCAGAGTAGCCATTTATGAAGTTTCAGGACACACTACATAGTCCAAACTTTAGCAGCAAGTTTGGAAGCACATTATTCTAGCCTAAAATTGTAGCATTTTAATAATTTGCTTTCACTTTATGTAACATCCTAGCTTAATTGTTACAAGAATACAGGCCATGCAAGATGATCACAAGCATTTAAAAGTAGGTGGCAGCAACAGAGAAATATTGTATGTTTCTCCTAAAACATCACTAATGGAGCAAATAAAGCAGAAAGTTTGGCCCTTATTCTGCAGAAAATTCTAAAAATATTGCTATCATGTGATCCATTGGTTGTTATAGAGGTTACTATGCATAAGTCAGTGTGAAGTGACTTGTAAATTCCAGAATTGATGTGAATGACTGTGCACCTTCCAAAACCAGGGAATCAACGTCTTTCTTTGACCCTTCCGAAACCTCATCCTTGTTTTCAGCATCCTTCATTTCAACATCCTTGATATCTTCTTTCGTCATAATTAATGGCGAAAAATAATAGTGAGAGAAGAAAGAACCAATCGTCAACGGAAGACCAGCCAACACAAATAAAGCTCGTACAGCAAAACTACCAAAGACCCGAAACCCAACGTAACGTCCTCACTTTTAAATTTTTAAAAGTTTGCTAATGTTTATGTCGTAATTTGTTAAAATTTTCAATAGATTTTTTAAAAACATTTATTAAATATATTTAATCGATCACTTTATCTGTAATTCCATGGACTTGAAAAGTCGGGAATTTCACTATTATGGATATTTCTGGAAGTTTATTCCATTATAAAAGCAAAACAATTGATCAAAATTATCCTATGGCTATATTTAAAAAGCAAAGGTATTGAGCTCAAAATTTAATTCAGAAGGCATTATAAGTATTATTTCTTAACAATACGACATGAAGTTAATGGACAGAAATTAATCTCGGTTAAAACCGTAGCATGCCTTGCATATCTTGGGGATTCTAAGCAGAAAAATTTGAAGGTCCGGTCCTCATAAATTGTAGTCATCGCAATCCAAACACTATACATACATAGAAGTTACTTTGTGAAGTTGTTTTGACTCTCAAAAATCAAATGGTACAATAAATTTATTGTTTGAGATCGTTCAGTTACAGATATATATGATTTGTTAGTGTCGACAACTTATTTAGGTTCTATTGCGATGGTGTGAACTTGTAAAATGACAAGACCATTTATTAGTAAGTCTACTGTTTTAAGTCGTAATTTTCAGAAAATTCATCCAATTCCTATATTCTCCTCTGAATTGTCCCCAATACTTCAACCTACTGGCGACATTAATTGCAGGGTTGGTTGGATCCTGTACAAGAGGCGTTGGGGGTTCAAATTCGAATTTTTCTATTACTTCGCGGTCGTAGAATTTATCCCATACAATCCTTCGACAAAAAAAAATCGTTTTAAATTTTATGATAAAATTATTCATAACTATTATGACGTTCATCTTGCTTATGCCATGCTAGTTAATATTAGTAATTATTGTTGTTAATAAGTATCACTTAGCGGAAAATATGAATATTTAAAAGAATTATGCAGATTTGCTGATATTCGGGATCAAGTTACCTTAACTCTGGCTCTTTGAGATACTGGTAGATCCTTTGCAATACGCCTATGAGGTTACTTCTAGGATCGAATAAATAGTCGTTAATTTTTATTATCTTTACTAGGAATTCTTTAACGAAGAAAAACCGACTCGTTAATATCCTGGGTAGCTTTGATGACTAGTAGAGAAATTAAATAACTATCTGGACGGTATTCGAATTTTGTCCACCTTACTGCATTTCTCCAGTTTTTTACAACTTTGATATATTCTTTCGTCTGAAATCAAAAGAAATCAAGACAACAGTATTTAGTATTCGAACACATCCATAGAGTGAATTACCTGAAGGGACAATTCATTGAAGAACATCACTTTCATTTGTGCAGAACACATTTCAAAGAAACGGTAATCATGTGGGTATTGTCCCGTCAACTCGAAAAGGAGACCGGATTTGTCGTTATGGTTTCGGCCGTTTCCATTTCTTGAGTCGTCGACGTTCGACCAATCGTGACTTATCCAAATATCAACATCCAAGAAGTCGTCACATGTAAACTGGAGGGATGACTTTGTGGTGGAAAAGGAGGTGCAATTGAGAGAGGAAATGGATGCCTCAAAAATAGAGGCCTGTTCCAGAAGTTTCCTCAAGGTTTGTAGGAGAGGTATGACCCACGATTTATGATTTTCCGTTGGTAGATCTGTTGGTATTCATTAAATTAATTATTATAATTGTTGTAGGATTATATGGATCTTACGATATCCGATTACTTTATGCGATTTAATTGGTAATGTTTTTACAAATTTTACAATATGTCGATAACCATGATCGAAATTTAGAAAATTCTGTAGGAGTTGTAATGCGATTCGGGTAGTGATTCAAATAACGAGTTTCTCACTGAATCTAAGACCGTGAGAATTTTTTATGCTAAACTTTTCTATTAATATTCCATATACTACTTATAAATACGACTTATAAATAGAATAACTAATTTTTTTATCAATGATAAAAATGATAACATAGGAATGGAGGCCAACGCAACATGGGTTTTCCATTTGTGCAGAACACATTTCAGAGAATCAGAATAACTAGTTTCAGACTGGAATGCAAATCATACACCACCTGCACTGACTATGACAAGATCCACATCACTTCTTGTTCCCGTAGTTGTTGCACTTCCGAAAGAGCCCAATAATATTATCTCCGAAACTCGTAGGGGAAACTTTTGCTGTTTTATCAAAAAGTGCCAAAATATAGAAAATGGTAAAATCAAACACGACGATCAGAATGAAACCGAAACCGTGAGTATCATTTGTAGCAATTTTTTAAAACAGGAAAAAATAAAGATCACAATATTACCTCAAGAAACGGTACCAAAATGTCCACCATTTCTTTTTGCCTTTGTTCCTCCCGAATATCACACCTCGCCTGCTTAACCATCGTGACTTCATCGAACAGAGCAGACAGAACAGCAGGTTTGTTGTTCTTCAAAGAATCTGCTTTTTTTGGAATCACCCTGGACGTCCACGTGTTTATATCTTCTTTGTGGTTGCCCAAACATTGCAGGAACTCCAAGAAGAAAGAGTTAGTCGGAGGACTTTTTGCGGAATGGTTAACACCTGTGTCACTATGTCCTGAACTCTTATAAGAAGGAATATGTAGTATAATGAGATTTAAATTTAAAAGAAAGTAGAGAAACTCCCTCGGATTTTTTAAAAGATACTTTATAGATAAAATAAAACTTGCGTGAAATTCGTGAAAACTAGCATGCATCACAAAAAAATAAAATATACCTGCGAGATAATTATTGTCAAATATTGAAGTTTATCAGTATAAAACCGTCACACATACTCTGGCCATACACATAGCCATTACATGCTGGTGATTTCAAGCAGAGTCAAGAACAAAGCAGGTGAAAGAGTACTTTGAATATTTTAAATTCAACTACTGTATTTCAGTAGGCGTTCATAAGTAACAAAGATTTGAGAGACTGCTTACTCAAAGAAACAATGAACGTTATTACATCAGAATTATATAGCTTTATCAGCAAATAACTTTACAAATACTTGCGTACCAATAAACTCTCGATTGATTTTGTTCTGTTGAAACTGTCACTGCCACTTTTCGGGGTCAGAAGATGACTGCCTGAGCTGTCAGAAGGAGGTCTTTCGTCCAAAATGGATAGAGAAGCTCTAGAGGCAGACATGTCTTTCAGGGATTTGTTCATATTTCCACTGGGCTGTACATTGATACTTGACATAGAAGTAATTTCAAACATTTCATTAAAGTCATTCAACATAAATACTAATTAATAACTTACTAAATATTAATTAGATCAACCAAAAGAAAATTACATGCTGTTTCATTCTGGGTTTTTTTTTAACATTTTCATATTTGTTAAATAGTGACATCGCGTAATTAGGTTAGAATGTTGAAACTTTTAAGTTGTTGAAGCTTCAGTGTTATTAGTTTTCTACTCAGTAATTAAGACTAAAACTTCAAATTAGAACTTCATTTCATTCTCGTTTACAAGCAATCTAAAATAATACTATGAAATTAAATCGATTTTCGAGTCATTGAACAAACCAACCCCTCCTTCTCTAACTGATAGTTTACGAGATAATCGAATTTTGGTCCAGATCTCACTGGAAAAGATGACGTCTGAACGGATATCAAGTCGATCCTAATGAGCACTTCACCATTTTCATTTGAGTATCCGAACTTTTCTTCTGCAAGCTGTTCATTTAACCACGTACCATTAAGAAGCTTCTCTAGATAGAAAAGGTCCGCATTACATTAAATCGGAAAAGTTGAATTACTTACGTGTTGGGGATTCACTGGAAACGAGATGGGATATCCTTTCTCGTCCAGTGAATTGGAAAAGTAGCAAACGAGAAGTGGGTTACTCATTGTGACGTCTTGAGCCAAATCCAGATTCTGTGACATGAGCAGAAGTTGAACGCAAACCAGTTTCGATTTGTTGTTTTGGTAGTGGTAAACCCCTTTCTCGAAAACGACATTAGTGGAATTGTTGTATTCTTGAGGTGCGTCTCTTAGAAATTCAATTTTCCAAGGATTTCCATAGTGATCCTGAAAGACCTGTTGACTTAAATCGCTCATGTTGAAGGTCGGAGTTGGAAGTCTGTCTCTGGACACTTGTCTTGCAGGAGATTTATTGAAGAACAGAGGACTTTTTCGCAGATTTCTCGAGGAAGTTGATTGAGCCGTGGGAAGCTTCAGAAAGACTAACTTGTAGACCGCCACTTGAGTTATGTCGACGGCCACGTTTAGTTCCGTCAGTTTGTCAGGGTTGCTGAACTGGTCGGAAAGGGTTTTGCCGAAACCATCGAATTTTGCACCTTCTCCAAATTCATAACCGAGCATTTCGGTGCTGTCGTCTCCCAAAATGAGGACGAAATTTAAATCTAGAGAAATCCCTTGCGAACCTCCGTGGAGATATAAATAGACTGCTGGTAGTCCGCCAGAATTAAGCTTCTTTGTATAAAACCTGAGGAACCATCGATGGTTGGCGAGAAGAAAAGTGTTCGTGTCGAAGTAAACCCCACCGGCATTTTTGCGAGTCCTGTTCTTACTGGACACGTCGACAGTGGCTTCAAATCCGAACGAACATTCAATCATTCTCAACTCGATCATCGCTTGTCTGGCTGTTCCATCAAGGTAACCCTGTGCAGGGTCGAGAAACTCTTTGAGTGGAAGGAGTTTCGACTTTCCAAGAAGTGGTTGAGAACTCGAAAAGACCGGGTTGGAGGAAAACGTTGCGCAATCGCTGGATCTGTGTTGGTGTCTGACCGAGATGGAGAAGGAAGTTTTGGCAGAAACCATCATTGCACTGCAAGGATCGGGGTATCTCCACTTCAGGAAAATCCCGAGATGACTTTCATCTTTTCTGGCGCAGACAAGGGACCAGTCCGTCCCTCCGTAATTGAAGGCTTCGCTTTCAACGCCTTTTGGTTCGATGGAAAGTTTGTGAGCATTTTCTAAAGAGAAGATGAAGAGGTGTTCATTTCTATCATCAGCACGTGGAATCACATTCACCCTGTGAAGAGTCAACAACATTTCTAAGTGTGATTCTTTTGCAAAGTTCCTTTGATGATACTTTTAGTCCAAGTTCGCTCGATAGATTTAAAATATCCAGTTTTGAAAAGTTGAATAAATCATCTTTAACGAATTAATTATTGAAATCATAATTCTTATAATCGAGCCTTTTCATGCCAGGAATTCAAGTAGAAATAGCAAAGGAACGAAAAGTAATAACGAGCTTGCCTTCTTGGTCGATATAAAATAGTCAGGTGTGCGCGCACACAAGAATCGTACCTGTATTGTTTAACGAATCGAAGCCTTCAATTCAAATGAGACATGGCGGCTGGACTTTGACATTTGTTGCAGTAGAATATCTGAACTTATTTGCCTATTTTAGCACTCATGTTTTGAAGATCACACTTTGAAGTTGCAAATGAATAAATAAATCTATGAAGCAATTATTTATTCATTTGTTTGAATGCACAGGGATAAATAATTTTATAAACTGATCAAATTTTTAAACGAAATATGAAACTTTATTCTCAAAAAATCTTGGCAAATTTCATTGAATCCGGTTTTTATGAATTCCACTTATGAGAGCTGCCCGGAGAACATTTTGAAAGCTTTTCCTAATCCGGGATTGTTGTTGGCATCTTCAAAGATGTTATCCGCCTGAGAATGGACTCTCGAATGTCACTGAACGCGTCCGGTTCGTGGTCATCCAGATTCCAATCATCGGTTCCGGGTTCGGAAATTTCAGCCGAAACAGAAAATTATTAATTTCTTTAATTAATCATGAAGATTGTCTTTTGCAAACTGTAAAATTACAAATGCAATTAAAAGTGAATCACTCTTACTACCTTAAGACAAGATCGAAAAATGGATACCTTACAGGAAGTATAATAATGATGATTTCAATCAGTGATATTCAATGAGAATGTCGATAAAATGAGGCTTAGAGCTAAATTAGAAGGAGGGCGTTCATTACCAGCCAAGACACGATCCTGGACACTTGCCACTCATCCACAATGACCGACTTGGAGTTGGTCCTTTGCCGATAACGGAATTCATTCAACGCTTTCATAATCTCCATCCAATGCGTTGTCCTTTGAAAGTCATGAAGATTAAATTTTAATCTCAGCAGAGATAAAAGTGGAGCGACAATGATGATGATGATGATGATAGTTTCCATTTTTTCCCAATTATTGGAATATTTTAAATGTCTGATCGAGAAAAATTTAATATAAGAAAAAGAAGAAAGATTGAAGAAATGTTCACCGTAAGACATCACCAAGAAGATGTAGATTATAGTTTAGATCGGCAAGTTAATGAAACATCATTGTTCAGGTGCCATGAATTTGCATAAGCGAGTCGGCCGTAAGTCACAATTATACTTGGTCTTATTGCATCTGCCAGGATTTCTGCTGACCGCTAACGAGGTAATTGCACGCTCAGAGATGTCATTTCGCTTCCCAACTTTTTGCAATTCCATTCTGGAAATGATTAGAAAACCTTCACGATAAGCGAAGTCCGTCCGATTAAAATCGCTAGTTAATCCGACTTCGTGTTTATGGTTAGTTTTAAAAATATGAGAAAATTAAGATAGAAATATTGTAGTTGTAAAATAAATATGGATCTAATGAGATTTATTACTTGCAGTTGTGTGCGTGCGTTTGCTTACTGCCGTTATTCAGGAGAAAACCCGCAGAGTCGAAAACAAAGGGATCCCTCTAGTCACGGAAATGTGAAAAGAGCAATCTTGTCCTATTGCTTGGCGGCGTATTTTAATCCAGTTACGTGGTCATTCAAGAGAATTCGTCGTTCAAGGATTGAGATGAAAGAAATTAAAGAATGTAACAGGTTTTGATTATCTTCTCTATCTGGAGTAATCCCATTGATCGTGAGTTCTTACTGCTGGAGATTGGAGCAACGAACCGAGTTTTATGAGTTGGATAAATATGGAACGATTAGCACAATCCACTGGTTTTGAACAAAACGATTATTTGATGACAAGAGATCGTTTATAAATAATCATTTATGAATACATCCAAAGTATTAAAACAATATTTTAACTTTGATTAATTTATGTCTGAAATCATGAAATCGTGAAAAATACAAGTAAATAAACATTAACAGAAATAAATGGATAAAGTTACACATATTAATAACATCCGGAACGAGAAATGGTCAGTTATTTTGGTTCCAATTGTTGAACCATTCTTGAGGCGGTTGGCACTGCGGACCAGAAAGTAATTGATAGTTCTTTGCCTCTTCTAGACGTGATATTTTATCACTAAACGTTTCCAAATCGAGTTCAGAGACGAGACTGGTGATGGAGAATGGATGGTGATGTTTGGTGAAGAAAGATGGCTGAGAAGCTGGAAAATATTTGCAATTGGATGGAACGGAACCGGAAGATTGGCAAAAATAATCGGCATCGGTGGCAGAACTTTCTGCTGGGTTCAAATGGTAGTTGGTAGAATTTTGAAAATAAAATGAGACATTAGTCTGTGGAAAGTTCAGAACGTTTTGGTAGAAATAAGGTTTCGATGGGAAATTATAGTCTCTGGATTTGCACGGTGACCCGGGGAAATTGTTGTGGACGATGTTGTTGTTGAAGATGTTGTTGTTGACGTTTATGTAACAAGAAAATGAATTGTTGCTGTTGTTGACGCCTCGTTCTTTTGAATCGTTGCCCTGACAATAAGATGTCCTGCAGGCTTCTGAAAAGCCATAAGAATATTCCTGTTTGTTCTTTGGATAGCACGATAAATCTGAAAATTCGTTCTCCGTCTGAGAAGTGTTATTTACTCGTTTCTCCGTTGACTCGTCCGCGAAATCTGGAAAAGCAGAGCTGGTGCAGTTTGGAAAGGACTTTGAAACTTGGCCGCTCGTTGTCGACGAGACCACAAAATCTGTCACTTCAGCACCGCTTGGTAGAGCCTCACTTCCCGAGTAGCATTTGGAGAAACAGTAATTCTTTGTCGAACTGCCTTTGCCTTGCATGTTTGGTGAGAACTTTTGCCAGGCTGATTCTCCGTCAGATTTCGATGCAATTTCGTCCGGCGATTGACCCCCGGCCATGAAAGATTTGTTGGACTTGTACATCTGATTTAGCGGCTCTTCTGATTTCATATTTTGAAACTCAGATTCCATGACCGAAGCACTGGAATCGGCTTCAACGAAACATGTTTTCAAATTCATTTCACTGTCACTCACCTTTTTATTTCTCGTTGGATTTGTTCGACTTCTAGAACCTTTGCTCGGTCCTCCGCCTTTGGTAATATCGTCGTTTTCAGACTTGACTGGTAGATCAGTTTTGGAATGTTTTTGGAGTTGCTGCTGATGCTGAAGTTTCTGGGCCTGTTTGATGGCTTGTCTGGCAGGACATTTGAATCTTTTCTGCCTGCGAAGGTAGCATCCATTCTCAAACATGTTGCCGCTGTTCGGATGAAGAGTCCAGTAGCTGCCTTTTCCAGGTTTGTCAGGAGATCTGGAAACTTTGACGAAACAGTCGTTGAACGAGAGACTGTGCCTGATGGAGTTTTGCCAGCGCTGCTGGTTTTGTCTGTAGAACGGGAAGAGTTCCGTGATCATGGTGTAGATTTCGTTTAGTGTGCACATCTTTGTGGGAGAGGATTGGATTGCCCAGGCGATCAGAGATATATACGAGTATGGAGGCTTGGTATGGGTGTAGTTTCGGGCTGAATTAGAAGGGCAAACAGAATTCGGCGTTAGACCGACGTACTGCTGACCTTGGAAAGCGCTCTCGTTCTTGAAGCATCTGATGACCTCCGAACTGTTGGCATCTGTGATAGATTGATAGTAAGGAACCATTTCTGAGGCCGTTTGGAAGGACTTCGTGAAAGGGTCGACGTATGGATTGTCGGTGCAACACAGAGATCTGAAACTGTCGTGGTCGGCAGAACTTCCGATGTAAGCGGAAATCTTACTATCGTGCTCGAAATACTTTGAGTAGGACTGTACGCAGCCTGAAGAATGTCTCGCGTACAAACCGGAGTCGAATTTCTCAGACGACGAAGGTTCCTTCCTATCTGACTGGAAGTATTCACTGGTTGAATTATCGCTCGATGACGTCCCATCTTTGTTGTTTCCAGCGCTTAGGATTGATGGCGAGTCTTGGCCTTCGTCCCACTCGCATGCGTACTGAAAGTCGTGTGGATTTCTGTTGTTGGTGTTGTTACTGCTGCTGTCGTTGCTATTTAGATTGTTGTGATAGGAGTTGCCCTGAAAGTTTCTGGAAAGGCGACTTTCTCCAGTACAATAGTCGACCTCGTACGAAATGACTGGAATCTTTCCACCCCTTTCCGACAACAACAGCAGTTGATCATCGCTTCCTTGTGGGGAGGCAAACATCTTTGAGAACGTGCAAACAATGTAAATTCCTTTCGAGAGTTTGCCCTCTACCGATGGCTAAAAACTTGCGCAAACAGTTCGCTTCCGGTCAGCTTTGTTTATTTTGAAACTCAGAAGAGAATTTCAAGCGGAGACAGCGAGTATTAGCACGACACTAGAACAAATTGACATTGTCCTAAGGACCGCCTCGGTAGAGCAAACAATGATAAAATTTCTTCTCTGCCCTCCTTTATAAACCCGGATTCGCTGTCCACACGTTCGCCTGTCCATTGAATGGAGCACCGTGTGAGTGCCGGAGTGGTCTTGTGATTGATGTGAGCATCTCACTTTGTAGTGTCAGTATTTCTTCAATCTCTCGTTGCGATATCATCTGTTTCAGATTGATAATTGCTTATGAGAAGTTCTTGCTCTATTGTTCTCTGTTTTTTTTAATAGCGTTGATTGAAGAATGAATACTTACGAAATTGTCATTTTAAAATTTTCATCGTCATTCAATTTAGTCCATTTCCAAGATCTTCGAACACGTTCGAGCGATTTTAATTTGCTACTAGTTTAATAAATGTCATCTATAATCATCAATAAATGTTCAAGAACTAAAAGTTAGGACTTAGTTGGATATTTGCTGTAGTTTTTAGCTGAAAGAGGAATTAAAATCATAAAGTTAACATTGAAGGGAAATAAGCCGATTAGCAGATAATCAGTGAATGTTAATTAAACAAAATTTCTTCGAGTAACAAATCTTCAGTTGGACAGATAGATCTGATAGTCGAGGTTTGTGGCAAATAATTTTGTTCCTCCAAAAAAACACAACATCCGGAAGTGATGGAGTGGAGCCACGTGGCCATGTCTTCTTACGTCTCCGGCGAGATGTGGAAAGAACTCCAGATGAATATCGTTGGCTCCGCCCAGATTTTCTATTGGTCCACCCGGACGTCCATTAGACGTAGAAGTGAGTGACCATGGAATGGTCACTATTGATACGCGCTTTAAGGTCTTCCTTCGGCACAACTTCAGATTTTATTTAATATTATTATAATCTAACCAAAAATAGTTGCATCAACTAAAAGTACTATTTATAATATTTACCTAAAATTCACAAGAATAAAAATATCTGCATATATTTTTAATCTAATTGTAATAATATACAAGTTATTTTTAATAGTACGTTCGCTTGAAATGTTAAGCACGAGGCCCATTAGTCTGCTGGTTGCTAAAAGGCTGCAAAAAACAAAACGCATCCTTCTTATTCGTCGTTTATTTCATCAAAATTTCTCCCGAGCAGAGCTATTTGATTAGACAGATGTCCTCGTCTTTTTAATGTCTTAGGCAAACAGGAATAAATATTACGAATAATAAAATGAAGGCGAAATTCAAAAAGGCCGGTGGAAGCCAGTATAACAAATGTTCCTACGTGCTAATGGAGAAGTAGATCTCCATTTGAACTTGACGTATTTTTTATGTTTTAAACATAAAACATGATTAGGCGTTAATTTTAATATCGCAGAACTAGATGTAAAAGTTAAATTATCATTTAATCTTTGCACGCATAAAGTTTTTTAAACGGCCCGTAACTTTATCTGATTTCGTAACTTCTATTGCATAACTTTCTTTCCCTTTACATTAGCGACTGCTTTTACCCGGTACCAAGTATTTTGAACAAAATATGAATTACTGAACATTTTTCAAACGATTTGTAGAATGGTTGTAGTTTAGAAATATTAATTGATCGAACAAAGGCCCTCTTGCTCGCTTTTCTAAACGGGAAGAGGAGTGCAAAAAGTATTTCCATATTTCCAGACCGATCATCGTGGTTTCATTGTTGTTCCTGAGCAAACATAATAACGAGAAATTTCTTTTCCCCACTTTCCCCGGCATTGACGGAGAAAATTAATAATCTGTCCTGCTCCGTGGGACTCCTACGAACCTCGGAGATATTTGCTTTCAATTTCAACTCTATGCCTTCCTTCGTTATCTTTTACAGCTTTTATAAATCTCTATGAATGTCTCTAAATGTAGAGTTTGGTCTTCCATGTCCATTCGTGGTCATGCACAAAAGATGCACAAAAGAGTACCCGAACGGACTGTTGACGTTCCATTAAATTTTAATCCTGAAGAAAAATGTTAATAATCAGGCCCGGTTGTTATTAATTTAATCCTGGTGCGCTTAAATAACAATAACAGCACTTAACAAGAAAAACTGAGGTTAACAATAACGGTGTCCCAGGTGGGAGAACCAACATTGTGAGTCTGGAGTGGAGCAAATGGAAGCATTTCATTAGATGGAATTCACTGGAACATGAAATCGTGCGCATCTATTGCATCACAGAGAAATCTAAAAAAATGCCAATAGTATTTGCATCGGGCAAATAAACTTTTGAGAAATGTTCGTAAGCCTCCAAAAACTCTAACACTATTTAGCTTTGAGCGACGTTTGCTAATTTGTTTAAAATCTGCTAGGTTTATGACATTTTCTCCTGTATAACTGTACACTAGACATCGTTACTAGCATTAGCCTCCTCGATATTGACCTCCGAGATCTTCAGCGTTTTAAATGTGTTCTTGAATGACATTTTCGTAGGCAATATTACTAATCGCTGATTAATTAAGAAATGTTATACACTATTCAAGTGATCAATTTAGAGGAAATGCTACGTTTGTTACCCGCAAAACACATTTGAACAATCCGCCAGCATATACTCTGCAAAAAGACTCGTGGGAAAGACTTGAACCCTGACCAAAAAGAATTAGATAACGACCAGAGTACGTTCAAACAACAATTACCTTTTAATACCTTAACAAATAATAAAGAATAAAAATTCAATAGGTGGGCAGACCAACAGACACCATCTGTTAATAACGTTGGGGCCTTTTTTGGTCAAAATTATTAAAAGCTGTTTTGAGCTACCATGGAAATAAGGGCTCCATACCAATCAACACATAAAGATAAACTTGACTCAAACAAACTTAAAGCTTCTTTAGGCATATTTTTTCCAAAACTTGTGCTAAAAATTTGGGGTTAACAAAGCCCCAAACAAAACAACACCCACAACATTACTATATTACTCTTACCAATGTAATTCTGCTAACATATGCTGGTAAGTAGGATATTTTTAACAAAAAACACAGATTGAATAAAAGAATGTGTTGGCATTCTGGTTTGCATCTAATAAAACGTTTTCACATTTGAAAAATGATGGTAAAACTTCATTTCTTTGCCTCTTCAAATCTGGAGGCAATGTCTTTCCAGTTGGCGACATTCCAAATGGCCTTGACATAATCTGGACGCACATTCTTGTACTGAAGATAGTAAGCATGTTCCCAGACATCAATGCCAAAGAGGGGAATGAGACCTACAAAAAATTAAGCAAGAATAGTTAAATGTTCTTGTGCTCTCATTAATTTAATAAATTAAAAAATACATTTTATTTGCTTCGAGTTTTTAAATAGATCCACAGTTTCTAGTCCAAATTTTTACCATTTTGTGATTGGAAACCCATAAATCTTCAAAATGTCATAATTTAAGCTTAAACTTAGCAAATAAAGTCATAAAGTGCTAGTATCCACAGTAAAATTACTTCATAAATTAAAAAAAACTTATAAAACTCAGCAAAGAACTGACCTGTTGTGGGTTCAAGAGGATCCTGATTGGGGCAGGTTGCAAGCTGGAGTCTACCAGTCTGCTTGTTAAATCCGAGCCATCCCCAACCGGATCCCTGTACTGCAACAGAGGCAGCACTCATTTGATTCTTCAGGTTTTCAAAGGATCCAAAATCCCTGTCAATTGCAGTCTTCAAGTCTCCTGATTGGCAATTAAACAGCTTAGATTAGAATCTTAATGACAAACTTAATTTACCTGAAAACCATTTACAAATTTAAAAAAATGTGAGCCAGTGCATGATAACACATCAATTAAATGACAATCCAGACCTGAAGGCCCTTCATCTGACTTTGGTCCTAAATTTTGCCAGAAGATGGAGTGGTTAATATGTCCTCCACCATTGAATCTCAGAGCAGGTGCCAAGGCAATTATGGTCTTAATATCTCCTGTGGTATTAAATGTAATATTGTAATTATATGATACATTTTCAAATTCAAATTGATGCCCCAGTTCATCCACATTCACACATTTTCGAGCCATTTACCTTTTGCTTGGGCTTCTGCTAACTTCTCTTCTGCAACATTCAGATTATTCACATAAGTAGCATGATGCTTTTCATAGTGAACTTTCATTATGTCAGCAGAAATGTATGGTTCCAAGGCATTAAAGTCATATGGTAGATCGGGTAACTTATGTGCACCGCGAACTGACACAAGAGAGGCACTGCCATTTAACAACTTGGAAGACAGTCTGTATAGAAATAATTGCGCAAGAAATGGTTAAATAGAACTCCAATCAAGAAAGCACTGCAATACAAATAAATCTACAAATTTCGTTTATTGAAAATTACTTACGAGAAAAGGGGATACGCTTTCCTAAGCATTTTTAATCTTTTCTCCGGAGAGTCGTGAAGGACAAAACGAGCGCAGCGAGATTAACAACCTCAAACTGAGATTATACGCGTTGATTCTTGAGGTCTTTAAATTATAAATTTAATATTATAATTGAAGAAGTCGGTTTTAAACTAGTTAAATTATTTTAATTAATTTTGGAATTTTGAGTTTGAAAAATCTACATTAGCGATATTTAAATACAAACATTTTCCCCAACTGTTGATATGGCTTCGTTTGCGAGGTGCGTTTTGAGGAGAAGTGGTATGCTTGTTGGTAATAACTTTGTGAGGAGAAATGTAGTATATAATTCAAACTTTGCTGGTAGTAATAACACTCATTTCGGTTTCGAAACCGTGACTGAAGAGGAGAAAGAGCACAGAGGTTAAAATTTTACAGTTGCCCAATTTTCTGTAATCACACACAATTTAAAGAAGTACTCTGAAGTTTGTTATTAAACACGCTAAGTGCATTTAGATGACATTTGCGCACTATTATTAATTTAATTTTCATGCCTAAGTTTACCTTAGGTGGTTTTGAAGATAGATCATAAATCATTCTTGTAATGTGGCTCGCTATAATTAACAGTCATGTTTCTGTGGTGATTCCAGTTCACAAGGTATTTCATGATGTGGCTGATAAATATGACTTGATGAATGATGTCATGAGTGGAGGAATTCATCGACTATGGAAGGATTATTTTGTTAGGAAGATTGGTCCTGTCAGTAGCTCCAAATTGCTGGATGTTGCTGGTGGAACAGGTGAATTATTTTTGTTTTAAACAGTTTTGGAAATGCAACTGATTTAATACAATTACTTTAATAGTTTTCTTGATTATTGGGCAGGTGACATAACTTTTCGCTACCTACAATTTCTGAAGAATGAATCCAAAAGAGCACCAGCTCAAGCTACTGATGAGACAAATGAGGAAAAAACAAAGGTCACTGTTTTTGATCTCACTCAAGCCATGTTGGATGTTGGAATGAGCAGGGCCAAGAAGAATGGCTTTGAGAAAGGTTTGCAAAGGCAAAAATGCTTATTGCCTTTCAATTTCTTTTTAATCTTTTGACTCTTTAAATTTCTTTTCTAATTATGAATAGGCGATTTGTGTGCACTTGTTTTGTTTCTTTCTTTGATCTGAAAAGCAGTTTTGCCACTTTGTAAAATCTAGTTCCAAATTGATTATTTTCAGACATTACATGGGTACAAGGGAATGCAGAGAAGCTTCCATTTGGTGACAATGAATTTGACATTTATACTGTTGCTTATGGAATTCGCAACATGACCCACATTGACAAGGTACCCTATTCATTTTATTATTTTTTTAATCTTTGATTGTGCTCTTCTTGATCATGAGTCCAGATAATTTGACATTTTTTGGAGAAGCCTATTTGGCATTACTATGATCACATGTCAATATAAGTCCCACACACATATATATATATATATTTCCACCTATATATACCACCATATATATATATATATATACATTTCCATATATAACACTGCATTTTTGTAATAGGTATTAAATGAAGCATATAGGGTTCTCAAGCCAGGTGGACGATTTGCTTGTCTAGAATTTAGTAGGGTTAACAACTTATTTCTCAGGAGGTGATTTCATTTGTTGAATTATTTTATTTGAATAACTGAAGAGAAATGATAAAAGCTAATTAATGTTTCAGCCTTTATGATACCTATTCATTTGAGGTCATACCTGTGATGGGCAAACTTGTTGCAGGTGATTATAAATCATACAGGTATTTGGTTGAAAGCATCAGACAGTTTCCTGATCAGGTGAGTATTCACATTTATAAAGCATCTTTTTTATTTTATATTTTCTATGAGGTGGTATTTATATACATTTTCATTTTTGCTTCAACCCAAGGTTTTAAAAAGTAACTGATCACTTAATTATAATCTGCTTTATCATTGGTAGTGATGAATTTCATTTTAATTTCATGAAATCAGGAGGAATTCAGTCAGATGATAAGAAATGCAGGTTTCCAGGGCGTAACTTATGAGAATCTCATGTTTGGTGTAACAGCCATTCATTCAGGGTACAAACTCTAACATGCTTGAGTCAAATTTTTATAAATTGTTAGGAAATTATGTGGGGTCTATTTCTGGTATCTTTAGGACATCACTGTTTTGTGTTTCAATGCCGCTCTCATCCTCATATTCATCTATAAAGTAGTTTGTGATATTAATGTTCAACATTTGTTCAGAAATCTCCAAAGAGTAATTAAATAATTACTATAGTATTGAATATATATTAGTATTAGTGTTGAATGCAATTTGTATTGCGTGCTAACTTGTTGAGGGAACAGTGATCAACAAATCTGGCTTTGAGCCATGTCCTTGAAGCTTGTAGTTTTTGCCAGACATTCTCAGGAAATAGGCTGATTCACTCTCTATAAACATCTTTAAAACTTCACCTGTTATTGCAAGGTTGCTCAGAAACTTCTGAAGTATGGACAGTTGCTCTTCTTTTTCCTGTTAATCAATTATGGTAGTCGTTAAGTTTCAATTGGCTTTTGTTATTTCGATGTGGTGGCATGATGGGATTACGTGGGACGGCATTGAATATTCGCTAGTAAAGTAGACACCTCTCTATTCATAAAAGGCATCGCTATTAAAAATACAGACGAAATTACTTCTGCGTGAAATCGTAGGCTTGCTTTTAATTTATATAAAAGGAATATTTGAGGTTAATGAGGTACAGGCGAATAAAAAAACACGAGGAAAAGAATCAATTCGGAGCATTGAATAACCTTAAGCAATTTATTGAGGCTGATGAATTTGCTGCGGAGCTGATATTTGGTTATTTGAGATTTTCTGTCAGCCTGGAGATTGTCAGAACTTCTCGATATTCGATTGAAATCTGGACAAAGAAAATTTTTTTCAGTGAAACTGTCGTCATCGACATACTAACTGACGGCACTTTAAAGTATTGTTTAATTTTTAATTCATGGTTATTCGTACTTTCTCCGATTAGAGATGGAGAAGAGCTGTTGGAGCTCAAGTTATCCTCACTCTCGCTTGAAAATGACCTCTGGGTGCCGAATTCGACTGAAAATATTAATTACTAATTTATTGAAAAATCTGGGGTCTTTTAAATTTTTAATTAAATCTAGTTTCTTTCTTACTTTCATCGTCGTTCTGAAAACCAGCGATCATTTTGGACGACGGAACTTCGAAATTGGACAGAGTCGCCAGACTCATCTTGTTCATCCACCTCCAAAAATTTAATCATTTTAAAATTTTAATGAGAAATTTATGAAATCCTAGATGTGATGATTACTTTTCATTATCACTCTTTTTTAGTAGTTTTAGGTTATTTGGAAAGAAATCTCGAATTTTTCTTCGAGGTTAGAGTTCTTTTCACAAACACTCACTTCACCATATCCTCATGTTTTTCTGCCCGGAAAACAAACGTTGATCCCGCGTGGAAGACTTTGAAAGCTCTGCAAAACAAATAAAAAATTAAAAAGGAAGGTAATCCGAATGATTCCAAAAAACATCCCATTCGAAATTTTGAAATTTTTACCCTTTTTTGAGGTCAAGTTCAGGAGCTGGAGCGACCCTCATGCCGGGTAGATATATAGAACCATCGCATGACCTACTCTGCAATTCATGTTGTTATTGTTATATTCTATTCTGTTGGCGTTACGAACACTATGATTATCTATTATTTAACATTAATTTCCCCCCTACCGACCTCCTTCTGCTTGAAAAATTTTAATTCCTTCTTCTCCAGAACGCACCACCACAAAACCCATTTGGTCGTCTTCAGACCGGACTTCAGATGCTTCTTCCATAGCCATCCCTCGCAATCGCAACCTCCGAGGTCTCTGCAACTGGCGCTTTTTCTTGCTGTAAACAGAGAAAAATAACTTTCACTTAAGCAATTAAAAAGGGTATTTGATATCGTTCTGATTAAGACACTTACTGAGTCTGCTTTCCTGCCTTTCGACATATTTTTTGACGAACCAATTGGACTGAAATTGAAATCGCTGTTTATCGATTATTTATAATTATTTACTTAAATATTTGTAATAAAATTAATTCTTAAACAACCTTGGAAATTGATAGAGTGGAACTCCCAGGCTTCAAAGGAATCCCGTCCAAATTATTTCTTTTTGCCTTTTCGAGAGACTCATCCTCTGCGCTAATTATTTTACTAGCGTTACTTGGCACCACTTTTAATACAGTAATAGATAACATAATATAACATTATAATGAAACACATTAATGGATATTATCACGTGACTTAATAATATTATGGCCACTACATTACAAATGTCAACCTTAAATAATACCAAAAGGACGCAAGAGTTTTATTCAAAGAAACTCACTCTTCAGATTCCATGGCGCAAACGCTGTGACGTTTTTCCTGTAACATATTAATAATTTTAAAATAATTTCAGGAGATTTATGGCCACATATTATAGAAAAATCGATCAAAACACGTCAACGAGTACAAACACATTTAGAGCTGCATATAAGTATTGGCTAAATTACTGAGTATCACTGGATATTTTGCTTTATTTTGGGAAAAACGCATTTGTTTCGAGAAGTCAACTCGTATTGAAATCGTACATCATGAATCTACATACACAATTTTGAAAAGTATGGCTATCACCTCCACCAATTACATTCTAAGGATAATCGCGTAATTTGCCATAAATTTTCCCATCAAAGATGGCCACTCAATTAATATGCTATTCTCATCATTCGATTCCTTTATAATATCTACAAATTCTTCAAAGTGTTTTTTTTTAAACTAACTTTCCATAAATTTCACTTGAAAGCCTTGGGGCATAACGAGACCCCTTCAATATAGTTGCACGACGAAATGAAATAATAAATTCCCTTCTAAATAACTTCTTGGAAGTTGGGGATGTACAAATTGTTTTCACGAATGTTCAATAACACCATTTAAAAGAAGTTTGAAGTGGGTTTAAATTGCTGAACTGTGGAAATTGAAAAAAAAAACAAAAACAAAACTATATATTCTGAATGTATTTAAATAAACAAACCTTCTCAATTAGAAAATAAAAAAAAAACATAATAAATCAGAGGTACACTCGGAATTGTAAAATTGGTCGAGACGGCTGCACCACAGAGTTTTTTGGACGGGGCAAAATTTAAATATATAGATATGATTACCTTTTTTTTTGAGAATTTTACATCCAAACTGCATATTAAGTTATGTTGACATTTTCCACTCATTCCCCCGCCTTCCCTGGACTACACCGCTGAGATCTACGCAAAAAAGAACTTGTCAAACTCACAGATGATGTAAAGGATCCATTTTTTCGCTGCGCATTTTTCTCATCCAGCAAGTGGTCAGTGCTTTTGAAGTTATCGTTGCGCTTGAGAGAACTGCTTTTACCAATGCAAATGTCGTCCTGACTCGTATCAGGAGGCGGACTCAGTTCCAGATTTTTCAGATCTCTCTTCGGATAGAGGAAAGATCCAGAGTGCACAGAGGAACTCCGCTTATATTCGCCAGGGCATGTTTTGACGAGCGTAGATGTAGGAAGATGGTTGTGGTCGGGACTGGGAGTGATCAGGCCTTCTGGGGCCTGATCTAGAAAATGTTTAGAGAGCTTGTTCGAATTCTTAGTTCTGTTTGAATAAAGGAAAGAGTTTTGTCTTCCGTCTGGAGGAAGGCACTTTATTCTCAGTTCACTGCTGGCAATTAACTCCTGCTTTGTGGCTGGGTTTCGACTGAAAAATTGCTTCGAGTGGTTGACTGGTTTCGGGATATGGATTTTTATTTCTGATCTAAAAGATGGTTTTCTTACTGTCGTATTTGAAGGAGAGTCTGAAATTGATATCAAGATTTCAATCACTCTAATCAATCGAAAGTATATGACCAAGTGAACCTACCGATATGAGGTGACACAACTTCATCCATTATTTTCAACAGGAAAATGTGTTTTAAGTGCACGAATTTCACAATCGATGAAAATCTACCAAAACTATCTCGGGCTTGTGCACGAAATGAAAACAAATCATTTGAGAGAAACAGCTAGAACTGTTACAGTCAGCATCCTGTTACAATTTGGGAAGTAATTATCGTTATCAACGGTCCCCTACCTTCTTCTTCCTCCTCCTCCTCCTCATCATCACCACCACCAACTCTATAGCCGTCAGCACAATTATCACAAATCTCACAAATTTTTAATTTTATAATACCAGCAATTCCATCTAATGGCTGTATTGCCATTGTCCGAGTATATTTTAGCCACAATAAGATTCTTAATTTAGGAGACACATTCTCACCTAAGAACTCAAAAGGCATCGAAATACGATTTAACCAACAATTATTTTAGTAGTTTAGAAGTGTGTATATATTTATATTGAATATTAAGTATAATCAAGAATGGTTGACATTCAACGTTTCCTCCACTTATGTGCCTTACAATGTTAATAGACACTCAGTTATTTGAAAGTTATTAAAATCGGTCGGAAACTGGGTTTTCAGATCCTCATATTCCGAGAAAATTGTTCCACTTCTATGATTCACTTCTGTCACGAAGATGAACTGCCTTGTCTATCAGCGTCGTGGCCTTGAATGCTGTAGTTTTTGCAGATGTGCTTCGTAATCTATGTCATCAGCATCGCTAAAATCATCTTAATCTTTCGGGGTGATTTTTGGCTATTTGGACATGAAATTTGAAAACTATTTCATTAATCTATGACAACTTTTTGTTGTCAAGATTTAATATATCCAAATAAATAATTCGGAAAATCACCTTCACCTTTTAGAATGATTATTAAACTTTCTTATTAAAAAACCATTTACCCAGTCACCAAAGACTTTTAAATGTTAAAAAGTACTCCTCGTTTAAATAAATAAAATTTTTGTTTTTAAATTTCCTTCGACATTTAATTGCTTGGCACGACAAGCCTTACAGGCTGGTACGAGAAGACATCAGTTATTCATGTCACGGTTTGAATAACCGGCGATTATTTTTCATAAATTAACCATATTGATGATGTATTTCTGGCTATCCATTATTTTATGAGAAGTATCACTGAATACGAATTAGAATTTGGTTAATTAGAAAATATTACGATTTGTAATACTTGCTAAGTTGTTCATTTAACTAGTCTTGAATAGTTCAAACTTTTCCAGCACGTCGTGTGTCAGAAATAAACAAACTACGGACTAAGTTAAGTTTATTATAAAGTTATTATTATTTTGACAGATAGCGCACGATTTTTTTGAAAACATAATTTTTCAGCTAGTTATTGATTTTTAAAGTTTTTATAGATCTGTTTTCTGGTGTGACCACTTTTGGTGTCAGGCACCCATTTTTTTACGAATATTTATGAACACATTATTTATTTATACTGTGATGAATGTCCTGAATACGACAGGCACCGCAAAAATATGAACAAAAGCTCGCTGGCAAGCCTCCTTGCTTGAATTTGAATTGTTCTCTTCTTTGCAGGAGTATTTAAAAGTTCCATCGGCAAGAGATTTTTTCGATAATTTTGTTAGAGTTCATTTGCCTCCAAAATATTTTCCGAGAGAATTTAAGTTGCATAATAAATTTTAATTCTACTAACTTTGATAATCATTGGTAAAGCGGTTGGAACCCTTTCCAATCAGAAAATGAAGTCTTCGTTCTTGATTCTACAAGTCGTGTGCTTGTTGATAATTTCTCGGCCTGTTTCTAACAGGCCTGATGGAGCTCCATCTTCGGCATGTACTGAGATGAACCCGTTCCATAATGGCGCCCCACCAACTAGGACTCCTTGTCCTTTTATAATCACTGCAACCGTGCCTTGCTTTCAACCCGGACAACGAATTTTGTGTGAGTTGACATAGTTTGAATACACGATTATTTAGTTTTATCTAAATACATAAAATCGTTTTAAACAAGAGCTAAAAATTTGCGAACTAAATCTTATTATTGTTCAACGACATATGTATTCTAAATTGTTGATAATGAATCAACTTTAATCGCATGGAAAGATTATAGAGTTCGTGCGCAATATAAATGCGCATGTTGTACGTAATAGGATTTTTAAGTAAAAGTAAGTAATTATAGCGGTGAAGTACAGTGTAAAAGCATAAATTTAAGTGTTCCTACGAGATCCACTCGGTGACATGTTCAAAGGATTGATGGTTCAAGCCCGCTTGAGGGGAGATGCAAAGCCACAGAGTGTAGGCTCGTTTGACTTGAACGGCAACAAAGATTTGAAATTTCTCAATTGCTTTGGTACCGATTCGGTGGGTTTTGAGACTTCGTGTAGAAGTAAATTAAGCTATTGTTGAACGTCAATGCCCTTGTTAATTGCTAACAATATTTAAATAAATGTTTATTTGTCATCGATACAGGACACCATAACACATTTAAATGCAGAAATGAAACAATACAAAGAATTCGGATGGACAGCACCCGCTGTTTTTCCCGGTGAAAGTGTGGATTTCACGTAAGTAAAGATCCACGCTATGCAAAACATTTATTAAATGCAAATATTCAATTTTTCAATTGGGTTCAAAAGACGACCAAATAACTAATTTTTCCAGTTACACAATTGTGAAATCGTTCACTATCTTCTGGGTGCAACAAGTATTTAATCTGCCGATTTGCGCACCAGTTGACAATTTTACTAAAGTTCCTGAGACATCTGATAATCCACTTTTACAAGTATCTTCGGTAAATGACCAGCCAAATACTCAAAGTTACCAAATGAACGATGGAACTGTTCAAGCGACAACAAATTTGGAAATTACTCTTCTTAACGTTTCAAGTGGCCCTCCCTTGGCAAATGGAACAGTGGAAATGGAAAGTATTCAGAGTAACAATTCATTTCCTGGTTCTCACAATGAAATCGTTTCCTCAACAATCAAGATGACTACCATTGAAAAAAGTGATGCTACTGCAGGAAACTTCAATCAAACCAATCAAGATTTCCATACTTCCTTGCCGAATGCGAATTCCAGCGGAGCTGTTAGCAGTCAAAATTTTAGAACTGTTGAAAGTCTGAAAAACAATTCTAATACGAGAAACCCAAAGGAAACTAATCAAGGCTTTCCAACTTTCAGTGGAATCAGTACAATTTTACCAAATTTGGCGAGTAATCAAAGTACTTTTACAATCATAGATCTCGGGCAGACCAAGCAATACTTTTCGTTTTCTCCAGTCATAAATTCATCTCTTAGCAAAGCAGATACCATTCCAATTTTGCGGACGCAGGAAGCTGGACTAAATGCTTCTGCGACAGTATTGCCACAAACTGTGGCCATGTTTTCTAATGGAACTCAAGCAGGTCGAGAATTTAGTGTGCTCGTTCAATCGCTTTCCTCAAATAACGAATCCAACCCAGCACCAAAGTCCTCTAGCTTACTGAGTCAGCTCGTATCAACCACAACCATATCCTTTCAAGTTGGCCAATGCATTGATTCAGGACCTCAATGCAAGACTTTGAATGTGAACAAATGCTATAACCACGTCAACAAGGTTAAGTGCTGTCTTTCGTGTGCTAAACTTCAATCCACAAATATCGAAGGTTAGATTGAAAATTAGTTACAATATCTTTGCTGTACTCGCAAGTCGTGACTTGTAAGATCTTACAACTAAATCTATTAGTCGCTCACATGTTCATATAGTTTATTTCAATTGTCTACATTTGCATACATGTTTACAATGCTAAACTTTATGAACCTTCTATCTTTTTTTTTAATGATTTCCTTTCATTTTAAGACAATTTTTCAAAAAAATTACATCAGTTCTTTAGTCGTGTATGCAACATAATTAATTTCTGAATTCAATCTTAATAAGTTATATAATACTATTTATAAATTGATTTGGGCTAAAATTTAAACTTGGAATTTTTACTTGAATAAAAACACGTTCTAAGATGTTGCAGGCAATTACACTAATTTCAATCTTAATTACGTAATTATTTTTATAAAAATGGACTATAATATTAAATTTGAATTAAATTATTTTTTATAATATTAATAAAAATATAAACAAAGAAATAAAAACAAATTTCAGGATGTGAGTATGGAGACAAGATCAGCATATGCGGATTCTATCGCCAATCTGCGTCAAATTTCTGTAAATATTATAAAGAAGAATGCTGTGCTTCCTGCAGGGAATTTGCTTGATTTTTTACTAAAAGTAATTACACTCCCCACTGCTTGAATATTAAAGATTTGAAATTCCAAATGCAACACCTGTGACACATTTACATGGCTGTATTGAGAAGTAGCCGGGACTGCGATGTTTGCGCTGAGAAATACAAACAAGCAGTAAATAAATGTTATTTTGGTCCTGTAATAAAATATATATATTTATACAACTGCAGTATTCATCCTACAGTTCAGAGTTATAGAGAGAACAGTTATATTATTTGATTGGGGTTCGTCCATAAAAAACGTTTGCCCTGGGGCATGATAGAGCCTTTCGAGAAATATAGACCGGGGGCCCTGCAAGGGCTAAAGGCGTATTTCCTGTCTTGGCAGATAAACAATTGACGTTATTTAGTTTTCGCGCTAAATTAGTCGATGGTTCAGACGATGTTATTTAACTTGAATATGCTCACTAAATAATCTTGGGGGCTATTTGGTGTGAGTTTTCACGAATTAACGGCTAAAGCGAATAGGCGGAGTTACGCCTGTCTTTCTAAGATCATTCACGGATTAGAGGGCAGGTCGCATATGTTTCATGCTCCCCCCGTCGGGACAAAACCGATGCTGTGCCCTCAAGGTCCGGGGCGGCCACCCGGGTTGTTTTGGCTGAGTAAATATAGACTGTCACGAACAAGCAGGGAGGAAGGTTCAGCAAAATATGCATTTCCTCAAATTCTGTGTAAGAAATTAAATAGAACTAAAGGTTCCCAATGGTTTGGTGACAAAAAGCAGGAGCTCATTTCAAAAGCTGACTTTTGAGAAAAAGGATGATATTCGTTTTTCTCCACTTACGATCTATTTCAGACCCATTCTCGTTGATATCCCGATGACAGCATGAATTTCAAAATTCAAGAAATCCTTTATATTTATTTTTATAGGAGTGCAATCAAAGATCAAACTTTACATTGTGGTTATTAATCGAAAAGTGCCGCCCTATTACAAGGTACCTCTCCTTGGTCCCTAGACCTCTCGGAACTATTTTCTGATACCGCCTAGTGGCTGTCTGAGTGATCCAACCGGTTCCCGTTAATCGATCTGATCGGCCAAATCACTATTAGAGTTTAGAAACGGTTATCCATACCAGACCCACCTCAATTAATTATTAATGCACTCGTAATATTTTTTTTCATATAGCATTTTTATTTTTATTTTTATTTTAACTTCCCTATATTTTTGAAAATATTTTAACCTTATTCCTAGTATCTTTTATTATTTTCAGTGCACGATTGCGAATGAGAGATTCAAACAGCAACAGGACGTTTTTGATCGTAAAAGTATACGCACTTATCGCATGTAATTGAGTTGGTTTTTTGCAATTATTTGATGATGTTACTCGGATCTTGTAAACTTATAATTATTATGAAAGTCAAACAAAATAGAGCATCATTTATTGTTTTGAATTAAATTAAGAGTTGGTACTGATGAATAATATCTTGTCGTATATTCCAGTGTCTAATAACATGTCTGACAAAGGTGAAGATGGGATTTTAAGTGGTAAATGTTTATTTATAATATAAATTTAGAAAATTATTTAGCCAAAAAAAACAACAAAACATGATGTTAAAGTAATTTTCAATTCTATTTCTGAAGTGGCGAAGACTTTTACAGAATTGAGGAGTGAGATTCAGGACAACAAGATGGTAACTTTTGATAGTCTGTTTCTTTTTGCAGACACTGATATTATTAACAAATTCCTTTTAGCTCACTGAAACTAGTTTACAAAAATTTGAAGAAGTCGTTACGATGCTGAGGTACATTAATGCCCATTTCGTAACTTTCAACATTCTTTAATTACACAGTAAAATCACGTTATTATTATTATTCCAGCTCCGCGCTACCTGATGTTAAAGATCAATCGTTGTTTGAAATTGATGACCTATTGTACAGAAAGGATGACAATCAGGAAGCAAATTCGTCAAGTTAGTTGTAATGGGGTTATTCCGGTAGAATAATCCCTGTTTATTAATGAAACTTAACTCCGTCCAGCGTACGACACTAAGGAATGCACATCAATATTGGCATAATACGCATTTCTTTTGGTTCTTCTTTCATTTTAATTTATAATGATTAGTTATAACTATTTTACAACAAATTTTTACGATTATTTTCTGAACGTGAACATAATCAAATTAGCATCTTAGCTGCCACTTGATGTGCGGAACCGGACATGGCTTACTCCAGCGGAATATCGGCAGTTGTTTCCATTACACTTAAATTCTAATTTTTATGACGATTCATTTTTGAAACAGAAAAATATTCAGAAGATGAGAGCAGAAACATAAGTAGGAATTGTTTTGAAGCATATCAAATTATTTACAATCACAAGGTAAATAACCAATATTATCGTTTGAAATAGAATTTAAAATAAATAATAACCAAACCTACCAATCTTGCAATATAACACGATAAGCATTAATATCAATACTCAGGTAATGAATCCATGGACACCTCGCGACAATCGGCGCTTTGACAGTACATATCTTAAGTTGCTACAGTATCTGCCGGACGACGCACCTATGACAGACGTATGCCTTATGAATTCGGGGTTAGTAAAAACAAAGCAAGAAGTCTAAATTTATAATTAATATTAATTTAACCGTATTTAGATTATCACTAAGAATGGTAAGATCACGAGTTGACTCAAAATTGGTTACTGCGTTGAAAATTTTAAAAGTTGCATTTAAAAGAATGAAAGAACCCATGCTTACGAGCCTAAGTTTCGATGGTTTGTTAAATTATTTTTGATGATATAAACAATAATGTTAGCTGATAATAAATTATTACATGTGGTAAATAATAATTTTATTATTTATTTTGATGTTTAAAATATGCGATATATTTAATGATGAAATGCATTGAAATATTAAATTTAATGAGACGGTTTTGAAATACATATTTCTGAATAAATAAAAAATGAAAAATACATTTGTAGCATGTAGAACAATTCTATGGCTGATAAATTTAAGAAAGATTCCTAATGGCAGACATGCCGATAAGAAAAGGATTTCTTGTTGGTTGTCTAAGCAAGGTAGGTTCATTAAATTAACTTTTAATCTTTTCAATTTTCATTCATTTCATAATTCAAACAGCTACTGAATTGTTCCAAATGTTTGACATGAAAGAATTGAAATTATGGAAATTCGATTCGGATTACATCGATGCAATGAAAAAGGTTTGAATATTTTTGCACTTAAAAACAATCTTAAGGGGAGTCCATAAATTAAGGGTGACTAAAATTGTGACGGGGGACTGCTGATAAACCTGTATATGAAGTTATGCAAACGAATTAGAAACTAACTTTTCCTTTGACGTGTTATGACTGCAATGATTTAGATTTTGCTTTAATCGGTTGCGAAATTGTTAGTTTGGAAGTTTGGTATTTGAGGGAGTGAGATTTATTTTAGAGTGTGATATGGGGGAAGGGAATTGAAATGGTTTAAAATAGCGTGAGGTGCTTTAAGGACTGCCCCTAAGACCAAGCCTAATCATACTATATTGTAATATTCGTTCACATAAAATTAATTTACGAAATTTGCAAATATTTCCGGCTTTAGGGTTGCTCCAGTGCTAAACAAATATGTTTGTTTAAAAATACCATGTCTCCTCTAATAATGTCTTATCACGAGAACGACTTGTATGAATATTTTATGTCTGCACAAGATGAAGAGCAAAAAGTTGAACGTTTAAAGAATTTTCTTATTGGTATCATAAAGGTAATATCACCAACATACATACCTTATGAATTAGTTAGAATAATAATTAGAGAATTATGTAACAATTATAAAATTTATTTATCAAGTCTGAACCAGATGATGATGATGTTATTGATGATGGAATTCCAACGAAGTCGTTTCTTCGACAATGCTACAGGTTTATTCCATCATTTCAAAGATATTTAGCATGGTCAATGACGGTGAGTTGAATTGCAATTAATTACGATAAATTTTATGAAATTAACTATTTAACTTTGTATAGAATAACGAATATACAAGAGAACATTTAAGAGACATAGAAAGACATAACACTTATGTGATAGAACCATATCTGCTGAAAAATCCAAACCAGGAGGAGATTTGGAGACCTAAAATTAGGCAATTGATAAGTGAGAAATTAAATGATGCAAACTTCCGTGATTATGATAAACAAGCAGCAGACGAACCCGACTATACGATCGAGAAATTTCTGTTTTATGACAACTTTATGAAGAGACTTCATGTTTTGAATATCATTCATACTGCATGTTGCATGAGCGAAGAATTAGTTAAGGTTTTTTATTAATTTATTTGGAGCAATATCTTTAAGAACACTAAAAATTAATTTATTTTGTGTTTCTTCACATTATTTTTAAAATTATATTTTACAGTCTGAAGGAACATATTTTTGTTACGACAGTAAGACATTTAGAGAATGTTATTCATCTCCAATCATAAATTATTTGCATAACATTTTTAATGACTCATCAAAACGAGGAGACATTCCTTGGTGGATTGAGACCACCATGAAACATTGGTTAGATTTTTAATGTTTTAAATTTCCACGTTTAAATAATCAAACTTTTTAAACATATTGTTCTTAACAGCCCATTCTTGTTTCTGCCAAACCGATTGGATTATCTGATGGAAGATCTTATTAAGCTTATGAAAGGCGAATACCTGAGTGAGGTAGGATAATATCTGTTTAAAAGTAGAAATATAAAGTCATTTATAATGTCTCAGAATGTTATTTGAATTGTTTTATCATTGAATTGATATGTTGGGATTGTAGGTTGCAGAGGAACAAATTTATTTTGCCATTAATGTTTTGTATATGGAAGAAAAGCAAAAGTAATCAAGTCATTATTCCGATGGTTGGCCCTGAACGTGTTCTGATTTATTTTGTTGAATTGTAATAAAAACTTTGGAACTTTATGGATTGCAGTTGTCAAGATTCGATGTAGTAACTGGTTGGAACTGTAAATACTGGTTTGATGTGCACCTAATATCAAAAAGATGTTATCGGCAGACTGATGCTATCAATAAATATCAATGTGGTTAATTTAGTTTTAATGTCCAGTTTTTTCTGAAATGCTCAAATATTTACCAGTGGATGCTGGAAGAAACACAATGAGTAACTTTTCAAGAAAAAACTGAACAGACAAGTTAAGATTTAATCTGTTGGAGTACATCTAGATATCCCTTATTGTTTCTTTTATGTTAGATCCAGCTTGTGCAGCTCATTTCAAAAGCTGAATTTTGCGAACAAGGATGATATTCTTTTTCCTCCCCTCTCGAACTATTTCAGACCCCTTCTCGATGATATCCCGGTGACAGCATGAATTTCAAAATTCAAGAAATTCTTTAAAATATTTATTTTCATGAGACTGCAATGGAAGATCAAAATTTTCATTGTGACTGTTAGTCGAAAAGTGCCGCCATATTACATGGTATCATAACTCTCCTTGGCCCAAGGCTAGTAAGTATTTCATTTGATACGCTTCAACTTGACATTTTTAAATATTAAATATTTAAAATTATTAAATGCAACACCTGTGACACATTCACATGTCTATATTGAGAAGTTGCTCTTCAATGGAAATCGAAGTTAGCGCTAGAGCCGGGACTGCGATGTTTGCGCTGAGAAATACAAACAAGCAGTAAATAAATGTTATTTTGGTCCTGTAATAAAATATATATATTTATATAACTGTAGTATTCATCCTACAGTTCAGAGTTATAGAGAGAACAGTTATATTATTTGATTGGGGTTCGTCCATAAAGAACGTTTGCCCTGGGGCATGATAGAGCCTTTCGAGAAATATAGACCGGGGACCCTGCAAGGGCTAAAGGCGTATTTCCTGTCTAGGCAGATAAACAATTGACGTTATTTAGTTTTCGCGCTAAATTAGTCGATGGTTCAGACGATGTTATTTAACATGAATATGCTCACTAAATAATCTTGGGGGCTATTTGGTGTGAGTTTTCACGAATTAACGGCTAAAGCGAATAGGCGGAGTTACGCCTGTCTTTCTAAGATCATTCACGGATTAGAGGGCAGGTCGCATATGTTTCATGCTTCCCCCGTCGGGACAAAACCGATGCTGTGCCCTCAAGTAAAAATAGACTATCACAAACAAGCAGGGAAGAAGGTTTAGCAAAATATGCATTTCCCCAAATTCTGTGTAAGAAATTAAATAGAACCAAAGGTTCCCAATGGTTTGGTGACAAAAAGCAGGAGCTCATTTCAAAAGCTGACTTTTGAGAAAAGGATGATATTCGTTTTCCTCCCCTTTCGATTTATTTCAGACCCCTGCTCGTTGTTATCCCGATGACAGCATGAATTTCAAAATTCAAGAAATCCTTTAAATTTATTTTCATGAGACTGCAATCAGATCAAACTTTACAATGTGGCTATTAGTCGAAAAGTGCCACTCTATTACAAGGTACCCACGTAAAATACCTCTCCTTGGTCCCGGGACCCCGCGTAAGTATTTTCTGGTACGCCTAGTGGCTGTCTGCGTGATCCGGCCGGTTCCCGTTAATCGAGCTGCTTTGGCCAAATCACTTATATCATTAAATTTATATTAAATCAATAGACCTTAGAAGCGGTTATCCATACCAAACCCACCTCAATTAATTATTAATTATATTTTATATAGCATTTTTAATTTAATTTTTATTTTAACTTCCATATATTTTTGAAAATATTTTAAGCTTACTTTTGGTATCTTTTATTATTTTCAGTGCACGATTACGAATGAGAGATTCAAACAGCAACAGGACGTTTTTGATCGTAAAAGTATACGCACTTATCGCATGTAATTGAGTTGGTTTTTTGCAATTATTTGATGATGTTACTCGGGTCTTGTAAACTTATAATTATTATGAAAGTCAAACAAAATAGAGCATCATTTATTGTTTTGAAATAAATTAAGAGTTGGTACTGATGAATAATATCTTGTCGTATATTCCAGTGTCTAATAACATGTCTGACAAAGGTGAAGATGGGATTTTAAGCGGTAAATGTTTATTTATAATATAAATTTAGAAAATGATTTAGCCAAAGAAACAAAAAACATGATGTTAAAATGCTTTTCAATTCTATTTCTGAAGTGGCGAAGACTTTTACAGAATTGAGGCGTGAGATTCAGGACAACAAGATGGTAACTTTTGATAGGCTGTTTCTTTTCGAGACACTTGTATTATTAACAAATTCCTTTTAGCTCACTGAAACTAGTTTACAAAAATTTGAAGAAGTCGTTACGATGCTGAGGTACATTAATGCCCATTTCGTAACTTTCAACATTCTTTAATTACACAGTAAAATCACGTTATTATTATTATTCCAGCTCCGCGCTACCTGATGTTAAAGATCAATCGTTGTTTGAAATTGATGACCTATTTTACAGAAAGGATGACAATCAGGAAGCAAATTCGTCAAGTTAGTTGTAATGGGGTTATTCCGGTAGAATAATCCCTGTTTATTAATGAAATTTAACTCCGTCCAGCGTACGACACTAAGGAATGCACATCAATATTGGCATAATACGCATTTCTTTTGGTTCTTCTTTCATTTTAATTTATAATGATTAGTTCTAACTATTTTACAACAAATTTTTACGATTATTTTCTGAACGTGAACATAATCAAATTAGCATCTTAGCTGCCACTTGATGTGCGGAACCGGACATGGCTTACTCCAGCGGAATATCGGCAGTTGTTTCCATTACACTTAAATTCTAATTTTTATGACGATTCATTTTTGAAACAGAAAAATATTCAGAAGATGAGAGCAGAAACATAAGTAGGAATTGTTTTGAAGCATATCAAATTATTTACAATCACAAGGTAAATAACCAATATTATCGTTTGAAATAGAATTTAAAATAAATAATAACCAAACCTACCAATCTTGCAATATAACACGATAAGCATTAATATCAATACTCAGGTAATGAATCCATGGACACCTCGCGACAATCGGCGCTTTGACAGTACATATCTTAAGTTGCTACAGTATCTGCCGGACGACGCACCTATGACAGACGTATGCCTTATGAATTCGGGGTTAGTAAAAACAAAGCAAGAAGTCTAAATTTATAATTAATATTAATTTAACCGTATTTAGGTTATCACTAAGAATGGTAAGATCACGAGTTGAATCAAAATTGGTTACTGCGTTGAAAATTTTAAAAGTTGCATATAAAAGAATGAAAGAACCCATGCTTACGAGCCTAAGTTTCGATGGTTTGTTAAATTATTTTTGATGATATAAACATTAATGTTAGCTGATAATAAATTATTACATGTGGTAAATAATAATTTTATTATTTATTTTGATGTTTAAAATATGCGATATATTTAATGATGAAATGCATTGAAATATTAAATTTAATGAGACGGTTTTGAAATACATATTTCTGAATAAATAAAAAATGAAAAATACATTTGTAGCATGTAGAACAATTCTATGGCTGACAAATTTAAGAAAGATTCCTAATGGCAGACATGCCGATAAGAAAAGGATTTCTTGTTGGTTGTCTAAGCAAGGTAGGTTCATTAAATTAACTTTTAATCTTTTCAATTTTCATTCATCTCATAATTCAAACAGCTACTGAATTGTTCCAAATGTTTGACATGAAAGAATTGAAATTATGGAAATTCGATTCGGATTACATCGATGCAATGAAAAAGGTTTGAATATTTTTGCACTTAAAAACAATCTTAAGGGGAGTCCATAAATTAAGGGTGACTAAAATTGTGACGGGGGAGTGCTGATAAACCTGTATATGAAGTTATGCAAACGAATTAGAAACTAACTTTTCCTTTGACGTGTTATGACTGCAATGATTTAGATTTTGCTTTAATCGGTTGCGAAATTGTTAGTTTGGAAGTTTGGTATTTGAGGGAGTGAGATTTATTTTAGAGTGTGATATGGGGGAAGGGAATTGAAATGGTTTAAAATAGCGTGAAGTGCTTTAAGGACTGCCCCTAAGACCAAGCCTAATCATACTATATTGTAATATTCGTTCACATAAAATTAATTTACGAAATTTGCAAATATTTCCGGCTTTAGGGTTGCTCCAGTGCTAAACAAATATGTTTGTTTAAAAATACCATGTCTCCTCTAATAATGTCTTATCACGAGAACGACTTGTATGAATATTTTATGTCTGCACAAGATGAAGAGCAAAAAGTTGAACGTTTAAAGAATTTTCTTATTGGTATCGTAAAGGTAATATCACCAACATACATACCTTATGAATTAGTTAGAATAATAATTAGAGAATTATGTAACAATTATAAAATTTATTTATCAAGTCTAAACCAGATGATGATGATGTTATTGATGATGGAATTCCAACGAAGTCTTTTCTTCGACAATGCCAAAGGTTTATTCCATCATTTCAAAGATATTTAGCATGGTCAATGACGGTGAGTTGAATTGCAATTAATTACGATAAATTTTATGAAATTAACTATTTAACTTTGTATAGAATAACGAATATACAAGAGAACATTTAAGAGACATAGAAAGACATAACACTTATGTGATAGAACCATATCTGCTGAACAATCAAAACCAGGAGGAGATTTGGAGACCTAAAACTAGGCAATTGATAAGTGAGAAATTAAATGATGCAAACTTCCTTGATTATGATAAACAAGCAGCAGACGAACCCGACTATACGATCGAGAAATTTCTTTTTTATGACAACTTTATGAAGAGACTTCATGTTTTGAATATCATTCATACTGCATGCTGCATGAGCGAAGAATTAGTTAAGGTTTTTTATTTATTTGGATCAATATCTTTAAGAACACTAAAAATTAATTTATTTTGTGTTTCTTCACATTATTTTTAAAATTATATTTTACAGTCTGAAGGAACATATGTTTGTTACGACAGTAAGATATTTAGAAGTTGTTATGGATCTACAATCATAAAATATTTGCACAGCATTTTTAATGACTCATCAAAACGAGGAGACATTCCTTGGTGGATTGAGACCACCATGAAACATTGGTTAGATTTTTAATGTTTTAAATTTCCACGTTTAAATAATTAAACATTTTATACATATTGTTCTTAACAGTCCATTCTTGTTTCTGCCAAATCGATTGGATTATCTGATGGAAGATCTTATTAAGCTTATGAAAGGCGAATACCTGAGTGAGGTAGGATAATATCTGTTTAAAAGTAGAAATATAAAGTCATTTATAATGTCTCAGAATGTTATTTGAATTGTTTTATCATTGAATTGATATGTTGGGATTGTAGGTTGCAGAGGAACAAATTTATTTTGCCATTAATGTTTTGTATATGGAAGAAAAGCAAAAGTAATCAAGTCATTATTCCGATGGTTGGCCCTGAACGTGTTCTGATTTATTTTGTTGAATTGTAATAAAAACTTTGGAACTTTATGGATTGCAGTTGTCAAGATTCGATGTAGTAACTGGTTGTAACTGTAAATACTGGTTGGATGTGCACCTAATATCAAAAAGATGTTATCGGCAGACTGATGCTATCAATAAATATCAATGTGGTTAATTTAGTTTTAATGTCCAGTTTTTTCTGAAATGCTCAAATATTTACCAGTGGATGCAGGAAGAAACACAATGAGTAACTTTTCAAGAAAAAACTGAACAGACAAGTTAAGATTTAATCTGTTGGAGTACATCTAGATATCCCTTATTGTTTCTTTTATGTTAGATCCAGCTTGTGCAGCTCATTTCAAAGCTGAATTTTGCGAACAAGGATGATATTCTTTTTCCTCCCCTCTCGAACTATTTCAGACCCCTTCTCGATGATATCCCGGTGACAGCATGAATTTCAAAATTCAAGAAATTCTTTAAAATATTTATTTTCATGAGACTGGAAGATCAAAATTTTCATTGTGACTGTTAGTCGAAAAGTGCCGCCATATTACATGGTATCATAACTCTCCTTGGCCCAAGGCTAGTAAGTATTTCATTTGATACGCTTCAACTTGACATTTTTAAATATTAAATATTTAAAATTGTTAAATGCAACACATGTGACACAGTTACATGGTTGTATTGAGAAGTTGCTCTTCAATGGAAATCGAAGTTAGCGCTAGAGCCGGGACTGCGATGTTTGCGCTGAGAAATACAAACAAGCAGTAAATAAATGTTATTTTGGTCCTGTAATAAAATATATATATTTATACAACTGCAGTATTCATCCTACAGTTCAGAGTTATAGAGAGAACAGTAATATTATTTGATTGGGGTTCGTCCATAAAAAAAGTTTGCCCTGGGGCATGATAGAGCCTTTCGAGAAATATAGACCGGGGACCCTGCAAGGGCTAAAGGCGTATTTCCTGTCTTGGCAGATAAACAATTGACGTTATTTAGTTTTCGCGCTAAATTAGTCGATGGTTCAGACGATGTTATTTAACATGAATATGCTCACTAAATAATCTTGGGGGCTATTTGGTGTGAGTTTTCACGAATTAACGGCTAAAGCGAATAGGCGGAGTTACGCCTGTCTTTCTAAGATCATTCACGGATTAGAGGGCAGGTCGCATATGTTTCATGCTCCCCCCGTCGGGACAAAACCGATGCTGTGCCCTCAAGTAAAAATAGACTATCACAAACAAGCAGGGAAGAAGGTTTAGCAAAATATGCATTTCCCCAAATTCTGTGTAAGAAATTAAATAGAACCAAAGGTTCCCAATGGTTTGGTGACAAAAAGCAGGAGCTCATTTCAAAAGCTGACTTTTGAGAAAAAGGATGATATTCGTTTTCCTTCACTTACGATCTATTTCAGACCCCTGCTCGTTGATATCCCGATGACAGCATGAATTTCAAAATTCAAGAAATCCTTTATATTTATTTTTATAGGAGTGCAATCAAAGATCAAACTTTACATTGTGGTTATTAATCGAAAAGTGCCGCCCTATTACAAGGTACCTCTCGGAACTATTTTCTGGTACCGCCTAGTGGCTGTCTGAGTGATCCAACCGGTTCCCGTTAATCGATCTGATCGGCCAAATCACTATTAGAGTTTAGAAACGGTTATCCATACCAGACCCACCTCAATTAATTATTAATGCACTCGTAATATTTTTTTCATATAGCATTTTTATTTTTATTTTTATTTTAACTTCCCTATATTTTTGAAAATATTTTAACCTTATTCCTAGTATCTTTTATTATTTTCAGTGCACGATTGCGAATGAGAGATTCAAACAGCAACAGGACGTTTTTGATCGCAAAAGTATACGCACTTATCGCATGTAATTGAGTTGGTTTTTTGCAATTATTTGATGATATTACTCAGATCTTGTAAACTTATAATTATTATGAAAGTCAAACAAAATAGAGCATCATTTATTGTTTTGAATTAAATTAAGAGTTGGTACTGATGAATAATGTCTTGTCGTATATTCCAGTGTCTAATAACATGTCTGACAAAGGTGAAGATGGGATTTTAAGTGGTAAATGTTTATTTATAATATAAATTTAGAAAATTATTTAGCCAAAAAAAACAACAAAACATGATGTTAAAGTAATTTTCAATTCTATTTCTGAAGTGGCGAAGACTTTTACAGAATTGAGGCGTGAGATTCAGGACAACAAGATGGTAACTTCTGATAGGCTGTTTCTTTTTGCAGACACTGATATTATTAACAAATTCCTTTTAGCTCACTGAAACTAGTTTACAAAAATTTGAAGAAGTCGTTACGATGCTGAGGTACATTAATGCCCATTTCGTAACTTTCAACATTCTTTAATTACACAGTAAAATCACGTTATTATTATTATTCCAGCTCCGCGCTACCTGATGTTAAAGATCAATCGTTGTTTGAAATTGATGACCTATTTTACAGAAAGGATGACAATCAGGAAGCAAATTCGTCAAGTTAGTTGTAATGGGGTTATTCCGGTAGAATAATCCCTGTTTATTAATGAAACATAACTCCGTCCAGCGTACGACACTAAGGAATGCACATCAATATTGGCATAATACGCATTTCTTTTGGTTCTTCTTTCATTTTAATTTATAATGATTAGTTATAACTATTTTACAACATATTTTTACGATTATTTTCTGAACGTGAACATAATCAAATTAGCATCTTAGCTGCCACTTGATGTGCGGAACCGGACATGGCTTACTCCAGCGGAATATCGGCAGTTGTTTCCATTACACTTAAATTCTAATTTTTATGACGATTCATTTTTGAAACAGAAAAATATTCAGAAGATGAGAGCAGAAACATAAGTAGGAATTGTTTTGAAGCATATCAAATTATTTACAATCACAAGGTAAATAACCAATATTATCGTTTGAAATAGAATTTAAAATAAATAATAACCAAACCTACCAATCTTGCAATATAACACGATAAGCATTAATATCAATACTCAGGTAATGAATCCATGGACACCTCGCGACAATCGGCGCTTTGACAGTACATATCTTAAGTTGCTACAGTATCTGCCGGACGACGCACCTATGACAGACGTATGCCTTATGAATTCGGGGTTAGTAAAAACAAAGCAAGAAGTCTAAATTTATAATTAATATTAATTTAACCGTATTTAGATTATCACTAAGAATGGTAAGATCACGAGTTGACTCAAAATTGGTTACTGCGTTGAAAATTTTAAAAGTTGCATTTAAAAGAATGAAAGAACCCATGCTTACGAGCCTAAGTTTCGATGGTTTGTTAAATTATTTTTGATGATATAAACAATAATGTTAGCTGATAATAAATTATTACATGTGGTAAATAATAATTTTATTATTTATTTTGATGTTTAAAATATGCGATATATTTAATGATGAAATGCATTGAAATATTAAATTTAATGAGACGGTTTTGAAATACATATTTCTGAATAAATAAAAAATGAAAAATACATTTGTAGCATGTAGAACAATTCTATGGCTGATAAATTTAAGAAAGATTCCTAATGGCAGACATGCCGATAAGAAAAGGATTTCTTGTTGGTTGTCTAAGCAAGGTAGGTTCATTAAATTAACTTTTAATCTTTTCAATTTTCATTCATTTCATAATTCAAACAGCTACTGAATTGTTCCAAATGTTTGACATGAAAGAATTGAAATTATGGAAATTCGATTCGGATTACATCGATGCAATGAAAAAGGTTTGAATATTTTTGCACTTAAAAACAATCTTAAGGGGAGTCCATAAATTAAGGGTGACTAAAATTGTGACGGGGGACTGCTGATAAACCTGTATATGAAGTTATGCAAACGAATTAGAAACTAACTTTTCCTTTGACGTGTTATGACTGCAATGATTTAGATTTTGCTTTAATCGGTTGCGAAATTGTTAGTTTGGAAGTTTGGTATTTGAGGGAGTGAGATTTATTTTAGAGTGTGATATGGGGGAAGGGAATTGAAATGGTTTAAAATAGCGTGAGGTGCTTTAAGGACTGCCCCTAAGACCAAGCCTAATCATACTATATTGTAATATTCGTTCACATAAAATTAATTTACGAAATTTGCAAATATTTCCGGCTTTAGGGTTGCTCCAGTGCTAAACAAATATGTTTGTTTAAAAATACCATGTCTCCTCTAATAATGTCTTATCACGAGAACGACTTGTATGAATATTTTATGTCTGCACAAGATGAAGAGCAAAAAGTTGAACGTTTAAAGAATTTTCTTATTGGTATCATAAAGGTAATATCACCAACATACATACCTTATGAATTAGTTAGAATAATAATTAGAGAATTATGTAACAATTATAAAATTTATTTATCAAGTCTGAACCAGATGATGATGATGTTATTGATGATGGAATTCCAACGAAGTCGTTTCTTCGACAATGCTACAGGTTTATTCCATCATTTCAAAGATATTTAGCATGGTCAATGACGGTGAGTTGAATTGCAATTAATTACGATAAATTTTATGAAATTAACTATTTAACTTTGTATAGAATAACGAATATACAAGAGAACATTTAAGAGACATAGAAAGACATAACACTTATGTGATAGAACCATATCTGCTGAAAAATCCAAACCAGGAGGAGATTTGGAGACCTAAAATTAGGCAATTGATAAGTGAGAAATTAAATGATGCAAACTTCCGTGATTATGATAAACAAGCAGCAGACGAACCCGACTATACGATCGAGAAATTTCTGTTTTATGACAACTTTATGAAGAGACTTCATGTTTTGAATATCATTCATACTGCATGTTGCATGAGCGAAGAATTAGTTAAGGTTTTTTATTTATTTATTTGGAGCAATATCTTTAAGAACACTAAAAATTAATTTATTTTGTGTTTCTTCATATTATTTTTAAAATTATATTTTACAGTCTGAAGGAACATATTTTTGTTACGACAGTAAGACATTTAGAGAATGTTATTCATCTCCAATCATAAATTATTTGCATAACATTTTTAATGACTCATCAAAACGAGGAGACATTCCTTGGTGGATTGAGACCACCATGAAACATTGGTTAGATTTTTAATGTTTTAAATTTCCACGTTTAAATAATCAAACTTTTTAAACATATTGTTCTTAACAGTCCATTCTTGTTTCTGCCAAACCGATGGGATTATCTGATGGAAGATCTTATTAAGCTTATGAAAGGCGAATACCTGAGTGAGGTAGGATAATATCTGTTTAAAAGTAGAAATATAAAGTCATTTATAATGTCTCAGAATGTTATTTGAATTGTTTTATCATTGAATTGATATGTTGGGATTGTAGGTTGCAGAGGAACAAATTTATTTTGCCATTAATGTTTTGTATATGGAAGAAAAGCAAAAGTAATCAAGTCATTATTCCGATGGTTGGCCCTGAACGTGTTCTGATTTATTTTGTTGAATTGTAATAAAAACTTTGGAACTTTATGGATTGCAGTTGTCAAGATTCGATGTAGTAACTGGTTGTAACTGTAAATACTGGTTGGATGTGCACCTAATATCAAAAAGATGTTATCGGCAGACTGATGCTATCAATAAATATCAATGTGGTTAATTTAGTTTTAATGTCCAGTTTTTTCTGAAATGCTCAAATATTTACCAGTGGATGCAGGAAGAAACACAATGAGTAACTTTTCAAGAAAAAACTGAACAGACAAGTTAAGATTTAATCTGTTGGAGTACATCTAGATATCCCTTATTGTTTCTTTTATGTTAGATCCAGCTTGTGCAGCTCATTTCAAAGCTGAATTTTGCGAACAAGGATGATATTCTTTTTCCTCCCCTCTCGAACTATTTCAGACCCCTTCTCGATGATATCCCGGTGACAGCATGAATTTCAAAATTCAAGAAATTCTTTAAAATATTTATTTTCATGAGACTGCAATGGAAGATCAAAATTTTCATTGTGACTGTTAGTCGAAAAGTGCCGCCATATTATATGGTATCATAACTCTCCTTGGCCCAAGGCTAGTAAGTATTTCATTTGATACGCTTCAACTTGACATTTTTAAATATTAAATATTTAAAATTATTAAATGCAACACCTGTGACACATTTACATGGCTATATTGAGAAGTTGCTCTTCAATGGAAATCGAAGTTAGCGCTAGAGCAGGGACTGCGATGTTTGCGCTGAGAAATACAAACAAGCAGTAAATAAATGTTATTTTGGTCCTGTAATAAAATATATATATTTATACAACTGCAGTATTCATCCTACAGTTCAGAGTTATAGAGAGAACAGTAATATTATTTGATTGGGGTTCGTCCATAAAAAACGTTTGCCCTGGGGCATGATAGAGCCTTTCGAGAAATATAGACCGGGGACCCTGCAAGGGCTAAAGGCGTATTTCCTGTCTAGGCAGATAAACAATTGACGTTATTTAGTTTTCGCGCTAAATTAGTCGATGGTTCAGACGATGTTATTTAACATGAATATGCTCACTAAATAATCTTGGGGGCTATTTGGTGTGAGTTTTCACGAATTAACGGCTAAAGCGAATAGGCGGAGTTACGCCTGTCTTTCTAAGATCATTCACGGATTAGAGGGCAGGTCGCATATGTTTCATGCTTCCCCCGTCGGGACAAAACCGATGCTGTGCCCTCAAGTAAAAATAGACTATCACAAACAAGCAGGGAAGAAGGTTTAGCAAAATATGCATTTCCCCAAATTCTGTGTAAGAAATTAAATAGAACCAAAGGTTCCCAATGGTTTGGTGACAAAAAGCAGGAGCTCATTTCAAAAGCTGACTTTTGAGAAAAGGATGATATTCGTTTTCCTCCCCTTTCGATTTATTTCAGACCCCTGCTCGTTGTTATCCCGATGACAGCATGAATTTCAAAATTCAAGAAATCCTTTAAATTTATTTTCATGAGACTGCAATCAGATCAAACTTTACAATGTGGCTATTAGTCGAAAAGTGCCACTCTATTACAAGGTACCCACGTAAAATACCTCTCCTTGGTCCCGGGACCCCGCGTAAGTATTTTCTGGTACGCCTAGTGGCTGTCTGCGTGATCCGGCCGGTTCCCGTTAATCGAGCTGCTTTGGCCAAATCACTTATATCATTAAATTTATATTAAATCAATAGACCTTAGAAGCGGTTATCCATACCAAACCCACCTCAATTAATTATTAATTATATTTTATATAGCATTTTTAATTTAATTTTTATTTTAACTTCCATATATTTTTGAAAATATTTTAAGCTTACTTTTGGTATCTTTTATTATTTTCAGTGCACGATTACGAATGAGAGATTCAAACAGCAACAGGACGTTTTTGATCGTAAAAGTATACGCACTTATCGCATGTAATTGAGTTGGTTTTTTGCAATTATTTGATGATGTTACTCGGGTCTTGTAAACTTATAATTATTATGAAAGTCAAACAAAATAGAGCATCATTTATTGTTTTGAAATAAATTAAGAGTTGGTACTGATGAATAATATCTTGTCGTATATTCCAGTGTCTAATAACATGTCTGACAAAGGTGAAGATGGGATTTTAAGTGGTAAATGTTTATTTATAATATAAATTTAGAAAATTATTTAGCCAAAAAAACAAAAAACATGATGTTAAAATGCTTTTCAATTCTATTTCTGAAGTGGCGAAGACTTTTACAGAATTGAGGCGTGAGATTCAGGACAACAAGATGGTAACTTTTGATAGGCTGTTTCTTTTCGAGACACTTGTATTATTAACAAATTCCTTTTAGCTCACTGAAACTAGTTTACAAAAATTTGAAGAAGTCGTTACGATGCTGAGGTACATTAATGCCCATTTCGTAACTTTCAACATTCTTTAATTACACAGTAAAATCACGTTATTATTATTATTCCAGCTCCGCGCTACCTGATGTTAAAGATCAATCGTTGTTTGAAATTGATGACCTATTTTACAGAAAGGATGACAATCAGGAAGCAAATTCGTCAAGTTAGTTGTAATGGGGTTATTCCGGTAGAATAATCCCTGTTTATTAATGAAATTTAACTCCGTCCAGCGTACGACACTAAGGAATGCACATCAATATTGGCATAATACGCATTTCTTTTGGTTCTTCTTTCATTTTAATTTATAATGATTAGTTCTAACTATTTTACAACAAATTTTTACGATTATTTTCTGAACGTGAACATAATCAAATTAGCATCTTAGCTGCCACTTGATGTGCGGAACCGGACATGGCTTACTCCAGCGGAATATCGGCAGTTGTTTCCATTACACTTAAATTCTAATTTTTATGACGATTCATTTTTGAAACAGAAAAATATTCAGAAGATGAGAGCAGAAACATAAGTAGGAATTGTTTTGAAGCATATCAAATTATTTACAATCACAAGGTAAATGACCAATATTATCGTATGAAATAGAATTTCAAATAAATAATAACCAAACCTACCAATCTTACAATATAACACGATAAGCATTAATATCAATACTCAGGTAATGAATCCATGGACACCTCGCGACAATCGGCGCTTTGACAGTACATATCTTAAGTTGCTACAGTATCTACCGGACGACGCACCTATGACAGACGTATGCCTTATGAATTCGGGGTTAGTAAAAACAAAGCAAGAAGTCTAAATTTGTAATTAATATTCATTTAACCGTATTTAGGTTATCACTAAGAATGGTAAGATCACGAGTTGAATCAAAATTGGTTACTGCGTTGAAAATTTTAAAAGTTGCATTTAAAAGAATGAAAGAACCCATGCTTACGAGCCTAAGTTTCGATGGTTTGTTAAATTATTTTTGATGATATAAACAATAATGTTAACTGATAATAAATTATTACATGTGGTAAATAATAATTTTATTATTTATTTTGATGTTTAAAATATGCGATATATTTAATGATGAAATGCATTGAAATATTAAATTTAATGAGACGGTTTTGAAATACATATTTCTGAATATGAAAAATGAAAAATACATTTGTAGCATGTAAAACAATTCTATGGCTAACAAATTTAAGAAAGATTCCTAATGGCAGACATGCCGATAAGAAAAGGATTTCTTGTTGGTTGTCTAAACAAGGTAGGTTCATTAAATTAACTTTTAATCTTTTCAATTTTCATTCATCTCATAATTCAAACAGCTACTGAATTGTTCCAAATGTTTGACATGAAAGAATTGAAATTATGGAAATTCGATTCGGATTACATCGATGCAATGAAAAAGGTTTGAATATTTTTGCACTTAAAAACAATCTTAAGGGGAGTCCATAAATTAAGGGTGACTAAAATTGTGACGGGGGACTGCTGATAAACCTGTATATGAAGTTATGCAAACGAATTAGAAACTAACTTTTCCTTTGACGTGTTATGACTGCAATGATTTAGATTTTGCTTTAATCGGTTGCGAAATTGTTAGTTTGGAAGTTTGGTATTTGAGGGAGTGAGATTTATTTTAGAGTGTGATATGGGGGAAGGGAATTGAAATGGTTTAAAATAGCGTGAGGTGCTTTAAGGACTGCCCCTAAGACCAAGCCTAATCATACTATATTGTAATATTCGTTCACATAAAATTAATTTACGAAATTTGCAAATATTTCCGGCTTTAGGGTTGCTCCAGTGCTAAACAAATATGTTTGTTTAAAAATACCATGTCTCCTCTAATAATGTCTTATCACGAGAACGACTTGTATGAATATTTTATGTCTGCCCAAGATGAAGAGCAAAAAGTTGAACGTTTAAAGAATTTTCTTATTGGTATCATAAAGGTAATATCACCAACATACATACCTTATGAATTAGTTAGAATAATAATTAGAGAATTATGTAACAATTATAAAATTTATTTATCAAGTCTAAACCAGATGATGATGATGTTATTGATGATGGAATTCCAACGAGTACGTTTCTTCTACATTGCGACAGCTTTATTAAATCATTTCAAAGATATTTAGTATGGGCAATGGCGGTGAGTTGAATTGCAATTAATTACGATAAATTTTATGAAATTAACTATTTAACTTTGTATAGAATAACGAATATACAAGAGAACATTTAAGAGACATAGAAAGACATAACACTTATGTGATAGAACCATATCTGCTGAAAAATCCAAACCAGGAGGAGATTTGGAGACCTAAAATTAGGCAATTGATAAGTGAGAAATTAAATGATGCAAACTTCCGTGATTATGATAAACAAGCAGCAGACGAACCCGACTATACGATCGAGAAATTTCTGTTTTATGACAACTTTATGAAGAGACTTCATGTTTTGAATATCATTCATACTGCATGTTGCATGAGCGAAGAATTAGTTAAGGTTTTTTTTTATTTATTTAGAGCAATATCTTTAAGAACACTAAAAATTAATTTATTTTGTGTTTCTTCATATTATTTTTAAAATTATATTTTACAGTCTGAAGGAACATATTTTTGTTACGACAGTGATACATTTAGAGAATGTTATTCATCTACAATCATAAAATATTTGCGTAACATTTTTAATGACTCATCAAAACGAGGAGACATTCCTTGGTGGATTGAGACCACCATGAAACATTGGTTAGATTTTTAATGTTTTAAATTTCCACGTTTAAATAATTAAACATTTTATACATATTGTTATTAACAGTCCATTCTTGTTTCTGCCAAATCGATTGGATTATCTGATGGAAGATCTTATTAAGCTTATGAAAGGCGAATACCTGAGTGAGGTAGGATAATATCTGTTTAAAAGTAGAAATATAAAGTCATTTATAATGTCTCAGAATGTTATTTGAATTGTTTTATCATTGAATTGATATGTTGGGATTGTAGGTTGCAGAGGAACAAATTTATTTTGCCATTAATGTTTTGTGGATGGAAGAAAAGCAGAAGTAATCAAGTCATTATTCCGATGGTTGGCCCTGAACGTGTTCTGATTTATTTTGTTGAATTGTAATAAAAACTTTGGAACTTTATGGATTGCAGTTGTCAAGATTCGATGTAGTAACTGGTTGGAACTGTAAATACTGGTTGGATGTGCACCTAATATCAAAAAGATGTTATCGGCAGACTGATGCTATCAATAAATATCAATGTGGTTAATTTAGTTTTAATGTCCAGTTTTTTCTGAAATGCTCAAATATTTACCAGTGGATGCAGGAAGAAACACAATGAGTAACTTTCCAAGAAAAAACTGAACAGACAAGTTAAGATTTAATCTGTTGGAGTACATCTAGATATCCCTTATTGTTTCTTTTATGTTAGATCCAGCTTGTGCAGCTCATTTCAAAAGCTGAATTTTGCGAACAAGGATGATATTCTTTTTCCTCCCCTCTCGAACTATTTCAGACCCCTTCTCGATGATATCCCGGTGACAGCATGAATTTCAAAATTCAAGAAATTCTTTAAAATATTTATTTTCATGAGACTGGAAGATCAAAATTTTCATTGTGACTGTTAGTCGAAAAGTGCCGCCATATTACATGGTATCATAACTCTCCTTGGCCCAAGGCTAGTAAGTATTTCATTTGATACGCTTCAACTTGACATTTTTAAATATTAAATATTTAAAATTGTTAAATGCAACACATGTGACACAGTTACATGGTTGTATTGAGAAGTTGCTCTTCAATGGAAATCGAAGTTAGCGCTAGAGCCGGGACTGCGATGTTTGCGCTGAGAAATACAAACAAGCAGTAAATAAATGTTATTTTGGTCCTGTAATAAAATATATATATTTATACAACTGCAGTATTCATCCTACAGTTCAGAGTTATAGAGAGAACAGTAATATTATTTGATTGGGGTTCGTCCATAAAAAAAGTTTGCCCTGGGGCATGATAGAGCCTTTCGAGAAATATAGACCGGGGACCCTGCAAGGGCTAAAGGCGTATTTCCTGTCTTGGCAGATAAACAATTGACGTTATTTAGTTTTCGCGCTAAATTAGTCGATGGTTCAGACGATGTTATTTAACATGAATATGCTCACTAAATAATCTTGGGGGCTATTTGGTGTGAGTTTTCACGAATTAACGGCTAAAGCGAATAGGCGGAGTTACGCCTGTCTTTCTAAGATCATTCACGGATTAGAGGGCAGGTCGCATATGTTTCATGCTCCCCCCGTCGGGACAAAACCGATGCTGTGCCCTCAAGTAAAAATAGACTATCACAAACAAGCAGGGAAGAAGGTTTAGCAAAATATGCATTTCCTCAAATTCTGTGTAAGAAATTAAATAGAACCAAAGGTTCCCAATGGTTTGGTGACAAAAAGCAGGAGCTCATTTCAAAAGCTGACTTTTGAGAAAAAGGATGATATTCGTTTTCCTTCACTTACGATCTATTTCAGACCCCTGCTCGTTGATATCCCGATGACAGCATGAATTTCAAAATTCAAGAAATCCTTTATATTTATTTTTATAGGAGTGCAATCAAAGATCAAACTTTACATTGTGGTTATTAATCGAAAAGTGCCGCCCTATTACAAGGTACCTCTCGGAACTATTTTCTGGTACCGCCTAGTGGCTGTCTGAGTGATCCAACCGGTTCCCGTTAATCGATCTGATCGGCCAAATCACTATTAGAGTTTAGAAACGGTTATCCATACCAGACCCACCTCAATTAATTATTAATGCACTCGTAATATTTTTTTTCATATAGCATTTTTATTTTTATTTTTATTTTAACTTCCCTATATTTTTGAAAATATTTTAACCTTATTCCTAGTATCTTTTATTATTTTCAGTGCACGATTGCGAATGAGAGATTCAAACAGCAACAGGACGTTTTTGATCGCAAAAGTATACGCACTTATCGCATGTAATTGAGTTGGTTTTTTGCAATTATTTGATGATATTACTCAGATCTTGTAAACTTATAATTATTATGAAAGTCAAACAAAATAGAGCATCATTTATTGTTTTGAATTAAATTAAGAGTTGGTACTGATGAATAATGTCTTGTCGTATATTCCAGTGTCTAATAACATGTCTGACAAAGGTGAAGATGGGATTTTAAGTGGTAAATGTTTATTTATAATATAAATTTAGAAAATTATTTAGCCAAAAAAAACAACAAAACATGATGTTAAAGTAATTTTCAATTCTATTTCTGAAGTGGCGAAGACTTTTACAGAATTGAGGCGTGAGATTCAGGACAACAAGATGGTAACTTTTGATAGTCTGTTTCCTTTTCCAGACACTGATATTATTAACAAATTCCTTTTAGCTCACTGAAACTAGTTTACAAAAATTTGAAGAAGTCGTTACGATGCTGAGGTACATTAATGCCCATTTCGTAACTTTCAACATTCTTTAATTACACAGTAAAATCACGTTATTATTATTATTCCAGCTCCGCGCTACCTGATGTTAAAGATCAATCGTTGTTTGAAATTGATGACCTATTGTACAGAAAGGATGACAATCAGGAAGCAAATTCGTCAAGTTAGTTGTAATGGGGTTATTCCGGTAGAATAATCCCTGTTTATTAATGAAATTTAACTCCGTCCAGCGTACGACACTAAGGAATGCACATCAATATTGGCATAATACGCATTTCTTTTGGTTCTTCTTTCATTTTAATTTATAATGATTAGTTATAACTATTTTACAACAAATTTTTACGATTATTTTCTGAACGTGAACATAATCAAATTAGCATCTTAGCTGCCACTTGATGTGCGGAACCGGACATGGCTTACTCCAGCGGAATATCGGCAGTTGTTTCCATTACACTTAAATTCTAATTTTTATGACGATTCATTTTTGAAACAGAAAAATATTCTGAAGATGAGAGCAGAAACATAAGTAGGAATTGTTTTGAAGCATATCAAATTATTTACAATCACAAGGTAAATGACCAATATTATCGTTTGAAATAGAATTTCAAATAAATAATAACCAAACCTACCAATCTTGCAATATAACACGATAAGCATTAATATCAATACTCAGGTAATGAATCCATGGACACCTCGCGACAATCGGCGCTTTGACAGTACATATCTTAAGTTGCTACAGTATCTGCCGGACGACGCACCTATGACAGACGTATGCCTTATGAATTCGGGGTTAGTAAAAACAAAGCAAGAAGTCTAAATTTATAATTAATATTAATTTAACCGTATTTAGATTATCACTAAGAATGGTAAGATCACGAGTTGACTCAAAATTGGTTACTGCGTTGAAAATTTTAAAAGTTGCATTTAAAAGAATGAAAGAACCCATGCTTACGAGCCTAAGTTTCGATGGTTTGTTAAATTATTTTTGATGATATAAACAATAATGTTAGCTGATAATAAATTATTACATGTGGTAAATAATAATTTTATTATTTATTTTGATGTTTAAAATATGCGATATATTTAATGAAGAAATGCATTGAAATATTAAATTTAATGAGACGGTTTTGAAATACATATTTCTGAATAAATAAAAAATGAAAAATACATTTGTAGCATGTAGAACAATTCTATGGCTGATAAATTTAAGAAAGATTCCTAATGGCAGACATGCCGATAAGAAAAGGATTTCTTGTTGGTTGTCTAAGCAAGGTAGGTTCATTAAATTAACTTTTAATCTTTTCAATTTTCATTCATTTCATAATTCAAACAGCTACTGAATTGTTCCAAATGTTTGACATGAAAGAATTGAAATTATGGAAATTCGATTCGGATTACATCGATGCAATGAAAAGGTTTGAATATTTTTGCACTTAAAAACAATCTTAAGGGGAGTCCATAAATTAAGGGTGACTAAAATTGTGACGGGGGACTGCTGATAAACCTGTATATGAAGTTATGCAAACGAATTAGAAACTAACTTTTCCTTTGACGTGTTATGACTGCAATGATTTAGATTTTGCTTTAATCGGTTTCGAAATTGTTAGTTTGGAAGTTTGGTATTTGAGGGAGTGAGATTTATTTTAGAGTGTGATATGGGGGAAGGGAATTGAAATGGTTTAAAATAGCGTGAGGTGCTTTAAGGACTGCCCCTAAGACCAAGCCTAATCATACTATATTGTAATATTCGTTCACATAAAATTAATTTACGAAATTTGCAAATATTTCCGGCTTTAGGGTTGCTCCAGTGCTAAACAAATATGTTTGTTTAAAAATACCATGTCTCCTCTAATAATGTCTTATCACGAGAACGACTTGTATGAATATTTTATGTCTGCACAAGATGAAGAGCAAAAAGTTGAACGTTTAAAGAATTTTCTTATTGGTATCATAAAGGTAATATCACCAACATACATACCTTATGAATTAGTTAGAATAATAATTAGAGAATTATGTAACAATTATAAAATTTATTTATCAAGTCTGAACCAGATGATGATGATGTTATTGATGATGGAATTCCAACGAAGTCGTTTCTTCGACAATGCTACAGGTTTATTCCATCATTTCAAAGATATTTAGCATGGTCAATGACGGTGAGTTGAATTGCAATTAATTACGATAAATTTTATGAAATTAACTATTTAACTTTGTATAGAATAACGAATATACAAGAGAACATTTAAGAGACATAGAAAGACATAACACTTATGTGATAGAACCATATCTGCTGAAAAATCCAAACCAGGAGGAGATTTGGAGACCTAAAATTAGGCAATTGATAAGTGAGAAATTAAATGATGCAAACTTCCGTGATTATGATAAACAAGCAGCAGACGAACCCGACTATACGATCGAGAAATTTCTGTTTTATGACAACTTTATGAAGAGACTTCATGTTTTGAATATCATTCATACTGCATGTTGTATGAGCGAAGAATTAGTTAAGGTTTTTTATTTATTTATTTGGAGCAATATCTTTAAGAACACTAAAAATTAATTTATTTTGTGTTTCTTCATATTATTTTTAAAATTATATTTTACAGTCTGAAGGAACATATTTTTGTTACGACAGTAAGACATTTAGAGAATGTTATTCATCTCCAATCATAAATTATTTGCATAACATTTTTAATGACTCATCAAAACGAGGAGACATTCCTTGGTGGATTGAGACCACCATGAAACATTGGTTAGATTTTTAATGTTTTAAATTTCCACGTTTAAATAATCAAACTTTTTAAACATATTGTTCTTAACAGTCCATTCTTGTTTCTACCAAACCGATTGGATTATCTGATGGAAGATCTTATTAAGCTTATGAAAGGCGAATACCTGAGTGAGGTAGGATAATATCTGTTTAAAAGTAGAAATATAAAGTCATTTATAATGTCTCAGAATGTTATTTGAATTGTTTTATCGTTGAATTGATATGTTGGGATTGTAGGTTGCAGAGGAACAAATTTATTTTGCCATTCATGTTTTGCACGTGGAAAAAGAGCAAAAGTAATGTAGTTATTATTCCGATGGTTGGCCCTGAACGTGTTCTGATTTATTTTGTTGAATTGTAATAAAAACTTTGGAACTTTATGGATTGCAGTTGTCAAGATTCGATGTAGTAACTGGTTGTAACTGTAAATACTGGTTGGGTGTGCACCTAATATCAAAAAGATGTTATCGGCAGACTGATGCTATCAATAAATATCAATGTGGTTAATTTAGTTTTAATGTCCATTGTTTTCTGAAATGCTCAAATATTTACCAGTGGATGCCGGAAGAAACACAATGAGAAACTTGTCAAGAAAAAATTGAACATGTCCTTCGTCAAACATGTTAAGATTTAATCCGTTGGGGTATAAAACTTTGGAATTTTATGGATTGCACTTGTCAATAATAGGATTATTTCAGTCAAAGTAGGTAACGCATTGTTTGTTAAATGTGAATAATTCAACTTATTGAATTATAATTGTGATTTTAAAATATTAGATTAAATTATTTCGAATACTTTATTAGCTATTTAACAGTTTTATTGAGTAAAAATAGCTGGAAAATAACTGAATAATGATATCTGATAATTGGTTTTAGAACATTTTCTCGGGTAGCTGGCACGGTGAAAACTTATTTCAATGTTAATTTTAAGTATCTCTATTGTTGCTAATCGCACAGAAATTATTTGTATTGCGTGGGATACATGGAATCAAGAATTCTATTGCGTCTTAATTTATCATTTACACTATAGCCTTTTGTGTTCAAATATTAAAAGCTATAGTTATGTAGAATCATTAGTAACATAATTGATGTTCTAGGTGCGTGATTGAGTGAATGAACATAATTGCAGAAAAAAGGAGAGAGTAAATTTCCTACTTATTGTTAATAAAGCACATTATCAATTAACAAAGTACATTATTCATATTAGCATGTAATGGTAGTTTTAAAAATAAAGAGTCATACGTCAGAGTTGCAACCACTGACTCATTTAGAGTTAGATCACGGATTTGAATGTTAGACAATCACGGATAAAAAGGAAAATTCCTTTCATTGAATAGCGTTTTAATGAAGTTATTACTTAAACAGAAGTATTTAATGATGATATAATATAATAATTTATTTATTAAATAATCATAACTTGTTTGTATAGTGGGATCATTCCATGATCTGTGGATCATCTATTGGATCGATATTCTTGTAAATGAATAGTTTGTCCAAATATGCCACTAAGTTGTCAGCATAAATAATAGGAGCGTTCTGAGCTCTATAGAGAAATTGTGTTGCTATCTTGCAAGTAATACTACTCAATTTGCTATTTTTGGATTAAAAAACCACCCACATCACGATTTTTTGAGATATAAAGACTAATCCAACACTGCCATGACCATATTTACTTTTAACTATAAAGTATTTCTTAGAAACCATGAGGGGACAAGAGTTTTGTCTTTCTGTTCTTGCCATTTTTCTTTCTGAGGGACTGATGATCATGGCCTATCCTAATGGACCTCCAGCAAGTACATGTGAGAACATGTTGCCTAGTCACAGCGTGGCAGCCCAAACCACCCCTTCTCCTTACCTTCTTAGTTCAAGTGTAAGCTGTTTTACTCTGGGACAAAGACTGATATGTGAGTCTTGATCAATACAGTTATACAATTAATTTGGACTTTTTCATGTTAATATATTATATATTTAATTATCGTTATCTGACATTATATTTACAAGCTTATATTATTTTTAGAAGCTTAAATCATGGAGTTTAATCAAACTTATAAAACATTTAAAATGCTTTAAACTATAATTGACATTATTTTCCAAATCCAAATTACTGCCCAATAATAAATTTATTTATTGAACACAATACCTGATTGTGTTTCAGTAACTCTGACAGACCCTCTAGGTTCTGAAATCGCAGGCTTATTCGTACAAGCTAGACAAAACGTCGGCCCAGTCCAAAGCTATGGAGTTTTTGACAATAACAATGACAGACATTTGAAAACAATCAACTGCTTTGGAGAATACAACGTAACGAAATTATTATTACTTTCGTTTTCCAGCCTGATTAATCTGTATTCTTTATATAATTAATTACCGTAATTTTTCAAAAATTCCAATTTTTTTTTTCATTTTGCTTTTTATATTAATCGAGTTGATTTATTATTAATATCATGTTCTCTTATCGCCATAATCCCATGAACGGATTTACATGTTAGCTACTGATGGCTAAAGTAGAAAATCATGTTCCAACAATAACGTAATTAATTTACGAATTATCTGTGAAATATTATCATTCTCGATTGTTTTTATGTTAGATGCAATCGTTTAGGTAATAAAAGTAGCAGGATTGTAATAATACTTAAATTAATATCGAACTTTTACTAAATTCAGAACAGCATAGGCCACGCCGACTCCACAGACAGGCGAGTTGTGACTTTTGGATGGACTCCTCCTACATCCGGACTTCTGGATTCAATTGTCGTTTTCAAGTCTGTTCAGCATTCCCGAATGGCATTGATTTTATCATTAAATAATGTGAATAATAATAATAATAATTCCCAATAAAAATATTAATTCCTTTATAAACTATTTTAACTTGAATTTAATTCATCTAGGGAGGAATTTATTAGACAATCAGCAAACGATTATTTTTAAATGTCGCAGAGCTACTGTGGTGAGAAGCTATTCAGTTTTCTGGGTTGGAATCCAGTTTCAACTTTCCCAATGCCGGACATCTGCTGGTAATGCGACATCTACTCAGAGAGTTGACCAGCCCGGCTTAAGCACAACAATACAATCTTTCTCGACCTCCAAACAACCAACCTCCGGCCAGCCAAACTGCACTGATGTAGATGCGGCTTTTTGCGTCTACATCAGGAATCAGAAACGGGTGTGTCAATATGATTACATGAAAAGATTCTGCTGTGACACTTGTTCATCCTCATCTACTGGCTCAACTGGATCAACAGGAAGAAGAAATTCCAAACACTCTGGCGACCAGGACAGCAACAGTCGTGATCGCTACTAGAAAAAATAATAGATCAATCCACTCTTTAGACTAGATTTCCCAATTACGAAATTTTTGAAGGTATACTGCATTGTTCTGAATCTAAATTAAAATGTAAAACACTGCGAGCCTTTAATAAATATTCTCTAGACTGTTTGCGCTTGATAACGTTTTCATTATGACCAATAAAGGTAAAAAAAACTGTGAAAAACTACTTACAATCAACATTATTAATGATTCGAAGACAAGCTTGAAGCTTGATGGTTTCAGATGAGTCATCTCGAAAGGACTCTCATCAAGACAATCAAATTACTCATTGAATCAAACATCGTCAGATCTGTAAGTCAAAATAAGAATGTTTCGTCAAGTCTTGCAGCACAAATAGTTTCACCATATCCTTATGGAAAGATTGAAACATAATGATTAACGAAAAAGCAACGTCTAAGGCCTGAGTTAAAGATGTTTATATATATATATAGAATATATAATATATATAAAGTTAATTGGAATAATTGATTGGAGGCTTTAAGTTACATTCTGACTAATGAATAATTTTTAACTCCTTCAACTCCTACTGGTCTTCGGGGTTACCATAAATCATTTAATTTTAAACCTTTTAAAAACTTTTCAGAATGTTTCAAAGTCGACGATTGAAATAATTTATATTTTGTATAATTTAAAAAATAATTGTTTCAAAGTCGACGACTGAAATAATTTATATTTTGTATAATTTAAAATATGAAATAAATTTTCTATGATTTGAAATCAATGGCTTTGAAAGTCTGATTATTAATTTCTGAATTTCTTTAATTTCCAATTTTTAATTTGAATTAATTTCCTTTTTAAGCGGAACGGTATGTGGTAGTAATACTAGAAAGCACAAGATTTGGTGCAACTGAATATAATTAACTCTGCCAAGAATACTGTTGCATATTACGCATTAAGAGATTAATTTAACTCGATTATTTACAAATTTTACCACAGTCTCCTTCATATGGGTCACAATTCTTAGATGAGATTTTAATATCTGCTTGCATGCATCACAATGCATCACATCATTGTGTCGGTTGATCAATAAATGTCTTCTGACTTCCGTTACTTCGAATGATTTTTAAAAAATCCACGCTTTCATTGTGAGTAAAGGCCCAAATATTTCCAAAATGTGTTACATCATTGTGAAACTTTTGTGTTTGTTTTGAGGAATACCATTTGCGACCAAATTTTTAAATAATCCAAAATGTTTATCATCATTTTTAAATTAATCTCTATAAAATGAATTCATATTAGCCGCTAGCCAAAGTTTGATCTTTTCTGGGGCACCTTTACCATCATATTATAAACAATAATGTAATGAATATTTTATGTATCCAGTGTTGAGAACAAGATTTTTCGTCAACAATATCAAGATAATCATTTTAAATCAACAATCCGAGATCCTATTTCAATTTCAGAACTGACTAGAGGCTTTTCGTTATGTGCGAATTAAGTGATGCTTTAATAAATTAATCCAAGAGCCTCATAACAATCTATGAAATTTATTTATGAAACAATACCATAGTCTCCCAATGTTGACATTCCCATATGTGATGAAATCTATTTTGGGACTTTCCCCAGAGCTAATCACGATGTTTCTCCTATAAAACAAACGTCTCGATGAAGAAACTTGCCAGTATTTCAGTCTTAATTTTAAACTTAAGAATTGGAAATTCCGGGTCGAAAAGTACATGGAAAATAAATTTTTGTTTTTCGTTTTCTACCTTCTGCAACTCGAATGGTTTCCCGGTCTGGCCTTTCCAGATGGACCCCCGGAAAGTACCTGCCTGACGATGATTCCAAACCATTCTGTTCCACCGGACACCTCCCCATCTCCTTACCTGATCAGCGCCAGTACCAACTGCATCAGTCCTGGACAACGAATCTTACGTTAGAGCCTTTAAATTGATGGATATATTTGCCGAGTGATATAAAATAATACATTTTTCGTTTAAAAGAATTACTTAACAACAACATTAATACTACTAGTAATACTACTACTATTATTATGATAATAATGATAATAATAGTAATAATAATATAGATAATAATAATAATTATATCAATAATAGTAATAATAATATTGATAATAATAATAATTATATCAATAATAGTAATAATAATAATAATAATAATAATATTTACTTCTGATTTCAGTGACCTTGCAAGATGTCACTGGAGAAGAAGATGACTTTAGGGGTTTGTTTGTCCAGGCGAGGATGAGGGACGGTATGGCCAGCAGCCACGGAACCTTTGACACCAACAATGACCCCGATCTTAAAACTATCAATTGCTTTGGAGGTGTCAGAGTGAGTTGAAAAATATTTCCTTGTTTTTACTTTTAATCAAGACAGACAATAGTTAGAAAATTAAACTATATCTATTATGTGATAGATGTCTATAAGTCAATATTTACTTATTTGTTTTTGTTTATTTCTTACTATATCGTTTTTATAAGAATCCACCCAAACTTTGATGATGCATAAGTATTTTATAATTATCACAATTGACTAACTTTTGAATATTATATGGTAAGCATGGAAACAACGGTGAATCACTAACCAATTGAATAATCAGCTTGAATTCAATTCAGAATAGCCTCGGTCATTCGAACAACAAAAACAAATACACGAAAACCTTCGGCTGGACAGCTCCTATCTCTGGAATAAGTGGATCGATCATCTTCAAGTAATGTTCAATGCTTGCATTTTATAGGAGCTGCAATTTAATGCGAAGAAAATATTGAATGAAACAAAAAAAAATTCACAAATAATTAATGTCATTGATACAGATACACAGTGGTGGAAGATTTTTCAGATTTTTGGGTCGGACTTGAACTGGAACTGGCTCAGTGTGGTGTACCTGATTTTACCCCCAACGGAGGATCGGTGTCTCCCGATCCGCCATTTTCTCCACCTACACATCCCCTAATTACCAATCTTCCACCCGATGTCACCATCGTCCCTCTGGTGTCGACCAACAAACCACCCTTGGTCTCCAATGATGCGATCATCCCTTTCGTCACAAATCCTTCCGTCCATCCGTGGGTGACTCCTGTCTGTGACGACGAAAGTGACGTCCTCTGTCAGGACTTGAACCTGGCCAAATGTCAACTTCCCGAGATGAGGAGAAGATGTTGCGATAGTTGCGAGGACATCTTGTCAGATGTCGATGCCTCCGACAAGCCTCCACATGACGGCAGCAGTGATAGCAGTAGTATCGACCACTCTGATAAAAGAAGGAACACCTTTGGTGAGAACTTCTTTGATAAGAACTTTGTTGTTGTCGTTATCATTAATGTTTACTTTATTTAATTTCTTAATGTTATTCAATTCAAGTGAATTCAATAGAAGCCATGCCGATAATGGACGCAATCAGAAATAAATATAAGCATAACCACATTTTAATTTAGCAACGAGAAGATGATTTTATAATTTGTTCTTATATTTTATTATTTCAAAACCAGATTGTCCAGGAGGGGATTTTTATCCAGTTTGTTCGCAGCTGCCAAAAATTTTCTGTCGACAATATCTCAAGGAGTGCTGTATTTCCTGTCGATTATGAATCAATTAAATGACAGGGTTAAAATAATTTGATAAATAAATAATCGGGAGTCGAAAATTAATTTTAAAGTTAATTAAATGGACGCCTTAAAAAAATTGAGAAAAATCATTTTTCCAAAACTTTTAAAGATGTTTATTGTGATATTAAACACATTTTTGGAAGATTAAAATGACAGCAATATTATGTCGAATGTTATGTTACATCCCGATGAAAGCATATTTATTCTAAGCTTTCAAATAAACATGTTGAGTTTATAAAACAGCTTCTCAATCTTTAAAATGCCTTGGAAAGTTTTGAAGAGAAATGATGACCTGGCCCTTCCCGATGATTTCCATCTTTATCCCTCTGGCATTTGGGGTCAACCCATTAATGCAATAGGATTTGCTGATTGGCTTAGATTGTTAATAATTTTGCTAACCAGCGTTTTATCATTTTCCGGTGATAATAAGTGATTATAGTAAGATCAAAATTTTTGCAATTTTCCGTCATAAAATATTGCATTATGATAACAGCATGTATATAATTTGAAACTCAATATTTAAAAAAAGTTGGTCTTTTCCAACGATATTAAACAAGAATATAAATAAATGCATGATATTAAAAATAATTTTCAAAAATAAAATATCCAAACATCTGCCATTGTTTTTAAATATTGATCGTCCTGTAGAATAGTTTTCGGATACATTTGTCCAAAGTGTAGTATAAGATCCTCGGAACGTTAACCGAACAAATATTTGCTGATGACATAAGAATAATTACTCTGTAAAATGATGCATTCCAGAGGGGCCTTTATAATTGTTTCCGATTTAAATTATGAATCCGCGTAACTACCTTTTGCAGTCATTCTTACGACATCTCAGGCATTGTGTCTAACCTCTCGAGGCCTAGGATATCCTTAATTCTCTCTTTGGTAGACTAAGTCACTTTATTATATGTTAGAATGATTTTGGAACTTGTAACCAAGGAAGGGGAAGAGGAAGGAGAATATTGGTCGAAGAAACTATGGAGACTTTTGAATGAAGGAAATTTTTCCGCAGTTGGTGAGTTATTATTCAGTTTAAATAGGTTTTCCTTTAATGAAGGACGAAACAGTCATTCGTAGTTTAGGAGATCATCTTCAATGATATTTTCAATATTTTTCTCTTTATTTAGAAATCGGAGTAACTCTGTTCATCATTATTTCCGTCGTCGTCATAACCATAGTAATAATCATAAGGTGAGTTGTTGAGCAATTATATTTAGCATTTGTCTGAATAAATTAACATGCCTCCATTACAGGTGTAGGAAGAAACACAAAAGACCTCCACTGCCATCTACACCGCAAAGCAAATTCTTCACCAATAAAGAACAGCTGGAGCAGAGCTTTTCCCATAAATCTGAAACTTTGTACGAGGTCATCAACGATTCTTCGAAAAGCCAAACAGTTAAAGAAAATGGTTTGTTAGACGATTTAAATTTGTTTATCATTTGTTCCTATCATTTGTCGCATCCACATTTAAGGAGGGTGATATCAATTTAAATAAATCTATTTAGATTATATTGATTATATTATATTGATTAAATAGTCCTTCTGTTGTTGTCGAGATTTTAAAGTGATTTTCTAAACAACCGATAAAGAAAATTACTGATGTAAAAAATGTAAATGTATTTAACCATCTATGCAATACATCATTCATAATATATGCTTATATAAGTGCGTTTGGACTAATATCTTCTAAAAGCATTAAAAATGAACCTTATTCCAAAACTCAGGTGCTTCATTCTTCCCTGACACTAAACTCCTTTTCGTAACAACAACGGTAACAACAAGCAGCAACAGCTCCAACAATGAATACTCAAAAGATCCTACCAGCTGTCTAACTAGCAGTGCTACGAGCAACGACGATTCTCAAAACACCACGCCTTACTTTCCAGACGTAGCCATTTTCAAATTCAACGAAGACCATCCACATTCATTCGCTCCAGAAGATTTAAAGCTAGCGGAAGCTAGTCATAAATGTCCCCAAAAAAACGCCAATAAGTACCGAGCACTGACTCTCGATAGGCCCAGACGTAAGAAAAGGCGAAGCAAGCAAAAATCTTTTGACTTCCAACTTACAAAGACCCAAGCTGACATTTGTAACTTCTACCTGCCCATGACCGCCAACAAATCGATCAGTGTTGATGAGTTGCTGAGGTCGGCAGTCAAATCCGATGAATGTTTTTCTGAATACATCAGCCGGAACAACGTGCAAGTACCCGTGATTGTAATAACCACCCCAGACCAAGACAAGGATCTTTATCTTTTGAAACATTATTTTTGAAAAAGTTCAGTTACTGATGATGATAACAACAATATATTTATTTTTGGTCTGACCATCATTAGGAGTAGGTACTTAAAGATTTATGTAGAACGAAGGTACAGCTCAGTCCTATTCGGCCCCTCTTTATACAAAATTTTCTCTCGCCATGACAGACGAGGAAGCCATTTTGTTGTGTTTGTTCAAAACGCTTGGAATTTCGTTTTCCAATTGGAGGGTTGTCCCCAGACAAAAATTGTTGGTAAAAAGTATTTGGAAGGAGTAAATAAACCACTAGAGACAAATAATTGTTGCGATGCTTGCTCGAGCTAACATTACGGGACATTTTCTTTTTGTATATAACGTGGAGCAAAGCGTTACACGTAAATATGCATTATTCAAGTTATCTTCAAATCGAAAACAGCGATTTATAAAAACATTAGAATTTATCATTTACAACTAATTATTATTGTTCTGCACATACCGACAATACTTTTCTGACTTGAGTAAAATATTGTATAGCACTATCATCTTTTTGGGACTGATTTTGTGAGAAGAAATTTGTCCCGAACAAGGGTCGAAATGAGAATTGAACGCTTGAAACTTGTGACTGTTTAAGAGAGGTACACCTGCCCTTTCAGAAAGAAAGCCACTAATATAAACATCTTCGAGCCAAAAGGGTTTAACTTCGTCGGCTATTTTCAAAATGTCCTCCACTCCTTTTAAAGATAGGACGTAAGCAGATCCGGAAAGATAATCCGGATACCTGATGGCCTCCATATGGTCATTCCACGGAATGAGTTCCGCCCCGGTTATGACGCTTCCGAGAGCAAAGGGTTTGCGTCTCAGAGTTGTCAAGAGTTTCACCACTTCATCCATGTTGAGAAAGGTATCGTCATCGACTTTCATGAGGAACTGAGGATTAGAACACTTTAGAGAAGATCCTCGCTCCATTGTCCTATTGATCCATTTCAGCATCGTCATCGCTTTCACGCTCAAGTTATCGTATGAGTCGACAAACTCGCCGAATAAAAGATCCCCGTTAATGGATTGTTCCTCCCTTAATTTGTTCGCTAATGGCTTTTTGATTTCACCAAGACCTGGAAATGAGAACGAGTATTGAAAAAAAAAAATTAGAACATGAGGATTGTCTCGATCGTCTCAATCGACGATAATATTTATACAATTTAATTTTAACTGACCAATGAGAAATTTGGTTTCAGAGATTGAATTTTTCTTTGAAGCCCAGGTAGCCCTTATTGCTGTTCTTTGTGGAATGTTATGGGGACTGGAAAAGACAATAAGAACGATGAAAGGAATGTTCGAACAGCTGAGTTTGGAAAGAATGTCATCTTCGCTTTCGATGCGCAGGACCTTTTCCAACTTGTGAAACGTATCAAAATTTCGTGAAAACACGATTCCAGGATGGTAAATACAATCGTATTTGGTTTGAGATATTTTCAACAAGTTCTCAAAGTTTGATTTTCTGCTTCAGTGTCAAAAGGATTAATTTATCAACGTGGTTAATGACATTGCAATGTATGTAACGATGGAAAGTGAAATTATTGTATATTTCATTTTTTTATTTTTTGTCATATATTTACGTAGCGCTCCTCTCCTCGTCAATGCTAAGTTTCGAACACTCACTAGATGACGCATCATGACTGTTGCAGTTAAAGGTGCATACATTACATTTTTTATAGATCCGGATTTACTTTCAATAACAATAAATTCGAAATAATTTTAAATTGTTCACTAACGGAGAGGATTCCTGGAGAAAGGCAAAGAAGCAGACGATAATACCTAGAACTGCAAACCAAGCGATCCACAAGACAATTTTTAATCGAGATTTAAACATTACAAATTTTGTAAAAATCCATCCCGTCGCTTCTAAAATAAGACAATATAGTCGAATTAAAAATTCGTGCTTTAAATCACCGCTAAACTAAATTTGGAGCCATTTGAAGTCACTCTTCCTAACCAAATTCAACCAAAAGCAACTTCCAAACTTTTCTCCTAATCGGCAGCTCCTGCGTGACTCAGAGATTTTTAAGTCTGCAGTGAAGGCAAGATGGATGTTATGGTGAGAATAAGGAGGCCAATTTTGAACAACTGAAGCAAGTGAGATGTTGTTTGCCTGGGACCTCTCGAACAGCCACTAACTTGCTGAAAGGCGCCAATCTTGTACACTTTCTCGTCGCTAGCTAAGCAGTCGCACAACAAGCATCTGTTCTCAATCTTTCGTGTTGTCGATTATTATTATTATTATTATTATTATTATTATTATTATTATTATTATTATTATTATTACGTTTAAAAATTAGACTTACAACTGACGATAGTGCATTGATAATTATTAATATTATCAAATTATTGAAAATTTCTTTTCAATCAATATCGCAAATCATGGTTATAAATAAAGTCTGGTTATATTTGATTGTCAGCTTAGATTTAAACCTAGAGTAGATAAATACTTGATGGCAATTTGGTTGCGTCTGATTCTACACCACAGTACAAAATTGAAATCTGATCTGAGTACAAGTACTTTTTATGCAAGCGAATTCACAGGCCCGTTATTAAAATGAAGCGCTTGAATTTTTGCAGATCTTTCAGGCCAAAAGTAGTTGAATTCGACTCTTGTAGTTTTGTAAACGCACCTATCAGATCACAGACAACTTTGCAATTTTTCTTTGTATTTCCAAACAAATGAAACATTCTTATCAACCAATTATCAATCAAAAATCAATGCATCTCAGATGAATGTATTTTTTAGCAACGTCCTTGAACGCCCACGAGGAAAATTCAAATCCCAAAAAGCTTCAGTAGATGAAGTACCTGATGTTTTGCCTGATTGGCAAACATTGGTAATCGTCAATAAGAAGATTCTCAGAACACATCTTCAAGTCTGTCTCTACGTCCACCTGGGGAATATTATAAAAAAAATGAAGAAAAACGAAGTGTGGTGCCTGAAATTTGATGTAATTTGGTAATAATGTATTAACGAATGTAATAATTGAAATTTAAAAAAATAAATAAAACAAATGTACATTAAGCAAATAGTTGGTTAATCACTGACTCTGCCACAAAGTTATTCAGTTTGGAATGATTCACTGCAAACCTTTCTTCGCTGAAGGCTTTGGAGAGAGCACTGAATGCATGCTAAATTGTCCTTAAGCTTCTCCATGCTGTCTGCCATCTTCATTTGCTCTCCAATGAGGGTCTTCATTGTGGAAACTTGAGATCCATCCGATCCAGGAACTCCCTGAATATTCTGAAGTTTGCACTTTTCATAGGCAGTTCTTTTGTTGAAGGCCCCGATTTGATCGGTCAACTGTTGACTCAGGGCTTCCGTTTCTTGGATCTGCTTGACCAACTTGTTTAGATGGTCCTCCATCTTGTACTGTGGCAAAAATCAAATATTTATCGCACGGATGATTAAAAAAAATGTTAAATAGCTTCAAAGTGTTAATTGGGCATCTAGTAATTACCAACCTTGTGATCTCTCAACTCGTTGATTCTTTCCTTGAATGAATCGTCCGTGGCTATCTTAATGTTGATCAATTCCTCTTTACCCTGCCCGAGGGCAGCATTGGCAATAGAACTCAATATGGTCGCGTTCTGCCTCTGTTTCTCTGCCTCTGCGAAGACCTTCTTGGCTTTGCTCAGCCAAAGGTCCGTGTCTAGCAAGGGTCGGGTCTTCTTAGGACAACTTTGGCGCTGTCCTTCGCAGTGCGGATCAAACGTTTTGTTGTCAATTTCTTGCTTCCTCCTCTCGATTTCCTCATTCTCCAGCTCAACATCCCATGCGGTTATCTTTTCCAGGAGATCCTTTTCGATGTCGTGGCGTATTTTTCGAAGCAGCCTCAGCTTCAGTATTTAATAAACTATTATTTATGTCGTTTTATTATTTGATTCAATTAGAAAACAGACGATTTAAAATTGTAATTATTTATTTAAAATTAATAAAATTAATTAGGATTTAAAATGTTAATTTTTTTCATTAAATTGTGGTCAAATTCTTTAATACCTTAAGGGAGTCAAATCATTCGTTGACGTTGACAGAAATTCTTATTTGGAGGTTTATAATAAAATTCGAATTTAAATTACGTAAATTTACGTGGAAGTGTATATTTAAACAGATGATGATAGGCCAACCTGATCGTTCACTTCGGATTTTATCTTACAGTATTGAGCCAAAATGGCTTCTATTGTCTCTTTTTCTTTGCAGAGGGATTTAGCGGGTGGATCATAGGCCTGGAAAATAAAATCTTGTTATGGTTAAATGTTGTTTGGAATGTCATAAATATTCACTGTCTGATTGATAATGTTGCTACATAACTATTAGTTGAGCAGAATTATGTAGTTTAATTGAGAAAATTTTACGTGATATAAAGCAATTATTCGTTGTATTGTAATCCAACCAAGTAGATTTTCTGTCTCTTGCATCTAGAGTCGATACACTTTTGAACAATGTGACTGTTCTCTCTGATAACGTCCAGAGCTTTGTCAAGTCTTCTATCAATGGACATCAGGTCTGATATGCAGAGCTTGACTTGTTCCAATTTTGAACTCAGTTCAGTCTTTATAATTGATCCAAGAGAGATAAAGCGTAGAAGTTAACAAAATTAACAGTTACGTGAACTTTTTTTGTTACTCGGTATGGTCATAAATGAGCTGCATTTATTAATCAAGTCAAATTTATTTATGAGATTTGATATCTTTTTGACTCTCAAAGTTTCTTATTGTTCGGGATCGGGATATTAATTCAGTTGTTATTTCTATTTTTTCGACATATACCCTTAAATACTTAAAAATTAAGCCGATATCTGATTGAAATCCGATCAAATGGCGATTAGCATTTTTAAAAAAATCCATCCATGACCACCTCAAATCTCATCAACGCCTTAGCAATAATTTAAAAAAAAAGAAAGAAACGAAAACACCCGAAAAAACTACACAAGGCTTGACCATCTTTGTTACGATCAGGAACGAACTAAAAGCCCATCATCAATCGTTATCCTCCTCATCATCATCATCATCATCATCAATCCTCAATCATCGTCATCATAGAAAACTACATCACCTCACCTGCCAATACCGGACCTCCTCTTTGACCCTTTGCATGTTCCATTTGCTCATCTTATCCATTTCTTGGGAGGATTGCTTCAGCTCGTCCAGGTAGCGCTTCGTTTCCGAACTCAGTCTCTCGGCAGAGGCTCTGTCCAGCTCTGCCGAGACCAGAACATTCATTCGGTTAGATTTCCATTCTGCATAACTAAAGTGATCGGCTAATCTACAACTATTAGACATCTTGCGATATCTAAGCTTTTATGGAGTGCTCAACTTTTTGCTTTTGAAATCCTTTACAATATTTTTGTAAAATTCTGTAGCGCCACTTTATGTGTTTTGATTGTTTATAGTTTGAACGTCAGTTCAAAATGTTTAACGTAATCATTTTCTAAACAGAAAATACGTCACAACTTAATTACGGAGATGGACAGATCGATAAAAAAAATTTAAGATTTGTCCTTATTGATGATTATTATAATAAATAGTCTGGTTATTAATTAATTTAAAAATAATTAACGCCTTCAAATGTTTATCACAAAAATCGTGAGAATACGTTTGTATAAGATTTGTATTGTGTAAGCAGGTCTCAATAGGAATAATATTGTAGATATTCTACTGATATGTGCCTGATGATAGTGACGTTGTCGATGATACCAACTGCCATCAAATCGCATCTGCCACCAAATCGGTCAATTATTGTAATATCATCACGTACTCGGATCGACTTTCAACTGTTAAGACGCTAGCGATATCAGTAAACATTGATATCAGTAAAAATTGAAACAAGTTAATAATGTTGCCTTTTCTATAACAACTTGCACTTCCAAAACTAAAAATTAACTTGACCTCCAGCAAAAGCTTTCCGTCAGCGGTTAGCTGACGAAGACGCAAGTTTATAACAGCTTAGCTAAATCGATATTCTTGCCTGTTGTACCTAGTCGCCTTAAGTGCAAAATAAATCTCATCGTATTGCAATTCAACTGTAATCTGTGGGAATACGATCCGAATAATTGAAAAATCATGAAGTTGTTTGTGTTTCTGATGTTTACGGTAATCGGAATGGTGCTGAGGGAAGGATTTCTGGCATCGCATTCCAGGCCATTGAGTTATGGTGAGTGTGGAGTAGCAACGAAAACTTGCAATAAGCGATTTAAAATTAATATTATTTAATAAATGAATAATAATCGTAATAAGTAATGGTTATATTTCATCGTAAAGAATATTAGGTAATATTAAAACTCGTTTTAACTTTGCTTTTTTTTTAAAGATGTATTAATTCAAAGCTCGTCTCTTTGATGTGAATGGTAACCTAGATCAATTTTCATGTTTATTACCTTCAACTGATCAACCGTAGAAGATTTATTGTGACTTTTTAGAGTCATTTTTAAATAATATTCACAAATATAATCTTCCACGAAACAGCATTCATGTGGCCAAATGAAACTGCTAGGGATGTTGAAGCTGAAAACGATACGAAAAGCGTGGCTGATCAGAGCTTTCTTTTGGGTTTCCTCATCAACATGAACAATGAAGATTGCATGTGTGGATGACCATCTTTTGCAACTAGAAGTGTGACAATTTTCCCCCAAATTTCCCAAATTTTGAGACATTAAATCGTTGAAAAAATAAAAAGATCATTAACGTATTTTTTTTAAAGCTGTATATTGACTCATTAACTAACCGAATAAGGTTATGATATTGTGCAAGATATGCCGGTTCTAAAGTGTTAAATTAGAGAAACTGCATAAAGATCAAAACAAAACTTTTCAATGGGAGCGAAGGCGAAATTCCGTGCCTGGATTTTGTGCCCGTTCATTATAATCCCAGCAAACACATCCCGGAGGGGCCCGCGAGGGCTGAATGCGGCTTGCCCGTTTTGCCCGCCATCAGCTAAACAATTTTGATGTTATTTAGTTTTAAAATTTTCGCTAAAGCAGTCGCTGGTTCAGAGATATTGCAATATGAAATTAAAGAAAGCCCAACAAGCATTTTTTAAATTTCATTGCCAGGTCCATTGGGAATGAATGGTTAAATAACAGATTTGGTTCGACCAGAAGACAAAAGAGTAGTGTTTGTTTACCGAATAATAATTTATTTTTAAATATTTTTTGTTTAATTAATGAAGAATAATAAATTAATAAGAACTACATGCTACGCTCAACTATAAGAATCTATTTGAAATTGATAAAATAATATGTAATAAATTATTCAAATGATTTTTAAGATATAAAGTTTTTTGCAAATTGTGCTACATCTCTACTACAAGTTAAACATAGTCAAGGATTATCTATTATCGTTTGTAAATTAATTTCGTGAAAAATGGTAGACTTGAATTACGATAACTTGGCTATTCTGATAAAAAAGTTGCAAACATTAAGAGCAAATATAACATCGCTGTATTTTGATTTTGAAAGTGGTTTTGTGAAAAATTGTTTTGAAGAATCGCCTAATAACCAACAAAATAATGATTCTATTTCATTAATTAGTGATAAATTCGAGAAAGCTGGGAATGCATTTAGGTGAATGCTTACATTTGATAAGATTATTGCATATTGAGATTAGGTTCAAATTAAGCAATTATTTTCAGTGACTTTGAAAAGTCCTTAAATATGTTACAATCTCCTCCACTGCCTTTGACACCTGGCCCAACAGCTCTATTGGCATCTGATCCTTTATTGGATCAAAGCCAGTTATCACAGCAGGCTGTGCAAGCTTACAAGTGGTTCTCAAAGGTATTGTAGAAACATTTAAATTGAAAAGTTTAGAAATAGTACCTACTTTACTTTAAGAGGTGCAAACAACTTTTTAAAATTTGTAAAATTATGCTACAATTAAATTCATTCACATGACTCAATTTAGAAAGACCTTTCATCTTACATAATTCAAATTAATTTTTTTTTTCTGAACTTATTATTATTGCTGTTGTTATCCTATTTAGTATATAGATGACTTATTAAATCTTTTTACTTAATAACAAACATTTATTTATTTATTGGTCACTCAAACAGAAGTTCATTTGCAGATGCGTGAGCAGTCTGCTTATGCCTACAGCATCACTTCGATGCAGGCTGCTAAGAAGTCGATGTTTAATTCAAACATGAGAAAAAATAAAAAGTCTTCTATTGGTGGATACTTTACTGCTTCCTTGCAGTGAGTTTTTTGTACCTGATTCACGGCACGACGAAGGATTTGTTGACGATTTGAGAATTTTTAAAAAAATTCGCAGGCAATCAGAAAGTTATGCCATTTACTTCCAGAGGTTCCCAGGTCTTACCGTTTCCATTGTCAAACCGAGCTCTTCAAATCCATTAATTCTGGAGGTAATTTTATCGACCTAGATGTTTTGATTGTTTCGACTGATGGCTAGTTAATGAAATGTTAAAGTTATGATGAAATTAAATTCAAAACTTCAATCGCCAGGTCACTGTTGGCCAAGTTCTGCGAGCCTTGATGGTGATGAGAGGAGCAATTGTTGAGAATATTCTCATCAAATCATTCAATGAGGAGTTAAAGAACAAGGACACTGGCAAGGTTTGCAAAGTGCCATGTAAATTCAATGGACTGTTAAAAGTTATTTACAATAATTTGATTTTTATTACATTTTTTTTGCTGAACTTTGAAACCAAAGATAATCTACAAAATTATTGTTGTCTATGTATTTAATTTTTGTCCAATTAGTAATTCTTAAAAGCATTTTTTGTGTTTTTTTTTTCAGTACAATCATGATTCCTCGTCAAAATATGAGGTGTTCAGGAAGGTATGGAGATATTATTATAATTGATATTTATTATATAAATTACACCCAATATTATGGATTGTTTCAAATTGATTCGATCTGCTTTGCTGTGCTGAGACACTCCTCAAGTGTGTTATTTACCAGGATGATAAATTGATGTTATATAAAAAGAAAAAATTAAAATCTACAGATTAATGAACATGCAAAATCTCATCTGCTCTCAAATAACTCTGATGTCAGACCTTTTGCTGTGAGTTTCTTAATTAATTAATTAATTTTTTCTTATTATTTACTTTTATGTTATTATTTTACATCCTAACAGCTTTCAGTTAGTAAACTTAACTTAAGTTGTAAGGAATTGTTTATGCATTGTCTTCTAATGAACGCACGACATGGACAGGCATTAATAGTTTTTTTTGTTGCTGTTGTTTTTAGAACTGGTTGCAAGGTTACAAAACGCTCTTCACTGCCCCGTGTTCAAAGTGCAACAAACACCTCCTCGATTTCCAGCTTCCGACATTCAGAGATTTGAGAACATATGAACCCTGCCATGTCTCTTGCTATCATTCTTGAGTGGATGATATCTATCCTCTATCGTTACTGATCTGTGTACATAAATTCCCATCTTGTTTTTGTTACAAGCTTAATTATAAATATTTGGAGTCATTGAAAACAAAAACAGGTTTATTTTTCACCACGTGAACGTTTTATTTATCTTCACAGTTCAGTGTGCCAAAACAACTTCAAGTGTTTTGTTCGTCCTTGACCCTCGATGAGTTTGACTCTGAAATAATTAGAGTTCCATCAGCATTTTTTGGTGAATTTCTCCCCAGTTCTCATTGAACTTTGTTGGCCTCACACTTTAGGGAACATTGCATGGTAGAGTGACAAATTTGGATTAGTAGACTGTTTTTTATAGGTTTTAACGAGGTAAAATTATGGAGCCATAGCAGGATATTGATTAATAATACTATTTATTCTCCAACTATTTTATCAATTGCATGAAAACGGAGGTCAGCAAGTGTCACTTTAAAAGTGACATGACTTGGACATGTTTTTGTTTTGAAATCCTTGTAGAGCTAATCGCTCCCTCTTTCTTTATCTCTCTGCAACCAAACGTTCACTGAATCCCTTGCGAGAGGCTTTAAAACGAGGCAGACATGTTTTGTGCTGTGCTTGCTCTCTTGGTCTGTTTAGGAGGGGGGCATCCTTCCGAAGACGTTAAGTCGAAGAGATTATTTGCTAAATTGCATTTAATAATCGTTTAATGGCATCGAGTAGTAGTTGGCCAGTAATTAAAAGTAGTAGAAAAAAGAGCGGCGACAGCGATAAGCTGAGTCCGCCGACGGCTAGCGCCGTGGAATCACGTTATTTGCGATCGCTGCCTGAAGCCGAACCATATTTGCAAGATGAAAACTGCGACAACTTTTCCTACGCTGATTTGGAATGCTTTCCGGATTTTCTCCTGGAAAGAACAGAAGAAATACTCAATCTTCGTGTGGAATATAATTCTTTTAAAGAAATCCCACCCGAAGTAAGCGAATCTCGATATCATTAAAAATGAATTTGATTAGTTTTTTAATTAATATTTTTGTTATTAGATCGGATCGTTTAAGAACTTGGTGTACCTCGACATCAGCAACAACAGAATTTCCAATATTGCCGCGGAAATAATTGAGCTGAGCAAGCTAAAATCATTCATTTGCCGGAACAACAATCTGACGGTCGAATCGATTCCGAAAGATTTTGGACTCATGCAGTCATTGACACTTTTGAATGTCAGTGGGAATTCTTTTCTCGACGTGCCAATGCAGTTCACAGAACTCAGTAGGCTTAAAAGTCTTTACATAGGAGGTAACGACATCTCCAACATTCCTAGGGAAATAGGAAACTTAAAAAAGTTGGTAAAGGATTAGTTTTCTTTGTAAATCGCTTAATTAAAAAAAAAGAGCAGCGCTAAAGCGGAGACGTTTTATTTCAGATTAGAAATTTTATATTTAGGAGGAAACCGTTTGAAAGTGATTCCTTTTGAAGTCGGCCAAATGGAATCTTTAGTATCTTTAGTGTTATCGGACAATTATATAGAACAACTGCCCAATAGCTTGGCTAGACTTAAAAATCTACAATCTTTGAGTCTTCATAATAATAGACTCTCAACACTCCCTCCAGAGCTCATAAGATTAAATCTTGTCGAGTTGAGTCTGAGAAACAATCCTTTGGTAGTGAGATTCGTTCAAGATCTCACTTACGAACCACCAACTCTGAAAGAACTCGCAGGGAGAACAATTAAAGTCAAAAATATACCTTATGCTGCTGGAGACCTTCCCATATGTCTTATGGAATACCTCGCATCCGGGAGCCAATGTGTCAATCCAAAGTGTAAAGGTACGTTTAAAAGCAGAGTCATAGCATTTATAACTAGCTCAGTGTCTTGGTGATTGTTTTGACAGGGGTTTATTTTTCTTCCTGTGTGGAACAGATCAAGTTTGTCGATTTTTGCGGTAAGTACCGCCTGCCTCTTATGCAATATTTGTGCTCTCCGAAGTGCACAAGCTCTCCTCTAGTTCCCTGTTCAAGCTCGGAATCAGATTCTGATGAAGAAATGCAGCCTCTTGTAAACAGCAAAATGAAAAAAGTACTTTTGGGTTAATTCTTGGAAAATCGTCTATTATAAAAAAAAAAAAAACTATCAGAAATAGAAGAATTGTAACCCACAAAATATTGTCATGGGTTCGTTGTTTTGGCCAGAAGTGAGAACCCGAAGTAAGCATGTTCGTAAGTTTGAATCGATGCTGTTAAAACAAAATTAGCTCTTAAGTTTCAAGATTGCTTGTTATCCTGCAACCGATTGACCGAAATTATTGGCCTCGTGAGACATAATGAGGACCACGTGCCTTGCATCACGCATATTAAGGTACGAAGGGAAGGTCTGGTAAATATTGCATCATCGTGTCTTATGACTGCGTTTGTAGATAATTCGATATTTCATGTAGATTCATCGATTCCTCGGTCATATTTTAAGGAATGAAAGTTCGAAGGAATGAGACTTCTTAAGTGCTTTTTGTCTGTTGGACCTGCGCCTGAGAAGATCGCAGTTGTGTTGGCGTCAGTTTAGTAGCACGAGTCGGACTTTGTATCTGAATAACAAGAACCAAGGCAAAAAGCGTATTTCTCAGATCTCACATAAAAAAAGCAAAGCATTACGAATATTGGGCAAGATTATTAAGCAGTTCTGCGGATTTCTTAATTTTAAATAATTAGAATGTCATATTATGACCGAATGTTCAGCGATGAAAAGTTAGACTTTGTCGTTTCCACCAGTAATCTCTTCAGAGATAGAATGACCCATGAACGCATCTGATTAATGGTCGTTTCAAATTGCGACTGATTTGTGAGGCTGCATATCAAACAGAACGTTTGGCTCCCTGGTACTTAATGGAACTGAAACCTATCGACTTAACAATGCATTTAACTTACCGGCCAATGAACAAAATAGCAGAAACTTTTATTTTGGCACGTGGAACAACCAGAAGTTATAATCAAAGACCTGCAATCTTGGCAGGGTCTGGGAACACCTGAATAACTCTTGCCTCAGTATAATTGGCCCTTTTCTTGACAGATAGATACCAGTGCTGATGATTTTGGTGAATTCTTACAATAGGATTTTAATAATCACATCACCAGATATTCAACACAGAACTAGATTTTCAACACAATATAGAAGTCGTTGGGAAAAATAACAAAACACAGTATTTAATTTTGAAAAGAAACATCACAACAACTCATAAGAATGACTTTTTTAAAAAGCATCCTTTTCTTCTCAATTATCAGATGCCAATGAGTGGAGGTCATCCTCATGGTCATCTTTTGAAAATAGAATCATCTATGAGAGTAGTTTAATCAGATTGATTTTTAATAAAATTAATGTCATTGTAATTATGATTCGATTATTATAATTCTTTTAAAAATAAATCCCTCTAGCATCTCAAGCTAGAAATTGCTGAAATATTCATATTCTCATAAAGTGTAAGGAGTGCCAAGACATACCTGCGCTGGTCCAAACACTGCTCACGGGCGACACCAAACTCCTCAAAATATTCTCATCTGCTGGTTTTCCGTCTGAACTTCTGACTGCTGTTGTCTTTGCAGGTCTAAGTGGATTCGGAGCTTTACTCATGTCTTCCCTGTCTTTAGCTTTGCCATAAAAATTGGTGCTTTCGAAAATTTCTGGATCTGTCACCTTTGGGGTGTCAGATTCGGAGATTGTAGTAAGACTATCATCAAAATTGTCGTCACTATTTTCTCCCTCGTCTGCATAATTGTTGTTGTTCAAGGTAAGTTTGCCTCCAGCATTGTAGTTGGTGTTCCCAGTTATGGATTGATTCTTTGATAGTGATGCAGCTCTGCTTGTAGTTTTCAATGATCCCTGCAAGTTAATGTAGGAACAAAATTATATTCAGATGTACCATTTTGTACTATTTGTACCAATTTTTGAATATTATCGATTAACATATTGAAACTGGAACATTATTGGAAATTAATAAACTGATAACTTTCCAAACTGGATCCATGGGATCGCAATGCACAAAGAAAATAACTGGTTTGTAATGAAACAGGGTAGTTAATCATAAAAACTGATTGGATGGTGATGGGAACCTTCATGTTTTGAAGGGTTGAACTTGATTTTGTTGCAGGGTTTGGCCAGGTTGATTTTGGCTGGTTGGGTAGACTTTGGCTTCTAAAAATAACATTTAATAATGGAGTATTGACAAAAATTAGAAATTCAACCAATTAAGACTGGAATAATTACAATAGAAATATAAGGCCTGAATGTTGCCCACAATCTCTAACTTATTAAAACAAAGATGAATATGTCGCTAAACTGGATTATTCGATTCAAGTCTTGTTTTGATACAGATGATTGATGGCCTTTCTTATTGACATCTTCATGGAGCTTCGCTAAAAAAAACACCACAAATTTTTTAAAGAAATTGCCATATATTATGTACAAATAATTTCTAGTAGGAAATTTCGAGAACAAATTAGGTAAGAATGTAACTTGAATTAATTAGTAAAACATAATTTTTGGGTGGGGGCTTGCAGATCATAATGACGTCATAGAGATATATATTTTTTATGTTAATGAGAGAGAGAGTCTGCATTCAACCTTTTCCAACAGTCAGGGTTTTTCCCACAGACTCAAGATCTTTTTCCAAAGACATTTTGAAGGCGAGGTACTGCTCCTGAAGCTAAAAGTATGAAGTATCGAAAGAGCCATAGAAGATTGATTCAAAAAGAAAGAACAAAACTATAAAAATAACAACAACAACAAATATTATCACGAATAAAATCAAAAATAATTACGTCTGGATTGAGGCGCAAGATTTCTTCATCCATTTTTTGAATTATTTCCACGTACTTCTCGGCAGTTATTTCAGAAGAGTCCTGATATTTGTTGGTTACGCAGAAATAAAATGAACAAAGAATATTAAAAATGGAGAATTTTACTTTTTCCAAGCCATAGAAAGCCATCCTCTGTTCTAGTTCTTGGTCAACTATGGCTCGTATTTCTTCCATGTTCAAACTTTAATGTTTTATTGACTTATTAACGTCTTAAATAATTATCGTCTAGTACCATGTGATGTGTTCATTATCAACATTTGTGTGATGATATCTTTACTTTATTTTATATAATAATTATTTCATTTATAATTTATAACTTGATGGTAAAAAAAACAAATAATAATCGAGGAAAACAATCAACCAACTGTGGCATTTGAGAATAGCAATCCTCAATCTTGATGGAACTTAACTGGGCTAAAAGATGGGATCATCAGCATGTTCATGTTTATATACAACCTTCAGAATCAGAACACACAATAGCAATAGCTAACGTTCATTTGGAGCCATCAATTCAGCTTCATTTTTCTTGACATCTTCATTAATACGATGCAAGACTATAGGTTGAGAGAGTTCCACTTCAGACATTTTGTGTTTCTTGTTCATTGTTGTTTCAAATGTATCAGAAGAGGTCGAAAATGAAGGATAACCTAGTTTATTTCAGACATGAATAAGTTGAAATTTGATTTCAGTTTGCATTTGACCAATCAGCTTTTAAGTTATTTGGTCGGGCTTAGCTGGGTTTAAAATGCAAGTTAACATCTTTAAATATTTGTAATTCTCAAATAGATTTAGATAAGTATGGAATAGAATTTCAGAACATTAACCAAAAAGATTTGGCAAAAATTGAACCTACCTTCTGACATGCTAGACAAACTTTTATCCTTGTTATTTATTTGTAACTTTGCAGAACCCTTGAGACTTTTATTTAAGTATCTGGAGCTTAGGAAAGGACTCTTGAAATGTCCACTTTGCCTGACCTTTGCACTTTCGCTGGATGATCTAGCAGGCATTACCGACGTGTGTGGAATAACAACTGGGACGTCTTTCTCAGATTCTTTCTGGGCGGGTAAGGTTTCTGAAGGTCTGCCTGAACGCTGTTGTTGAATCTGGAATGAATTTATTAAATAAATTATTATATTAAACAACTATTAGCATCAAAACATCGTACTTTGTTTTCAAATGATTCCAATTTGAAATTCGTCCGACGTTCTTCTCCCCTCTTTCTATCAGTCTGTATAGGCTTCACTTCTTCTTTTGGTATTTCCCTTAGGCTTTGGTTTGAGGTTTGAACAATATGTTCATCAGTATCATCCTCCAGCTTGCCAAGGACATGTCCAGGTACTTGAGAAATTTATATTTGTTTATTCAGACAGATATCTATTTTTGAAAGTTTCATAAAAAAATTTTCAGTAAAAGTCTTACATCTCATACGTTTTATATCTTCCAAGTTTCTTTCTGTTTCCAACTGCTTCATGTGCATCATCTTCATTTCATGCATTATTGAATTCTGCAGTCTCTCAAGTTGCATCTGGTGAACAGTTAAATTAAAGTAAGCATTATAAGTGGGATTGATTTACATGTTAGTATCATTGGAGTATACAACTAGGCCAATTCTTAACAAATCAATCTCAATCTAAGTGTTTGCTAGTTAATTATTTTAATAATATTTAATACTATTTAATATATTGCTATATTATTATATAATTTTCAAACGTTGTGTTCCATTTTTTGCTCTTCTTTCATGAGTTCCAACTTGAGATCAAATTCTTCTTTCAATTGTTGCTTTATTAATTCATCCTTTTTGACTTGTGTCAGTAGCTGCATGCACAAATTTGAATTGAAATGCTTACTAAAAACTATAATGATGAAAATAACTACACTCAGGTGGATTTAAAACTTCATGCTGTATACATGCTGTATTGCCTATGGTGAGCTGATGTAAAAAACATGTTAAGAGTAATGCCAGGAATAGACTCACCTCATTATTGCCCAGTTGGTATTCCTTTATTTGTTTCTCTGCTTCTCGAAGCCTTCTCAACAGCATGGCATTTTCATCATCTCTTGACTCCAATTTCAGTTTCAGTTCTGAAATCTCTTCCTTTAAGGTAAAACCAGATTGAGACGTGTCTTTAAAGTTGGCCATGGTTGGGGTGGACTGGTGAATGAAGGACAAAATTTGGTCCAGAGACTGATTCAATCTTTTTAGCATCTCCATCTGCTCACCAATGATTTCCATTTGCTTCTCTGAGGATTGTATAGGATCAGGAGATAATCTCTGCTGTAAGTTTTTCAACCTACAATATGACTTAATGGATGCTTCCTTTATGGCTTCAAGTTCTTTTGAAAGGTCTTTCAAAATCTGATTTTTGTCAAAATTTTCCAGATTATTATTCGCTGTTAGTTTGAATGGAAAAATTTCACTCTTTGGATCTTGCGGATGTCTCCTCTCGAGATGTAATCGAAGGTAGTACATTGAGGAAAACATCTTATTACATTTAATGCACTGAAAATTTTCAATCATTAATCTGAATTAATTTTTTATTGCAATACTTTTACGACACCTATTTATTAATTTCACTCCAACCATACCTACAGGAAAGAATGGATCTCCCTCAGAATTAATTGAAAGCTGTGCACTCGATTTGGGCTGTGTGACATTATTCTGAGATTTCTTGCTTTTTAAAATTTTGTTTTGGAAAGATATCAGTTCTTCTTTTTGCTGAAGTTCTGATTTGAGTTTGGAAATTTTCTTCTTAAATTTCTCTTCAATATCACTTTCCAATTTAACTTTTTCCTGGATAATCAAATATTGAATTTTACATTTATGATTTAATATTGTACTTAATCTGTATGACTTTCTTCTCTCTTTCAAATTCCTCAGAAACGTTCTTGAGTTGTTGGATTAAGCAATCCTGTGCGGACTTAGAAAGAAAAACTTTTAAATATTTTTCATGACAGTAACTATAATGATTTAAGCTCACCAAAAGGTATTTAATTATGTTCTGACTTAGATTGAATACTTTTGTGTAAGAACTGTCTATATCAAGGTCCTGGTGGTTGGAAATTACTTTTGTTTAAGGCACTTCACATGAACCAAGGAGTGAATTTTATTTAAACCCACCGTTTCATTTTCAATATTGCAAGATGAAATGTTTCTAATCAAATGTTCTAATGTCTCGAAGCTTAAATTCTTTGATATACTATTGGGTTCAATTGCAGCTGAAATTCAATTATTTTCACATTGATAATATGAAAAACACAGTGCACCTTCATCACGTCAAAAACACATTTTATGCCACGAAAACGTTACATCTAAAAAATAAACTGAGATACAAATACCTATTAACTTCCAATCCAACTTTTCGTAGGACTTCATTTTTCCATACATCAAAAGCTCCGACCATCGATCATCTAATCGTGTGTAGGTGGTTTTCGAGTCAATAGCAACCAGACAAACAAACAAAAGTATATTTCGAAAAGAACGAGATTTATTTGGTTAATGTAAATTATCTCATGTAAGAAACTTAACTTGTAATTGAAATATATTTGATATATATTTTTTGCTTTTCACATGAGAAATTAGTCAAGCAACAAAAAACTGTTGAAATAATATACTGACGGAGGTTTCTAAACCAGTGGCGTTGGATTGTTTGATTGGTGCTTGATATATGATAGATATCATGTATGTATGTCAATTGAATGCCATTGATTAGCGCTGGCCGTCACTACTTTTAGATCATGTGAAATAACGGTTGTTAGTAATTTGCAGCGTGGGGAATTACGGCATTGAGATCGTTATTCGTACTGAGTTTAATTCGTTATTTTAAAAGGAAAAATGTATATTTATGATATTCCATTTAGTCAAAGGCAAATGATTTGTAAAATCTTGGATGCTGGTGAACAATTATGGAAGAATTTGGGTTCGTAAAACTTAAGCTTCTCAACCAAACTCACTTCCTTATGTTTGCGTTCGCATGAACGTTATAATAATGTTTTGCATTAACAAAATTCTACTTTTTTTGCGCAGCTGGGGAAATAGAATTGAATGCTCTAGATGTTAGTTTATTGGAACTCGAATTTTTGAGGATGGGTGGAAGCCCAACAGACAGATTGCTGAACAGATGGGGTCACCAGAACGCAACAGTTGATATGCTGGCTTACAAACTAGTTTCAATCAGAGCTTTAAATGCTTTTGATGTCATAAAGCATCTTGGTAATTGAAAGTTTATTATCTCTGAAACTTCTGTGTATATATTTGAGTCCATTCTCATCCTTTTATCTTGAGGTTTGAATTGAGGTTTAATTCCAGAGGTCTTATTAGCTGAGTAAGTGGATTTGAATAGGAGTCTAGTGTAGTGCATAAAAATAGGGTGTATTAGAATATTGGAGCAAAGCAGCATGAGGGAGTATTATTTTATTATTTGTAGACAATAACACATGAATAATTGAGGACATTGTTACAAGGAGTTACAATTGTTTCTTATCATTAATAATCTAAATAATTCTTCAGTTTCAGAAGAAGTTTTGGCTTCAATTGAGAAAGATTTATCATCCAAGACATCAACAGAGAAGTGTTGTGTGATCTTTTGATTTAAATTGTTGATAAACATCTTGGTACCATCTTAATCTTTATTTTAACAGAAACGTTTATATTTTGCAGTTTCATCTGGGAAGACAAAATCGTTCGTCTCGGATCGAGACCTACCTCGACCAAGTTTTGAATTGGAGGTAATGTTTTTTATAGATTTTTATGGAAAGTTTGAAATTGATCAACATTGAAAGTTAATGAGTTCAATTTCAGGTTATACTGATTAATTATTAATATTTGGTATATGCCCATAATGCCGTTCTTGTATTTAAGTTTTGTCTTGAACTGAATTCTTAACTAAACATTTTTACTTAAATTCAATAGAAAAACATAATTGATTACTAAGTCAAAATTTGTTTAGAATCTTAAGACATTTTAGCTTTCTAAAAGGTCTTTTTATAGCTTCATATCTCCTCCTTTTTGTTCCAGGAAAGTTTTGAGAAAGTGGTGAAGACAAGTGATGATTCAATTTACATCAACAGCGTTGATATGAATGGTGAGAGCTTAATTACAGTACGGATAGTATGGCGGATTAAGCGAGCCATTTTATTTCAGCTTTATGCCATTTGTGACAGGGCTTTAACTTGGGTGATTTCTGTTTCTTCTTTCAGATGCCCACTTGAAGAGGGTAACGTTTTATTCCTTTGTAAAAGTCAATTTTGCCACAGACAATTTCAGCACAGAAAACATCCTTGGAAAGGGAAAGTTCAGCGTAACTTATAAGGGCAAGATCAACCAAACAATGGTGGCCATCAAAGTTGTACAAAAGGTTTCTTGCACAGTCTTTAGTTCAGGGATATTACATTTTTAAATGGAATATTGACATTTTTATTTATTTATAAAGAATATATATTGATTATAATCTTTCCCAAGAATATATATTGATGGGAAAGATTTGGTAATGTTGTGACTAAGAATGATTTATGATTTCAGTATATGATTTGTGTAAATGATTTCACTTTTTAAATTTTAAAATAGTAATTTCATGAAATTAATTTATTGAAAGTAGTCACAACTTTCTCAATGAATCCTCGTTTATGATGAGCCGCTGCTCTTTTCCAGGCAGAAGAAAAATGCGTCCCTCAATCATTTTATGAAGACATCGATCTCCTCATAAAGTTGTTAATTTAGTTTTAAATATAGCAAAATAAAACAATAAAATTGTATTAAATCAATGTCAGACATCCTCATGAGAATCTGGCTCTCCTCATGGCCATTTCTCAAGATGGACCAAAACTTTGTTTTGTTTATCAATACCTTGAAAATGGATCTCTGAGGGATAGGATACTTTGCAAGGTGAAGATGACTTGATTTTCATTGGATTTTTGCGTTGAATTCTTTCTTTTCTATTTGAGTACTTGCAAAAAATGTTGCAATGATTTATAAAAAGTAAGACTCAAGACTGAAGACTAACCTCTAGACTTCTAGACTAGACCAGAGACACAAGATCACACAAAGTGCCTCCAACACTGCATATTATTATTATTATTATTATTATAAATTATTATTATTATTATTATTAAGGCCAGCACTCTCTAACTTTTAATTTAACCAAAATCCAAACTTAATGGAGTAAGTCTAAGTGTAAAAGATCTATTAAAGCAATAGTTTTAGGTTGTTGCCATTTGAATTGCATTTCAAAGTTTAGATTTCAGATTTATTTTTGTGAAGGCTGAAATGTTATTGTTATCGTCATTATAGGATGATGCAATGTCATTGCCCTGGAATCTCAGACACACAATCCTCAGAGATGCCTCGAGAGGTCTATTGCATCTCCACACCATGAATCCAAAACCAGTGCTACACAAAAATATTAAGAGGCAAGCAGTACATGATTATTATTATTTTTTTATATCGATGAAATGTCTTAATTGTTCTGTAAACTGTTAAGTATTCAAACTCTTGTTTATTTATGGTATGACATAAAAGAGCAGAAATTATCTTTTTTTTGCATTTTGTAGTTCCAGCATTCTTCTGGGTACCAATTTCGTGGCCAAACTTGGTGATTTTGGATTGCTAAGCGAATCCCAGGGAACTGAGGCAGTGAGCAGGACTCGAGTGACGAAGATGGAACAGATGGATCGGATTGCAGAGCAGCAGGCCTACATGCCCGATGATTTTTTCCGCTATGGCAACCAGCACACCCTTCTGACCGACGTTTATGCTTTTGGAATGGTATTGTTGTTGTCATTGTTTTTGTTTTTATTATTATTTTTGTAAGGCCTTACCCAGATGATATATTTCTACTTATTAAAGTGAATTATTGAATTAGTAAAATTTTTAAATGGTGGTTAATCTCTTTTTTAATTAGTTTTATTTTGTTTAAGATACTTTTGGAAGTTTGCATGGGAAGAGATGCCATTGCTTGGTTTGAAAAAAGTGGAGAGTCACTGGTAAATGGTCTTTTAAAACTCATCCTTATCACATATCCTTGTCATAAAATGTTATCAATTGTCAGTCCATAATTTGTCAGTATGCAATTTTCAAAGAGAATAAAATTTCTTTGCATAGGCTGAAGTTGCAGAGAAAGGGCTGTCCGTTTGTGAAAACGATGCAAATCAATTGATTTCATCGCTAAGAGACTCGAATATGTCCGACTGGGATGATAAGATGTGGATAACCACTTTGATGCTCGGAAGGTTCTGCACCGACAGACAAAAGAGCAGGAGACCGCCCATCCAACAAGTAAAATTCATTTGTTGACTTCAGACGGCCTAACATTGCAAACTTTAATGTAGACTACGTTAATATTTCATGATAACTTTATAGGTCTACGACGCACTGGAAAAATGTTGCAATGATATCTTTGACAGTGAGTATTTTATCTGCATAGATTCTTCTTGGAAAATCTTGATATCCTAAACTTCTTAAGCAGAGATATCCTCAGCTGAGAAACAAAATGGCCACTCTGATGACGGCCTTCAGAACACAACAAAGCATAATGATACGAAGATGCCAACTACTTGCATCAGGAGCCAAGCAAACAACAATCAGGCCACTGACATATATTCATCCTCAACTGGAGGTCAATGTAACTTGAATTCTGATTCCCATGGAATTGCCTCAGGAGAGTTTGTGAGTATCGATGAAGACATCAGCAAAATGATGGCCAAGAAGCCGTTTTTGGAAACCTTCTTCAATGCTGCTTGCATGGGAGATAATCAAGAAAATATTTATTGCAATGGAAAATATCCTAAAAGTGACATTTTTTGTCATAACCCTGGATCAGCCAAAGTGGATGTGGACAACTTTCCGGATGATGTACTTTACCGTGACAAATGTGGAGATCCGCACGAGAACTCTGAAGCTGCTGGAACCATCAGTGGGATTGGGCACAAGTTGGAAATCTCCTTTTCATCTAAAGGGTCCGGTGACGCCTCTGCTTCGGGCCAACAGGACACAAATAGTGATCTTTCAGATATGGATTCATTAATCAAACAACTTTTACAAGATGATGAGAAAAGATTTGCAAAGCTTGAAAATTTAAAGAAAGATTGTTCTCATGAGTTTTAGTTTTTTGTTAATTTTGGATTACAGTGCCTTTGTTGTACTTTTTTTTTACTCATTTTTGATGTTATTATGAAATGGCCTCCTTTGGTATTTTTACTGCCTAACTTTTTTTATAAGGCTTTCACTGGGATTCAGTAATATTAGCAAGGTGTTTTTGATGTCATCGCTCTTAAAAACAGACCAAATAATCGGGTAAGAGGGATATATTTTCTAAGGAATTATAAAATGTGTGGGGGGGGCTTTTGATGTGTCTGCATGAAAAGAAAGGTGAGGTTTAATGGGGCGAGCCCATCCATGTTCAGCCCCTTCGAAGCGTTTGGTATCGCTTTTTGTTTTCATCAGGGCGCAATTTGAAATAAGTCACATTGGCCATACTTGGATTCTTGCATGGAGACGGCGGTGGTTCCGTATCTCCTTCAACCAAATCCTAAAGATTAGACGTTGCATTTTCTTACAAAAACGTGGAAAGGTTCTTCCACAAAAAGACAGCTCAGTCATTTAATGTGCCAAAGATGGGTGAATTGTAATAAGCTAAAAGTCTGGAATTTCGTTTGACGTTGGGCTTTTTTGATAAAAATTCTATATTGGATGATTTAACGATTGACAATTAAATGCATTTAGCAGCATTATTTTCTATCTAGATCACCAATAAAAAGTCATTAAGGAAAAGCGAATCGTAATTAGTTATGCACATTTTTGGGTGACGTCTAGTGACTATATCTCGTGATAATTAGTGGTATTGGTTGGGGATTCCCTTTGTTGATTTCTTACATATGATTGATTGTCGTTCTGGATTCGTAGATTTTTTTTCACATTTTGGAATTAATTTTTGAATTCTAGGTCCGAAATTACATAAACACTCGAAGTCGAAAGAGTCATGACGGATTCAGACCCTTCGCCAACCGAAGAACCTCCAGTGGAGAACGAAGATGAAGTGTTAGTACCTGCAGACGCAGGGAATAAACTTTGTTACCGAGATGTGACAGCATCGTTGATTGCATGCATAGGATCATTAATGATGGGTCTTGTACTTGGTTACTCGTCTCCAGCTCTCAATGACGATGATTTCAAGGCAGTTCTGAAAACTGAAGAAAACAAAGTATGGTTTGGATCTCTGATGGCTATTGGAGCCCTTACAGGTGGACCCCTTGGCGCTTGCTTAAGGACGAAACTTGGTCTAAAATTGACACTTATTGCTTGCAATATTCCATTGGGTTTTGGTTGGTTCATGATCCTGATAGGTCAGCATGTGGCAATGGCCCTACTTGGCAGAGTATTGACCGGTGTGGGTGCAGGAATAGTGTCACTGGCAGTTCCAGCTTATGTTACCGAGATTGCTGAAAAATCTCGAAGAGGAATTTTAGGATGCACTTTTCAATTGGCCATCACCATTGGGATCTTGCTATGTTATATTTTGGGTGTGATTCTTCCTTGGGATTATTTGGCTTTGACTTGTTTGGCCATTTCTCTTGTTTACTCTGGGCTATTGCTGTTTGTTCCAGAATCTCCAAGATGGTATATTTCCAAGAAAAAGCCAAGTAAAGCCCTTGAATCCTTGAAATGGCTATATAATAATGAGCAAAGAGCTCAAATAGAATTAGCCTTCCTGGAATCATCTGTGCCTGTCCAAGAAGTTGGAGGTGGCATGACTCTCTCAGACCTCTCCCATCCAGAAATTTACAAACCAATTTTGATTGGTGAGGGTCTCATGATTTTCCAGCAGATGAGTGGGATCAATGCCATTCTTTTTTATTTGGCATCAATTTTTTCTCATGCCGGATTTAGAGAAAACGTTGCATTGCCAACAATTGTTGTTGGGGTCATGCTCGTTGCAGCTACGGCTATTTCCTGTTGTATGATTGATTACTTGGGCAGACGAGTGCTTCTTGTCAGCTCTGGGATTTTGATGGCATTCAGCCTCCTTGCTTTTGGTGTTTATTATTATTTAGTAGACGTGTTGAAAGTTACCACTAAACTCAATTGGCTCTCTCTAACGAGCGTGAGTGCTTTTATATGTTCATTCTCACTTGGCTGGAGTTCCATTCCGTGGCTGGTATCTGCCGAAATTATGCCTCCAAAGGCCAAGAGCTTTGGCCTAGGTCTCACCACTGCCACTAACTGGCTATTTGCTTTCCTCACGACAAAGTTTATAGATGATGCCACCAGAATTCTGACACATCAAGGGACTGTGTGGGGATTTGGTGCTTGTTGCCTTGTGGCCTGCTTATTTGTACTCATATGTGTCCCTGAGACTAAAGGGCATTCCCTAGAAGAGATTCAGAAGCACTTTGCAAAAAATGAGGTAGCACCAGAAGCATAATTATTTGATGAATTTCTCTAACATGATAATTCTTGTTTGGTTTGTGATATACATTTGTACATTTTGATGAGTACTTCGGTGAGCTGGGGTGATACTAAATTATTTTGTTCCATCTTTGAGTTGTTTTTTCAATAGATCTGAAGGATGACGTTTTATTCCATTAATACAAATGATTAGATTAATAATCTCGCTACACCTGAAGATTTTCTATAAGCTAACAACTTTATTGCTAAATTACAGCCCTTTGTTGTTCCTCATTTGGCTCGTTACTTTTTTTTATTTAACAACCTCGCTATATTCGAACGATTATAATATCATATAATATGTCATGCATTACTAACGTTTGTGAAGTTTCGGCAGGATTTGAATTATAGGTGTAATTGTTTTTTTGTCTTAGAGTCTATCTGAACACATGAAATAAAATATAGTTCAACAATCCAACTGGAGCAGCATTGTTATTTGCTGAACGAAACAAAAATCCATCAGAAATGAACTGTTCTAGGTTAAAAAAAAAAGTCTGTTAGTTTCTCATTGGTTACACCTTCGACTGCAGGAGAATCAGCTCAAGTGATAGTGGTTGAGTGGCGAAAGAGTATTTTGTCACAACTGTCCAAGCACCTGATAACCGTCTGATTGACCGTGTGCTTTCGTTGATTAGCTTCGTCCTCGTCACTGTGGACCTCCGATGCTGAGTCGGATTCAGAGGTTATGGCAGCAGAAGACTTAGAATTGGCCGGCAAAGTGGCTTTGGCGCCTTTTTGCTTAATAAAAGCATCGTTGAGTCCCGTCTGGCTGCTACACGGGTCCCTGCGTCGAATAGCAGACGGGTTTCTGTAGCCGTTATTTCCGCCGGCGCTGATGCTTCTCCGATGCTCTGATGAGGTTCTTGTGACGTGTACGGGTTTCCTTCCCATACTCCCATTGATTTTTTGCTGGATTTGACCAGAATGACGAGATGCACTCCTTCGTGCAACTGGAGGTCCTGCAGTTAAGGAAGAGTCGTTGACCTCGGAATCATCGTCCAAATCATCGCCTCTGCAAGAGACGCTCGAAGTTTCCGGCTGTAGCCTTCCTGCCATGCCCTCTCCCTGCTCGATAGTTGACGGTTTCAGTCTTCCAGTCGACCATCCAGGGTTATTGGGGATGATCCCTGTTGCATGTCCCGGCTGATTAGGGGGCCCGCCTGAGGCGATCACGTTCTCTGTTGGTGTGCAGCCGTCATCCACCTGGTCGGAAGATGCTTCGAAACTTCCGTCTGGCCAGCTCGAATGGAAAGGCGATGTAGTGTCTCGAGATGGTAAGTGGTGATAGCTGGCAAAGCTCTTCATGGCGTTATAGCGCTGTTGCTGAAGTCGTTGCTGGTTCAGACCGGTATGCATTCCTGTTTGTCCGGCGTCTGCCAACTTGGTCAACTGGGTTTGACTCGACGATTGCAAACGCATTGGCAGAGACTGGAGAGAGTATCTAGACCAGTGCTGTTGGCGTCTCAGCATCATTGCCTGCTGACTGTTATTGCGCAGTTGACTGGAGCGTTGAAGGGATTGCCTGGCTATTTGCAGACCCCTTTCTTCCTCCTTCGTCTCCATTTCCAGGTGCTTAATGAATCGAATTAAATTCCTAGGGATGTCAGACGATTCTTCATTGCTTGATTTGCCGCTTGCTCCCGAACTGGATTTGCTGCTTCCTCCGTTCCCGCTGTTACCCTTGAGGGTATTTTGTAGTTTTTCCCAAAAAGTTTTTTTATTTTTTCCTTCGCGATATTTGAAATCCCATGTGAGAGTCAAACTTAGTTTGTGAGACCGCTCAGACACTGTCCACTTTAAGCAGTCTTTGTGTGCTTCCATTATATGTAAAATTGCGATCACGTATCTTGGAAGTCCGAAATTTGTGTAAGCCATGGTTCCGACTTCAGAACAACAACCAAAACTAATTTTTTTTTCCAGCGAATCAATTGTCAGTGAAAAAGCAAATGCCTACGATGTAATTGGGATTACTTTAACTCAAAATTAATTTGAAAAATCATTATTGGTGGGCTAACCTTCTGTAGGCGAGCACGTTTAATCAGTCATCATCTTCAAGACGATCAGTCGTGGGGCATATTTTCCTCATTCACAGGATCTATGTAGTGCTCTTAAAAGCGAATATATTAAATAACAGCTTGTCGCTGTCGAAGGCTGACCGCTTTTAGGAGACAAGCCTTTCGTATCGAGGTTGCGCCAAGATTAAATTTGTCGGGCAAGCACCAGCCGACATGCGTGCGGATAGGCTGTTTAGAGCACCTATGTACACCACGGATGAGGAGCACGAGTGGATAACTTTATACACGTTGATTACGACTGCCGGAATATTCCTATAGATGCCGCTTCGCTAGTAGAGCATGTAGAGATGCTATTTTCCACATGTTTGAATTTCCCAAATAGAAATGCCTAAAATATCGTCTAAGGCAAAGCTAAAACACTAATTGAATAAAATTGGTGTTATTTATTAGCATTAAAGATGATTAAACCGATGTCTATTTTTTTAAAATGCTGTTCCCTCTGCTCTTCCTTACTGTCCATTTTCTGCTTAATTTAAATTCTTGCGCTCTGCACAGAAAGCAATGAGTGTCCACAGCTATTTATCGATCCGTATTGGCATTCTATTTTTAAACTTTAATTTCGTCTTCTCATTTCCCTAAAGCAATTTAATTAGCATTCAACCAAATAATCTAATTTAAGTAGACCATCAAGCGAAGTTTCGCATTTTGATTATTTTATGGCCAGATCAAATGCTGGCTAAAAAGACTCTATATATCGACGCGACGACCTCGCCAACTACCTGAAGTCTGAATACTTTTGGCACCTTTCCAAACTTTGCCAGAGACCTTCAAGGTCACTCTGCCCGATTGACCCCGCCCCTCCAACAGAGTATTCAGATCGCCACTGTGACTCCTACCTCTGGCAGGCCATTCTTTGAAGTCGAACTTTAACCTACCTAAGTAAAACTTAAGAAGTTAACTTACCGAATGATAATCATAATAATATTGATAATAAAAACAATGACCCACTGCCTCTCAGTAAGAAGGAAACTCTACTACAACAAGCCATGCCTCGTCTGGCTCGGAGTAAATCGACATCAATAATTTCAACATCCTCTAAAATCTTGTTTTAATAAATATTGGCGACTCAAGTGCAACAAAAAGGAAATTAATTCAGCTGGAGTAACTTGTGGAAAGATGGCCCATGTCGTTTCGTATCAACGAGGAGTTACTTTACAACGAAAAACAAAACAAAACAAGAAAAACAAATACGACAACTTCATTTGCAAACCTCGGGAGATGAAAGTATGCGTTACATTACCATACATTACAATGTTAACCAATCATGCACTTCAATAATGATTATTAAGCCTTTAAAGAATACCTCTATTTTCATAAACATCAGGAAGCAATGATTGCTCCCCCCTTTGAAAAGTTTTATGTTTTTTAACCTCATGTTAAATGGGAAAAAAAAAAGATTTTATTTTACATAGAGAGACGTCGTTATGGTGAATCGACCCAATAAGTCACAATCGGAACAGTTTCGTTATCACGTTAAGACGATTGCGAGGCGGACAGCTCGGATCTGACGCGCACGTCCAGGCGGAACGTCACGATCGACTTTCGTTCGCAGAGTCTTTGGTTGCACAATCTTCGGGTCGCGGATCTGAATCGTCGCTCGAAGGACCCGCCTTGGACCCGGTACCGGAGGCAGAGACGGGCGACTTGATCCCTCCAAACTGAGCCCCCGGAACCAGGGAGACGAACCTCGGATACTGCAATAACCTCACCGGACTGCCGGCGTTGAAGAGCCGAGCTTCCGGCACGATGCTCGGAGCCAATTCTGGTCTCATCTGTGAAAATATGATCTGGTGGCCTTTCTGAGCAAGATTTTGTATCTGGTATGTTAGGGTCGGTGGAGAGCCTATAGGTCTGGTTTGTTGATCGCTGGATAAAATAATGAATTGGAATATTAGCTATTTATTACTACATTCGTATCATTATCGCTATTTATTTATGGATATTATAACTCAAGCTACCACCACAAAATGTGAAAAAAACTAACACCATCAGCAGAATCGTGTAGATATTTGTATACACATATAAATATTAAAAGACCTCAAAGACGATAAGGACTAACAAATTTTGAAGAGATTGAGAGGGAGATGCCAAGTCCGGTCTGACGAGGGGCTGACCCGCCTTCTGGACTGAAATCTTAGGTATGTTCAGCTTGTAAGCTTCGCCGGGCTGGTGCGGCCGATTCGGGGAGGAGTCGCGGAGTCCGGGTCCGCTCACGGTCTGAACGTTGGCGTTCAGAATGTTGGTCATGTAGAAAGTCCTAGGAACTGTTTTATTCTGAAGAAGGTTTTGATGACCGACTGCTTCAAGACCCGTCTCGTCTTTCTTGACTTTTGGGTCCCCGTTTTTGCCTCCGGTCGTGGACAGATCCAGAGCTTCCTCGTCGGAGGGGGCGTGTCGGACGGTCGCGAGTTGCTGGCCGGCCAGAGAGGAGCCGGCCGTAGCACCGTTGAGTGTCATGTAAGTTTCTGGCAGCTTGGGAAGCTCCATCGCCATCGTCTGAAAAGCGTCGTTGAGGATGTGGTTCTTTGGTCCGGTCAGGAGAGGGGCGTTGAAGAGGATCGCATTTTGTGACGGCGCCGGTACGCTAGGACAGGGCGGGAGGTAATGGGCCAGCTTTATGTTAGGGGGAGCCTTCTCGGCCTGCTTGGATCGGTCGACGGATTCCTTGTTCTCCTCTTCGCTGCCACTGCACGTCTCCTTCAATCAAAATTGCACGGATGTATGACATTTTAAGTTAAGAGGATCGAGACCACGATTTGCTTCAATTGAAATAATCGATCAATTTTTTTTATTTAGAAAATAAATATTTGCTTTTAGAAGGAATGTCTTAAGTTAAGCAGCACATCTCGGCAATGTAGAACCAGCCTCAATTCAAATTTTCAATATATTAAAAAAATTCACCGCATGATTTTCGGAGACAAAATATCACTTAAAATGGACTGAAAATTGAAAGAGAAGTCAAGTGGCATTTTATAGGAAATTACTAATCCGTTTAAGCTTATGAAAATTCCTGCCGATAAGTTAATTAAAAGCATAATTAAATAGCCAGGAATAAATAAAAAAAAACTGAAATCAGTTTGGCAACCATTTTGTTGTTCTCAACTAATTGTTACCTGCTCAAGGTGCTAATATTCTAAGCATATTTGTACAATAACAGAGCCTAGAAGACCTATGCTGCTATTCATATAACAGAGCAATATAAAAGCAATTGGATTGGTAGGCTGTGCATTCTTGTAGCCAATTATGTTTTGCATGTCCTCTGGTCCAAAATGAAGAGCAATATCAAAACCAAGGGCTTTGTTACCAATTTTGTTCTCACCATAATAACATAATTTTTATTCATATAAATATGCTTTTAATAAACTGAAAAAATGTACAGCTCAGATTGGGGGTACCATACAGTTTCTTGAAGTGGAAACAACATATTTGTGTATATATATATATAAACATCAACAGTGAGTTTCACCCACTTCACTGTCACATTCTTCGACCGTAGATGCAAGCCTTGGCTTCTTTGGTCTGCTCTGCTTCGTTTCCTCTGGTTTTATCTTCCTGGGCCTGAAAATTAAAATGAATTAATTAATTAATCAAATATATTTGTGAATTTGCTTGTAAAAAAGAAAAAGCACATTAAATGCCAATAATTTTCTTATCTGCATGATATGCTATCATAATGTCTATTGTAGTGAAAGAGTGCCGCCTTCAACGATGCCAAAACTAACTCCATCTATTCCCTAAATGAGAATTCTATGCAACAATTGTAGCAGTTGAGTATCATCCTTTCTAGGTTCTATATTGAGTAATCTTTAATTTTGTTGTTGATGAAATGCATCTATTTTTTTTTTAAAGAATTACAATTAAACCCTTAATGGGATTAAATGCTTTGACTTAATTTGTTGAAAACAAGGATTGCATTTAAAATGTTTGTTTGGTGACATCATGTTTTGAGGATTTGGTGGTCCACTTATTGAAAATAAACCAATCATAAAATTAGCAAAACATGAGAAGGATATCATCAAAGAGCATGAATAATTTTGAACTACAATTTTGAAATAATAATAATAAACAATCTAGCAACTGGATGCAACATAAGTAACTTGTACGATCCTGAATTATTGAAACTTTATTGAATATATCCAAGGAACAGATAATAATAATATACAGATAATAAAGAGAAAAATGTATCAACATAGAATTTGAAAGCAAACCTTCCTCTCTGTTTGCCACCAGGTTTGGTGACGCTCGTTGAAGATGTGTTGGTCGTTGCCACGGCAACGTGGTCTGTAACTGGTTTGGACACTGAAACCTCTTGAAGTGGAGGCTGATGGGGAAGGTGTGAAGAGGTTTGTTCATCCTCCGTGCATTGTACATCGGGGATTGTTGATACGAGTTCGTGCAGGAACTTAAACTCGCTTTCTACCAAAACAGTCTGTTTTCTGATAGCCAAAACAAAGACAATCACCATACGGTTGACATCAAACGTGTTGTCACAAGAAATTTAGTTTTATAGAACTTATTTTAAAGTTGTCAGAGATTATTATTATTAATATTGTTATCATCCTGAAACTAACATATGCTGTGGTGTGAGAGTTCGAGCATTCCTAGATACAACTAAATTGTTTGTCTTTTTGATTAGTGACTCCACAAAAAGTTCCAATGATCTGGCTGCAAAATAACACATAACAATTATTTAACCACAATTCGTATCCTACAAACTGCTAATTAAACAGTACATATTATCACAGGCACTGCCGCAGCCACTTTTCCAACTTCATCATCTTTCTGCATTATCTTCTTTATCCTAGCCTGTCATGATATGAATTAAGCATTGTATTCAACAAGTATCTCGTAAACAAACTAAAAGTATCATTAAAAAAATAGATATTTACATATAGTAGAAAGATTTTACAATGTTGTTTAAAGTAAGCGTCACAAGCCTAGTAAAATGCCTTAGCGAAAATTAAACATAACGATACCAACCGGAGGAAATCTGGCACTGTATTTCTTCTTTTTATTAGGCATTTCGAATCACGATCTAAATAATACGACTATGAAAACGATCCGCGCGAAAACCGCGACCTGGAAGTAATCAATAAGCGGCCGTACGAGGCAACATAAGCATATATATATCTAATAAACCGAAACATAGACAAAGCACTCCGACAGTCTTTGTATTCGTTTTATCGCCTGTCTTAAATTTTAAAAATCTCGTCTTAGAAAATCGTAAAAGCACAATTCCACTTAAATTCTATATATAATTTGCACAAGTCACATAGAAACTTATTAGGATTACAGATTAGGTTACTTATAACCACAAAAAATAGGCCACACTTGCCATCTTAGTATCGAATGACAAAGGATCGGCCAACCAGCGGCGGTCGCGCTCCATAGAATTGTTTAATTAGAATAGAGGGGTGTCGCTTGGTGTGATATTGAGTGCCACCGATAGCTGATCGAAGGCGAAGCGCCGCTCATTGAATCCAATAACCAAAGTTTTAACAAAGTGACTTCCACGCCTCGACTAAAGCACTGACGTTGTGGAATTAAGGCAGTGACCTAGCATATTCTTTATCTAGATCTTTAGACTTTTAAAAAAGTTTCGACAAAGAAAAACTCGATATAGATTCCCCTCAGACCTGCACCATAATCGTGAAAATTTCATTACGTTCATATGCCTCAAAAAAGACTACTTCACCGTGGCTGTCAAGGAAGACTCGGACTTCAATTTCTGAAAGCCTTTATTCAAATGTTCAATAAGTGTTGTCTTCATTAAATACAAGGCACCATAAAAAGAACGACTTCAATGCTAAGACGATTGCCACCACCATCAAATACATTAAATTGAACCAAAGGGCTGGAAAAATCCAGCCAAGATCAACAAAAGAAACTTGTTGCATGATCACCAATAAAAAATATAATTATAAATGGGACAAACCAAAATTGAGAGCTACAGAAACCAAATAATAAGCAACTGGTCAAAGTAGCATTGATCATCACAGTCATATTTCTTAGCTATAACTCTATCTTTGAGGTTTCTTGCTTTATCTCCTTTGAAAAGAATGACAGCAAAGACTCCTTTGTTACAGGATTTGCCAGACCAAAGTTTGAGTCAAACTTTCCATCAACAAATAGCTTGAAAGTAGGGTATGATTTTACAGAATATTTCTTGCAGAGACCTGTAGAATTTACTAGAATTCATTCAAATGCACAAATGGAAAAAAAAATCATCAAAAATTCAAGGCGATATTGATTCAATCAAAATAAGGAATAAAAAAAATTACTGTAGTGTGCAGGACAATCGACTGCTGCAAATTGAAACTTTTCTTCTGAGACATCCGATGCAGCAGCCCAGAATTCGGGTCTAAAATCGACACTTTTTTGATTTGCTGCATCGTAGAAAAACACCAGAATCCTCTCTTTTGTTGTTAGAAGTGTTTCAATTTGTTCAAGTGAATTTACGTGGACGACGTTCTTTGACGGGAAATTTGTGAATGGAATGACCAACGGAGGAGGACTTAAATAAAATTAAACTGATTAATTAATAAAAAGCATGGAATCCACTGACTTGGATCATAGAAAATGGACGATTCAAATATTCAAGGCAAATTAAGTATGTGATGACCAATGTGGAACCAATATTAATATTAACCCACTCATTCAACTTCTGAATTCAATAATAAGATGCCAATTGACTGGTAATGGTATTCCCCCAATAGCATCAGCAAAGCTTTTAAACCCAAACTAATACAGGTTATCCTTACTTGAACACCAAATTTAAAAAGCCCTGACTTGTTCTTTCACCTTCATATTCGATTCTTTGTTCGCCATTGCTTAAATGAAATTAGAAGGAATTGATTGAAATGATCTTCGAGATCCATTCACGAGCAGAAGCAATGTGAAACCAACCTGAATAGCTTTACTGCAAAATAATAGCATAAATAATTAAAATGATTATTAATTTTAACTATTATAATGACAAAATGATAGAGAAATATCTCACTTGTTGGCAAGCCTGTAACTCCAAATCTATCGCCCAGAGGCTTTTGGGAAGCAACATCAACTGCAGCAAACTCTACATTAATCTGTTGAGTGATGTTCTTAAGATGTTCATCGTAAACATGCATTAAGGCATCGATACAAATGCCAAAGACTGCAGCTTATGCACTCTTAATTGTAAAATCATTTCTATATCAGAGACTAGCCATACCTTTCCCTCTTTGAGTGTAAGAGCAGCTTCAACAAAATCTTTCCTCATCGACTGACAATGTGGACAGGCTACAGTGGACAGAATTGAATTAAATTTAAAGAAAAAAAAGGTGCATAATCACTTTATTGTTTGGTTTTATTGTGGGATTAAGTCAGGAGGTATAATGATTTGGACAAATAATTGGCATATTAGACAGCAAATGCATGAGAACCATTGAAACATATTTAGTATGAAATTATTAAGTTCAACAGGCAAATGCAGGACAGCATCCTGCCACTTTCAAGAACAATTATCTACATCTAAATTACTCATCGGTCTCCATTAGCAACCAATTAGAGCTATTAGTAATGAGAAGAACGATGCGAGACTCACACGCTCCGTAGAACGTCACGAGAACATTTTCATGCGATCGAACGAAGGCATCAAAATCGTCCTCCTTCAATATCGTGATGACCTCGTGACCTGGAATGTCATCCCAGTGACCTTTCTGGAGCGGTCTGGTAGATCCAGACGGATCCTTGATGAAGTCCACAAAGTCTTTTTTCTGGATCAATCAATCGATCAGTGTTCAATTGATTAAAAAGTTAATCATTAAAAACTGATTATCATATCGATTAATTGCTAATCAAACTAGGTTGTCCAATTTTCTTGCGTTGTTGTGAGGATGTTATTAGTATCAGAGGAAGGCATTTCTAACCTAATTTAACCTTCACATATCTATTTCATATAACCACACAAGTTGTATTCTATTTTTATGTTGGCCATGTAAACAAGTATGACTGTATGTGCACTTGGTATGCACTCCATCAATATCAGATACTTTCAAATATATGATTAATGATGTTTAAAGCCGTACAAAAGGTCACGTGTTTAAAATTTAAACGTTCAGGATTTAATATTTAATTTTATTTAATATTTAGGATTTAATATTCGATATTTTATTCATACCTCTCTCCCACCGAGATATTTCTGCTCGTTCTTTCCGTAATTGAAGTACTTGAAAGTAGGATAGCCAGATATGCCGTGCAACTGACAGAGTTGGGTGTACTTTGTGCAGTCTACGGCTGCAAATGCCACCTGGAATAACATTCACGAAATCCTGATTTGATTAAATTTAATTTGAGCATTGAATTTGTCAAAAAAAAAAGATTAGAGTTTACAGCCAGTGCCATGGTAATGAGTGAAAATGAAATTTTAAAAGGATAAACTAATAAATTAATTATTAATAATACTTGTGGTGACTTTAATTAAAATAAGAGCTATAAGTAAGATTATTAAAATAAACTATTTACTTGAATAAAACAAGGTACTAAAGGTTAAACATTAGAAACCTTTGAGTCATCTTTAAGTTCTTCAGCTGCAGCCATAAATTCTGGCTTTGCCTTCTTGCAGTGACCACACCCTAAAAAATAGTGACAGGATAAAATAAAACTTAAATTAAACAAATAATCAGGTCATTAATACTGGTTAACCAGTTGGTTAACAGTTGACTGAAATTACCACAAAAGCCAGAGACTGAGCTCAAGCCAATAGCATTTACATTAACTTTTACACACTTCTTTTTTTAAAATATTGCAGTTCATTCATGTGCCATTCAACGACTAACAAGGAGCATAGAAAATGACGAGAGAATGTTTCTTCTTCTTGACGAAGTTCTTGAACAGCTCTTCATCCAGATGCTCCACGAAACTCGGAGTTTCGCTCCACGGGAGGTCGGCCGGAGGTGGAGGAGGAGGCTCTTTGGGACTTTGGGGAAAGCAAAGAAAAAAATGAAGGAAAATGAGTGACTGTTAAGTGAGACCAATTGTACTCTTTGTGCTGCCTCTGTGTTAATATCTTGAGTGTGCAGATTGGATCGTATAATCCCTTATAAGTAATGAAAGCTGCAGGAAGTCATGCACTGCATTTTTGATTTGTTGGTGCATTTTAATTTGTTGAATTATTGAAAAGTGACAAATCACTTACTCTTTCATAAATGCTACAATGCTGTCCTTTGTCCTATCGTTGTTGTCAAACTGCTCTTTGCCATCTCTTAAGAAAAAGATTAAGGAAATTATGCAACTGCAAATAATAACAATAATAATAATAATAATAATAATAATAATAATAATAATAATAATAATAATAATAATAACAACAATAACAACAAACAGATTTTCATAGCTCACTTGAAGTACTTCACTGTTGAATTCCAACATGAAAAAAAAATAAAAATAATCTCAAGAACTAATCAATCCATCAAGTGTCTATGTGATGAAACATTTCAAAAATTTTTTTGTTGAGAACAAACCTGTGGGATAACCTTTGACTGAAAATCTTGTTGCCAACAAATTATGTTTTGTGGCATCAACGGCAGCCAAAATGCCTGGAATCTGGAATCGGAGATTTCAAGGCTAACGTTGGCCGATTGATCTCAAACGCTAATTAATTATTATTCATCTGAATCTCAACTGGCACCAATAAATAAATTATATGATGAGATAAAAATGACGAGCTAGAAATTCACAAGTTGAACTTATTCAAAGTAAGCAAAAAATTGGCTTAATAATAATAATAATAATAATAATAATAATAATAATAATAATACGTTATTTATATAGCACCATGTGCATGAGTTCAACATTTGACAGCATAAAACATTTCAATTACATTTTGTTCTTTCAGGGCAGCTGCTGCTTCCTCGAATTCCGGCTTCATCTTCTTGCAATGGCCGCACCCTTAATTGTTTTGAATAGAAAAAAAAAACAAACAAAACATCTGTTAATTGAAGCAGACGTCAGATTCCAATGAAGAAACGAAAACAATTAAGAAGCCCGATGCAGCCATGTCATCACCACCACCATCTGATATCATTGCTTACATGGGGCATAAAACATCACCAAAGCCGAGGGAGACTTCTGAATGACATCGTCGAACGACTCTTCCGTCAAGTGGAGGACGTCGCTTTCCACTTCCGACCAATCCTTCTCTGCCTCCACTGATTTTGGAGGTTGAGGACTGAATTTACAATGGTAAAAAAATGACAATAATAATAATAATAATAATAATAATAATAATAATAATAATGAAGTATGTTAATTAGTATCATTTCTCTTATTACTGTCATCAGTTTAAAACACTTTATTATGATTATTAAATAATAATAATAAATTAATAATAATCATCATCAGGGTTATTTGCAATTTTAATTGCTCACTCATTCATCCACTGAATGATGCCTTCCCTTGTGTTCTCACCACCGTAGTTCATTTCTTTCTTTCCATCCCTGGAGTACAAGTTGAAAAGCATTATCTTATATCCATGCTTCATCACTATCATCATCATCATCACCCAACTTCCTCGTCATTGTCATCATCACCATCATCAACATCATCTTCACCATATGGCTCACTTGAAGTAAATGAGGGTGGGGAATCCCGTGATATTGAACTCCATCCTGACCGGACCTCCCTCCACCGTGTCGACATCCATGCCGAGCAAAACCTTTCCGTGAAAAAAAAAGTCGCTCATTTTATTTCTGTTTATATTTCAATACAGACACAATATCTTCACAATTCACAAAGATAAAGAGAACCAACAAAACATTTAGCGAATCAAATACTTTTATATGTAATAATTACCTTATCTTACAATTATCACAACCGACACATTGATAATACTATCTTGGTAATAGACAGAAAGTTATGAGAAACAGATAAGCAATGGAGAACTATATACTAAGTTGTAGTAGCAATGCCAGTAACAGACACATTAAAACCAATTCAGCTCGTAACCATCAGTGCCACTTTTGTATTGTATGTATCGCTTGCCATGCTTGCGATATGACAAATCAATTCTAACTCACTGCTTTTCCCTTCAATGCGGTGGCAGCAGCTGCAAAATCCGGCTTCAATTTCTTGCAAAATCCACACCCTGCAACGTACATAAGAAGATAAAGCCCATCCTAATTCATTCAATTCTTCATTCTTAGAATTCAATCTGTAAAACATGGCTGATAAGGAGCATACATGCACTTACAAGGGGCATAGAACATGGCCAACAGAGGCTTCTTTTCTTTTGATATAATTTTGAATAATTCCTAAACAAATCATGTGGAAAATTAAAAAAAAAAACAACACAAATTGGGTAAATTGAATGATAATAACAAAAAAAAGTTAATGCTATCTTAAAAACAAATTGAAAGACCGAAACCCATAGGTATATTATTATTATTGTTATTATTATTACTGTTGTTATTATTATAATTATTGTTGTTATTATTATTATTATTATTATTATTATTATTATTATTATTATTATTATTATTGAGAACAACAAATGAACTCCATCAAAAATCTGGAAAAAGAACCGTTTTCTTTTCCACGTGAACCACATCAACAGCCCCTGGTTCCTCGTCCCATGGAACGTCTCCCGTGGGATTCTGGAGGAACTTCACTAACGACTGGAAATAATATGAAATTAATTAGAGTTATGGTTGCCTAATCAACTGATCACTGACTAAAGAGTCAGCTAAAAGCTGCTTAAATGTTGTGCATTAAAATCATTCAATAAATTGACTGATGGCCTTCAGTCCAAAGAAAGAAAGAAAGGTGCTTTCTTATGAAAATCTATAGGCAATAAGAAGGCTCTTGAGAAGACTCTTAGCAGTCAAGTATTGTTGCAGATCAAATTCATATTGGATTTAAAAAAATAACAAACTCACCTTCACAACTAATTGCCTGTCATAATTTTTGTGAAATTCCCCATCTCTAGGAAACAGAATAAATTAACATTTAAATGCATTTATAATCTCGATTTAAAACAAAAATTGAATAATATGATGGTAGAAACAAACTTGAAATGTTTGTACTGAACATTGGTTGGATCGACTTTCAACTTCTTGCATAATTTTTTGTCAACTCTGAGAAAAAACAGAAAAAAAAATCCCAAAGTTAATAACATCCAAACTAGTAAAACTACTTGCCTAACAACACTACGAAGGTGACTTTGAAAAAGAAGGCACCATAAGATGTACACATACCAAAGGACTGCAAAACTTACGAGCAATCAATATGGACAATTGAAGCAATCCCTTTGACCTCATGAGCAGCTTCATTGAAAATGTCTTGAGCTGTGAAGTCTTTTGCTAGTGAGACAAATGATAACACTTAAAATAAAACTGCAAATTTATAATTCTTGTATTTGGCAATTGTTGTAAAATTTCAAATTGTAACAAAATCCTTAACAGACCTGTTTTTGAAAAAATGACTATCACATTAGTGTGGGTTCGAAGATATTTTTTAAACTCTTTAAAGTGCGTAATTTTGATTATAAGATCCACGTTATGCTTTATAGAAGATGAATGTTGAGCAAATATGAGCACCTGTAGAACAAATAATTAAAATTGATCTTACTTCTGTTGATTTAAGTTTCCAAGGCTATGTTAGCAATAAAGACTGATAGTGCCAACTGAAAGTCCTTTCACAAATAATATTATCGAATAAAAACGCCAGATTATTGCCAGATAGGTTTACTTACTAAAGTGCTTCAAACATCATGAAGCTAATTTCATAAATATAAACATTAAAGTTAATAGCCTAATGGCACCATCAAATTTAACTTTTAAACAAGTAGACGTTTGCAACTTGAAAATTAACAGAAACTCACAATAAAGGCAACAAACACAGTAGCAAGCGGAATCCTCATCTCGCACCCTCCCTAAGTTCTTCCTATGTGCCACGTTAAGTAGCGGCGTCCAGCATCTCACAATTTAATTTGTTAGCAAACAGGTGGATTCACTTTCAATAGTTAAACAATTTTTGAACTAATAAATTGTTCGAACAGTAAATAAATTAACTTTTAAATATATTACAGTAATTAGCATAAATAATAAACTCTTTAAAATTCGTTGTTTATGCTTTGTTTGTCACTTAGGCTATTGTTTAATGTTTGAAACCGGCCATTATCTCATATGGAACATTTAGACGACTCCTTTCTCTTATTATCTTAGTTTTATGCATTAAGACACCTCTACTTTAAGAAATCAATGGACGATAATATAATTTCACGTCTGCTATAGACATTAGACTTTGGAAAAGAGGCCAAGTTCTGATATTAAACATTGAAAGGAGTTATGTTTCAAATAAGTTTGAGGCTTTTACCACACAAACTGATAAACTAAATGCCCCAGAGCCGATCGGGGCGAAATATAGTATTAATTATGTTGAATAAGTTATAATTACGTAGCCAGATCATGGGAACGAATCAAAAATTAGTAGATTATTTTGTCGTTTGCGGATTGAATGTGGACTCTGGTCTTGAACCCGATCAACTGGCAGGTATGTTTCAAAGTTATTTTATTTCAACAATACTTATTACTTAGTATTATGTTGCTATTTGTGACACAGGAGATAATCTGGATTACTCTCCACTGCAAAGACCTTACAAATGTCACATATTGTCACATCATCCTGATTCTGTCCAAGGATATCCTTTTGATGGGGAAGCTGTTGCAATGGTGAATCTAAATAAGAGCTGTTTTAAAATAAAGAATACATTTTGATGATTGGGCATTTTGTTTTGCAATTAAATATGGTTTATTATATGGTAGGTTTTACCTCGAAATTGGATATTATTTAAGTTATTAAAAATTGTGAAAATAAGAACAGATATTCAATGGTTACAGGGTTATATATTGAAGCATTATTCAGTTATTTCTCCTTTACAGCTTTGCTTTCCAAAGGGCTTGAGCTTCACTAGAAAGCTCCCTCTTGCTCCATCCAGTCATACTTTCATCATCACGAGAGAGGACGGAACCACTTCTTATGGCACGGTTCTCGTGTTCTACGAGAAGGTCGAAAGCCAGGAGATATGCTCGGCAATGCAGGTCCTGCAAGACATGCACATGGCCGAGCTGAGCAACACTCAGTCCCTGACGCTCAAGAGGCAGAAGCAGCAGAACCTCCAGGAAGGAAATACCGCAGCCGACGCTAGCGGCTCCGGCACGGACGAGTCCGATGGGGGCCGGAAACCCTCGAAGCAGCCCGTTTACGAGCAGGGACGCGACGTTCTTTACTGCTCAAAGTGCATCTGCCTGCTGTCCAGGCTTCCTCTCGTGGACGCCTACTCGAAGATTCTTGCCGCCCTCCACGAACTCGTTGACCTCGAGGTCTCGACCGAGGGTCCCCCTGCCAGGTCTTCCCTGACTGGTCATCAAGTCCTCCCCGTGGCCAGTTATGTTTTTAATCTCTTGTACGAGGTTGAATATCTGCCTGTCGGAAGAAGTTTGAAAGTTCACACTTACAAGGGTCCTGTTCTGTGCCAGAGGCCTGGTTAGAGGCAGTTTTTAATTTAATTGTTTAAATAATAATTAATGTTAATTATTTATTGGTGTTATTAATGTTTTTTTTTTACATTTCAATATATTTTTTTGTCAGCAATTCATCTCTAAATTGTTGGCCAAATTGTTTATCATTATTCTTAAAGGTTTGTCATTATTCTCTTTGATTAAAATTTGTCCAATTCGTGTCCAATGCACGTGCGGTGCATTCTCGGTGCAGCTTAAGTTTCTTAAAAGCAAAACTTCGTCGAATGATTTCCAGGACCGAACGACCTCCCGCTGCTGGATTATCCTCTCCGCGAAGTCTTCAACATGTTTTCCGTCGAACAGATTCTGATAATTCTTTCCTGCGTCCTCCTTGAGCATCAGATATTGATCTTTTCAAAAGGTTGGGGATTTGTTTTTTGCGTCCATGTTTTTGTTGAACTGCCATTTGTTAGGGCCATTTTGTTTTAAATAATTCATTTTAAATAATTCATTTTAAATAATTTACTTCTCTTATTCTGAATCTTGATCTCTTCTTTTTTTTAATTTATGTGATCTTGGTATATTCTTCCTCCAGTGGGTAATTATGAATTAATTATCATTCATTATGTTAAAATGAATCCTGAAGTATGTTAATTAGTATAATTTCTCTTATTACTGCCATTAGTTTAAAAAACTTTATTATGATTATTAAACAATAATAATAATAATAATAATAATAATAATAATAGTAGTAATAACAATTTAGTCTTAAAAGAGATCTCAATGCCTATTTCTTAAACAATAACTTCTTCTTTTTTCAGATTATGGAAAGTTGATGCTGGTCACAGAGTGCATAAACTCCCTCTTGTTCCCTTTCCGCTGGCAGCACACCTACGTCCCCATCTTGCCAGCATCGCTTCTCCACTTCCTCGACGCCCCTGTGCCCTTCATAATGGGGCTACAACCGGGCAATGATGAGGAGAATCTCTTTGACATATTTTCTAAGGTAAGGGGGTAAGATAATGTCCTTCTGAACTTAATGACTAATCTTTAAGTAAATTGTTTATATAAATTAATTATAAATTATTTAAGATTTTTTGTTGTTGATAGATCATGATTTATATGGTTACTATTTGTCATATGGGTTTGCTGTGATTTTCTGATTATCTAACTGGAAAATTGCTGCAGAACTCCATTTTTTCATTGGTTTTGCTACTAAGATCATGCTTGTAGCCAAACTCCTGTGTGGTGGACATAGACAACAACAAGGTAGGAGCGCCAGAGGATCTGCCCAGATTTCCCCACTCGACAAATTTGATTCACGACCTAAACCAGGAGATCAGGAGACTGAGATGTCTCGAGAGGACGCAGAGTCAGAGGGACAGCGGCTTTGTCAGGGACAGCTACTGCCCTCCGGACGAGAGTGGTACGTCAGCCGTTGCCTCTTCAGACTGGAATCTCAACGCCAAGGTGGGTTAAAAGAACTCAGTCCTTGATTTTCTTGCTTAGTATTCTCATCACTCTTGCTAGTATTAGTGTTAGAATTATTGTTAATGTTACTAATTTATTGTTATAATTATATTTTATATTATTAATATTAGCCAGTAAGCATGAATTTGCAATAAATCTATTTTTTTGTAATAAAAACTCTAGATGGAGATGCTCCAAAAGAACGAGGCACTGGCCAAATTGACCGCTCTTGCCAGAAAATCTGGTGTCATGTCGTCTCTTGATGACATCAAGGACAGCCTGACGGATGCTGCCCTTCAGGCGCACAAGTCCGGCTTTGGCCGACTGTCCTTGGACGACCACGCAAAGGATCTCATCTTCAATAACGCCATTAGGGAAATATTCCTTCATTATTTTCTGCAGGTTGGAGAAATTTTTTTTTGTTTTTGAAGAAATTCATTAATTTTCTATTTGAATTTCTAATTGAATTTGATATTAATTTTCAATTTGAATTTGAAAATACCAATGTTTGGAAATCGGAAACTTGTTCCAAGATGTTCAGAATTTAATCGAGTCGTCCGTCGTTGCATCAGATCTTTGGCTCGTACGAGTCCTTTGTCATCCTCCACGACGGAAGCGACGTCCAATCGTGGCTCAGCAATCGAGAGACCACCCAGAACTTCGACAAGACGTCTTTCCTGAGCGACCAATCGGACGAGGCTCTGCCGTTTCTCGCTCCCTTCATCGAGACGCAGATGTTTGCCAGTTTCATCGACCAGAAGATCCTGTCGCACCTGGACTCGAGGAAGTCGGAGTCCTTCGTCAGCTCTCCGAGGGATCAGGAGTACTTTGCCGTGTTCGAATCTCGTCTGAAGTTCCTCAGGGACGACCTCCAGCAGTCGGTCGACCAGAGGCCGAGGAGGTTCTACAGGACGGCGGCTGCCAAAGAGGCAGGTGGGATTGCAGGACGTTTTGCTCGAGTCTTGTACGAGTCGTTAGAGTAATTGATTAAATAAATAGATTAATTAATTAATTAAGATGTGTGTGTGTGTGTGTGCGCGTTGCAGAGAGCAACATTGAGAAGAAAGCTTCCATAGTGGACATCGTTGCTCCGATGCCGAGATTGGTCGACGTGAACCTGGTTCAACGCAAGAACTTCTTTCCAGTATTTCCTCCTGATTGCTTCCAAAAGTATATGATTGGAAAAAAGTTAGTTTGTCTTTATCACTGACTTTGTTGATTTGCTTTGCTTTGTTTTGCTTTGTTAAAGTTTTGTATCATCAGAGAAGGTTGTCATATTGTTTTTCAATATTGATTGTTATTATAAGTATTAATTAATCTATTATTATTATAAGTATTAATTAGTTTCTCAATTTTCAATATTAATTATAATAATAATAATAGTTAATTTATAAAGTGGCGTATGCATGGCATCGGAGGCGCTTTAATTATTATTATAAATATTAATTAGTATTTTCATTTTCAATATTAATTATTATTATAAATATTAATTAAGTTGATGTTTACTTATTCAACGTTTATTTACCTTGGATCGTTAATTATTATTTTTCAGACTTCGATCTCCACACGAAGAATGGAGGGCCAAGTACGGCTTGACGGCTCGAGTCACTGATAACAAATCTGCCTTCAAACAACGAGATGTGAGTTTTTAAAAAGCCCTTTTTTCAAGCTATAATGTGATTCAGCAATAAGTCAACAATAAGGCATTGATTTGAATTTTTAATCAATTTTAATATATTCAGGATGAATATAAATATTTCCAAAATGACAAATATGATAATTACGTAAATGTATTAAATAGGTAAATGTATTAATATCTAAAATAGCCAAAAATAATCATAACTACTACATTGGGGAAATTCAAAAGACATGAATTTAGGCCATTAGATTAGTCAATTAGGCTTTAGATGGTGGCCATTTCTCAATTGATTGATTGATTGATTGATTTCAACAGGAGTACATGGAAGAAATAAAGCTGAAGTCTTGCAAGAATGCTCAGCCATCAGACACAGATCTGAAAGCCATGGTCAACAACAACTGGTGTTTTATGGAGACCCTGCTCAAAGAAGTCAAAACAAAGGTCCGAAATGCAATTGAATTTCTTGTTTTTGTTTGAAATAGATTTCTGATCGAGTGTTTCGTGTATTTATTCTTTGCTTTTCCTGAAGGGTTTATTGATTACTGTGGATTGTTTAAATTCTGATAATTAAGGGATTGTTTTCCAATTAAATTCTGATAACTGAGTTCCAGCTCATCGGAGATAACTGTAGAAAGGAATCATTAAAAAATATTAAGGCAACATTATAAAAGGAGAGAAAATTAGAGAATTTTTAGAGAAATTATTTTCGTTCATCTGCAGACGAAGAGAATGTTGGTGCAGAAAATGGGCAAAGAGGCGGTCGAACTGGGGCACGGGGAGGTTTCGCGAGCAGGAATCGAGGAGAACACCTCCATTGCCAGTCTCTGCGACCTCCTGGAAAGGATCTGGAATCACGGCCTCAATCAGAGACAGGTTGGTTTCCTGATTAAATAATAAAAATTGATAAAAATGGACAACTATTTGGATATAATTCCATATATGATTGCATTCTATTGGCATGGAATACTGAAAATTCAGGACAAGTCTTCCCTGTGGTACCACATCACAAGCTTTTATGAGGCCACCGTCAAAGACCAGAACGTGGCATCGGAGGATCGTGCCATGTTTGTCCCCAGTAAGTCGAATGTTTTTGCAGACATTTTTGGATGTTGCTCTAAAGTCGAAAATAATTTATAAATTATGGGCACCCTGTATGCCACCACTTTAATTTATCTTTAATAATAATAATAATAATAACATTAATAATAATAATTATTATTTTATTTATTACTTAATGAAAAATTGTGATTGAAAACCTATTAATATTTATTCATTTGCATGGTAGTTTTAGGCTGCATTATGCCATTCGTTGTTTTGAATGAGTGTAGTGTTGTGCCAAATCTGTAAGTCAATCGAATTGTTTTTAAGCAGATTCAACCCTGCCCCACCAAGGAGAAGTCATTCCGTCTTCGGGATCCTCCGACGGAAACCTCACCTGGCCGATCAGGCATCACAGGAGGAAGCCGAGCAGAGGTCTCGAACTCCCTACCATAGAACCTCTGCCTGCATCCGTTCTCTTTGATTTCAAGTCTGGTGTTTGTTTTTCTTTAAATTCTTTGTTGTTATTATTGTTGTGGTTTGTGATTTATAATCAAATAAAATATTTCAATAAATAAATGTTTGTTTTAAATTTTTTTTTTCCAGAAATGTCCTCCAAATGGCCGAGATAAAAACATCCGTCGGATATTCAAGAGCTTTCGTGAGACTCTCTTTGGAGAAAAAGCTGCTCTCGAAGCATCTTAAGGAACTCTTTTCAAATCAAGAACTGCTAAGGTGCCAGTGTAGCTTGCAGTATAACAATGACTTTAAGATATTAGAAATATTAATTTTAATACTCTTTAAATCTTAAATTTAAAAAGACTGCATTTGCTATTAATTAATTATAATAAATAAATAATAATTAATTAATTATAATTAATGTTAAATGATATTAATGGTCAAAAGTAAAAGTGTTTTAATTTATCTTTAATAATACTATAATATTAATAATAATAATAATAATATTATTATTATTATTATTATTGTTGTTATTTTATTTATTACTTAATGAAAAATTGCAATTGAAACCCTCGTTATCGGTTCTAGGAAGCACTACAAGAGATATGCCTTCTTGAGGTGCGAGGAGGAAAGAGAACAGTTTTTGTACCATTTGCTGAGCCTCAATGCCGTTGATTATCACTGCTTCACAAACACCTTTGCCAACACCAGTATGCCAGAGAGAAGGATTTATTTAAAATTAAAATGGATTAAAACAGATTAAATTAGATAAAAATAGGTTAAATTAGATAAAAATAGGTTAAAAGTAGATCTTTTGCTTTATGATTTACATGGCTCTTTGTAACATCTGATGAGTAAGAGCAGTTGCATATGTGTGTGTATGTGTGCACGCGCGTGCGTGTGTGTTTGAATTATGACCTTTTTTTTTTATGACAGTGATGGCATACAGGGTGCTCATATTTCCTCGACTGAAGATGGGTGGTGGCACAACCACTGCCAACTGTTGGATCAGGTACCATCGAGAACTCCATTGTTTGTTTGTCTGTCTATCCTTATCTGTAATCTCTGCGTTGTTTTCCGTAGATTTTGTTGAATTGTTTGTTAAATATTTATGTTTTAAATGCATTTTAATTTTAAACATCCAGGTTGTCTGGTCAGCTCGGTGACACTGAAGAGATTCCTTTGCCTAAACATTCTCTTGATGTTTTGATCAAGGTGGTTTGAGACGGTTGAAGCAGTAATCTGGAATATCAATTATATTATCATTATTTTAGTAAAACATTTATTATTATTAATAAAATTTATTATTAAAATGAATTATTGTTAATATACTTTGAATTAACATTTATAAATTTAGCACAAAAATCTGGGCATTTTGACGACGATGAGAATAGGCCACGACAACAGTGGGATATCAGCAAAATGGCTGGTGGAGCACGTGTTGGTCAGAAATGAAGTTACCGGTCATACGTACAGGTATGTTCGAGTGCTTAATTTCTATGGCTACCTGTTGGAATTTGGCTTGAATTTCATAACTTTTTTTCTTAATATTTTCATAATTGGTGAGGTTATGCTTGAGAATTGTGGTATGAAGGATGGTGCCTCCATCCATGGGTATATAGATATATCTATCATATTGTATTATAAATTTATTATTTTTATTATTTTTTTTCGAATTTGTCAAAATTTGAATTTATTGGCTTTTTTTTTAGGTTTCCATGTGGAAGATGGCTTGGAAGAGGAGTCGACGATGGAGCTCTGGAGAGATTGCTAGTCGCAGAACTTTCGCCTCCCTCCTTTGATTCCAATGGTCATCATTTATAGTACACACTATAATATTTTTAAAATGTTTATAAAAAAAATAATATAAATATAATATGTAATATATAACATATATATCCACACTATGTATAATATATATAATATTTTTAAAATGTTTTCAAAAAAAAAAGATAAAAAAAATTATCATAGAGATTAAATTTCCAAGAGCTCTTGGGTTGAATGGGTTCAAACAATATTTCAGAACTGGTCGAGAGGTGTCGCACGCCTCCCAGATGCAGGTCACCCAGTGCTTCGAGCAGGCACCTCGAACCAAGTTTGAAACTTAACTGCTTTCTAGGCTCTTTGCTTTTTTTTTCGACACAATGTTTTGTTGGAATATTATTTAATTCTGCAATGATTAGTTTAGTTGGTTAATTATTTCACTAGTTAACTGATTACTTCACTGTTTAGCTAGCTAAGTATTTGTCCAAAGAATTATCTAATTATTGTTCTGTCTTGTTTTATCGGGTCATTAATATGCATAAAAATAAATGAACATACATGAGATTTATTTCTGTTCTATAATTTTTGTAATTTTTTTTTGTTTTGAAGGAATATCTGTAAATGAGATCAGAGAAAAGTTGAGCGATGCAGTCAACAGCCTTGTGAAGCATTTCTGTCGACCGGAGAAAGAAGTTTGTGTTTGAGACAATTCTTTTGTATTTCATTTTATTGTGTTTTGTATGTCAATGTTTTTTTTTGGTATTTTTGATATGATGTTTTGATTGATTATTTAACAAAAATGTTTTTATTAGAAATTGAAATGCAGTTACTTTTTTTCTTTTAATCTCAATTGAAATTTTAATCTTTATTTGTGTTTCAGAGAGGGAGTGCCACCATTTTGTTGTGTGGTGAAGGAGGATTGGTGCCCTGCATGGAACTCATTTTCCAATATGGCTTCAGGTCTGCCAGGCTCTTTAGGAATAGATTCTTCATTTGGGACTTCTTGGGTAATTATTCTAAATTTACTAATTTTGCTGAAATTATTGTCTGAGTTAATTACAAAAAAAAAAAAATTGTACTTCAGTTTCCACAAGTTTGTTAACAAACACTCTCAGCAAATACAAAACAAGAAATCATTTAAGAATTGCTCTTGCTATAAAATGCATTATCTTTATATTTAATAATTTAATTTAATATTTCATTTATAATATAATTTAATAATTCTTTCAGAAAAGGTGATGCTGTGTTTTGAGAGTATCATGATGAACAAGGAATACGTGATATCAACCGAGATCAAGACCACCATGCAAAGCTTCTGCTACGTGGTATCAATGATCAATCAGGCCTCAGAAGCCATTGGAAAAGATGAAAGGTTCCAAATACTCGTCTGCATTGGACTGAGGTTCTTTGGAAATTTTTTTGGCAGTTTTTTTTAAAATTTTTTTATTTATTTCTTTAAGTTTAATTAATTTATTTATTTGATTTTAACGCCATGAAATCATATTTAATTAAAATTTGTGTTGTAATTGGCCAGAGTTTTTTTTTATATAAAAAATTTAAATTATATTCTGGACAACTTGGTGAACTCTTCCAGGGACAGGCTGCTCCAGAGATGGGTGAAGTTGGTGAGCAGGAGTCCAATTACGGTGTCAATGTACGAGGAACTCTCCTTTCTCAGAGACCCACAGAAGTTGCAATTCGTCCTTGACCTCTTGGAATCTCTGAAGGAGTTCAAGGTCACGCTCGAAGCTTCCATCATTCGGGGGATTGTACTGTGATTTGTTTTTTATTTCTCAGTGGTTCCGTGGCTCTGATTGCTCTTAATATTTTTTTATTTTTTTTTAAGTTCAGATTTTAAAAATATATTTTTTATGTGTTCCCTCTTATTATTCTTTTCTTTTTTTTTTAAATTTTGAAGTGAATTAATATCTTTTCATATCTTAGAAATTTGATTGTGCAAATTCTTTAATTTGCTGTTTTTTGTAAAGTGAGGCACATTTTTTTCTTCGTTATATCTTTTATTAGCTTTGGTGTTTATTCTTATTTCTCTGTACCTCTATCACAATTCTTATGTAGTCAGCATGCTTTTTTGCATAATGTGTTTTAATAGAATCTATTTCAATTTTTTTAAATTGCAGCTCAATTTATCTATGACATTTTATTCACTTTAAAATCCGAATGTATATAATGTCTGTGAATTAGAATTTCTATCGTCTTGACTTTGCCAGTACTATTGAAGTCTCTTACGTAACGTACTAGGAGATTCTGCACTTCGATCGAATAGTTGTCATTAATGAGTAAGTGAACTCTTCGACGTTGTTTTGTCAATAACTTCTTAGATCGTAATTTTCTATAAGAATTTTAAAAAGTCTCTACTGCAGAAGCATCCATTTTGGAACGGGCAGTTGTATGCGCTTCGTCTCGTTTACTGATTGTAATCTGAGAAGTTCCAGCTACGAGGAGTTACATTGCGGACGTTATATGACTTTCGCGACGATGGAGTGCTCCCGGTTCGTGGGAGGAAGATGGTTGCCCTCTTTGTATTGGTTTTATTTGTTCATATTATTATTTAGCAAAACGAAATAAGCTATTGAGTTAGAAATGCATTTTATTTTGGGACTGGATGGGTCGGATTCATTGCAGTCCCCCAAAGCAGTACCCTCGACTCCGACCACTAATAATCGTTTTAAATATTATAATTTAAATTATTGAATAAATACTGAATTTATGAATAGTTTACGTTGAGGGAGGGAAATATTTTAATTTGTTGTTAAAAACGCCATCTGTCCGAGACACCATCGTGTGGATTGAGGTTTTCGTCGGCTCGTGTAGGTTGCAGTGCGATGGTGTCAGCGTCATGACAACAGCTCTGGATCGCACTGGAATGAGACGGATCAGTCATTTTATTTAATTATATTCATGGTCGGATTTCTTCGTAAAGTATATTAGCTGTGGTTAAGATGTTTGCGCCATTGCCGCCGCAATTCAGTAACGACTTCTTGTTTTCGAATTGAAAACTACATATTTTGCGTCGCTTAGGAACAACGTCGAATTCTCCTTTTAATATTTCGCAACTTTCTGATAATCAGAGACCGGTTAGTGTTTTATCCATTTCTTTCCACTTTTGAAGATTAAAGCAGAAGAGGCGTTTTCAGGGTAGTGGTTAGTCGGTGGAATTTTGATATGGATAAACATGTCCGACGACAATTACGGAGGAGAGCGAAGATTGTCGGAAAATAGTGTTTCTAATCTTGAAAGCAGGACCACTCCAGATAACTACTCGGAATATGATATGCACTTATACAATCGTCTCGTTCATACAACCAACTCTCTTTTATACGATGGTTCATTTTCAGTTTGTTCAACGCCTGATTCTACAACAGCCTCTGTCGACAAGAATTTAAGTTTGCCAAACTTATTTGACCGTTCAATAACACAAAGCAGGCTAAAGTCTGAAGATACAAACTTGTCTTGTGAGGATTGTAATATTATGGAAGAGCTTCTACCTTATCCAACACATCTTAGCTTATTTGAAATACAGCAGAAAAATCTTTCCAACTCTTTAACAAAAGTTAAAAATACCCATAGGTATGATGAGTTTTTGACATTGAACACAGATGAGCAAACAGATGTTGAATCTTGTGAGAGGTATTCAGAATCTGAGTTTGTTGATGATGGTTTCACAAGATCTAGTGGTGATGCAAAAAATGTTTTTTATGAAGAAATTGATAATTTGATAGATCCAAATTCTAAATTATTGCACCTCATTTCAAAAAGCAAATCCAGTGATGCCAGCAATGGTGTTCTCAATGATTCTTCCAAGCCTAACTCAGGTTTGTTGGGGTGATTAGTTTTACATAAGTGATTTTTAGATGATGATTTACAATGATTAATCTAATTGATAATTGTTCTTAAAATGACAGCTTCTGATGTTGGCACTTCTTGTTGTTCTGTGAATGAGCAGAGTCAGATATGTGAAATCACTTCAGAGGAAACCTCTCATTCATCCTCCAAATGTGGCAGAAGTTTTAGCCAGAATTCGAAAAACATGACCAGATATGAAATTATGAAGCAGAGAAAGGATGCTAAAAATCAGAGAAAGCGCCACAAAGACTCATCGGAAGCCGTGGCTTACAGAGAACAAGATGCTCAGAAGTCGATCGAACAGCTCGTCTCATTTATTGAGGGCAAAAATGCATTTCCTCCTTACTTGGACAAGAGTGATTGCAGAGACATGGAGACCAGTCAGAGAAGTAGCAGTTCCATCAACTCTTCAAGTGGGAATAAAAAGCATAGTCTGAGGAAGAAAAAGAAGAAGGACAGATTGCTTAATTCAGGATCTGTTAGCAACTCTGCTGCATCAGAGCATGACCCCGTTGCAGTCTATGAATGTCATTCATTTTCCAAGAATAGTGGTCTTGAAAATGAAATGTCATCTTCTATTGGAGACTCCATAAGATCCGGTCATTCGCTTCGAGCCGAAGAGTCCGAGATCAATAACGATGACGTCGGAGAAGCTACGACCGCTATCGAAACATCTACTTCATGGGGTGATACCATACCTCCAGAAGAAGTCGTCCAGGTAGCAGATTCTGAAGCACCTTTTTCAAGACCTTGTGATTTGTGCATTCAAAAACCAATCAATAATTTGAACAACAGCAATGCCAGGGGCATCAATGAAGCAAGAGATTTGCTAAAATTCAGCCTGAGAGATGTTGCGACCGGTTGGTCTGAAGCATCTCGATGCGACGTCGTCGACGGATTTCCGGAAATTCTGTCCGTCTGCAAAGATGCCACGGCTGATCCCAATATTCTCTCGAATTCTAATTTCAATCAATGCAATCACAACGACTCGTCAAAGACTCGAACAAAGCCAAAGGTAACTTGCGTCCACAAATTGCACATTGTCGATATGGGTAAAGGATCTCCAGAAGATGATGACAAGTTAACAGAATTTTCCTATTCCACAAATTCGTCTGGAGATGAATTGAGTTCCAAGGAGTCTGAACTAGAAGAGTTCGTCATGGTGCAGAAAAAAAAGAAGATAAAGCTACATGATAGGTCTTCTAAATCTTCTCAAGTTAAAATGTGTCTTGAGAGGAAAAAAATCACCGGTGCCAAAACTGGAAATTTTTCAAAACTCGAGGAAGCGTCTGGTAATTTTGAGGATCGAAGACGGTTGAGTTGCGATTTGAAGACTTCAGATCTGTCAGACGTCACGTCTAGTGGTTCGCAGTTCGAAAGGGGAACGTTTAATTCTTGTCAACAGGTGGCCGGTCAAAGTGTCGACGTTATTAGCGACTCGTTGATTTCATCGAATGTCACTTCACCAGAAAATGAATGTCTCTCTAAAAACGAATTGGTGAACAAATTCAAGTGCCAGCTATTAATCAACGAAAATCTCTCTGCTGGCCGTAAAGAAGCGAACAAAAATACCCCTTCTCCGTCACCGGAGTTCGACAAACGTTCGGCACGCCAGCGCAGTTTCGAGGAATTGAAGCCCTCTGTTCTTACTTCTGCTGCTAAAGGTGCAGAAGATGCAGTATTCTTTGACACAAGATATTTAAGTAAATTGGAAAAGAATAGAAATGTCGGATCGTCTGACTTTTCTTTTATCTTTGAGGATCAATCTAAGAATTGCAACGGAAGCCCTAAGAAGCTTTCTGAAGGCGACAGATTTAAGTACGGAATTAATTGTAGGGTTGTCGGCAGCAATTATTTTGAGGATGGCAACAACAACGTGGATTGTCTACCGGTCGACATATCCACCAGTTGTTCGAGTGAAGATGGACTGAACGTGTCTGAGAAAGACAAGGGTTCTCAGTGCACGTCGTCGGAAATACTCAATTGCGCCCTGCAGCCCAACATACTCGTCCTTCCCAAGCAGATCTATCCGTGTGCCGAGGACCTGATGATGCCCTTGCCGTACCTTCCCTTTGCCGCTAATTCCCCCTTTAATCCCTACCAGGTCGGGTTTGCTTCGACTCCCGATCGGGGACAAGTCATGACCCAAGACTCCGAGCAAGTCCTACCTTCGCAATTTCAACTCCAGCCGTCGCTTCCCATGATTTCACCCGTGTATGCGCCTTACAATTGTTATTTGGCCGTCGTTCCTTCCGTCAATCACGAGGCTCCGTTTCTCGCAAACCATCCCGACGTCGGATACTGCGAGCTGGCCTGTTTGGCAGACGAGGACGAAACCGCTCCGAATTATTCGGGATTTCCCTATCGTCGCAAATTGGACGCGGAGGACTTGGGTTCTCCGATCGAAGACGATGAAGTTCTTCCCTTGGGAGACTTGAGTCCAGAATGTGGCTCGTTGACAGACGATAACTTTCAGGCCAACACCTGTCACTTTTCCAGTATTCACGGTAGTATTTATCCAGATAAATTTAACGGTCCTAGTTTTTTAAATTGCAAGGAAAACTTGGGTCAGGCTTTTGCATCTAACAAAGAATGTAAAATGACTTCTGAGAGCTCAAAGTTTAAAGATTCTTTTAGAAAGGATGAACACTGCCTGAGGGTTCCATTTCGAATCTCCCACCTGCAAAACCTTAAAAGAGGTTGCAATAGGAATGCTTTTGACTCCGTCGCAAAGAAAAACGTTTACCAGTATCGCCACCCCGAAGGTCAGGAAAGGTTTGCCGGAGGAAAAGATCAGAGGAAGGATTTTTCGTGCGGTAATTTGGGCACGTCCAAAACATCTACCTTCAGAAGATTTTGTCACTGCAATGACCATAAATCTAAAATGCCCTGTTTTTGCTCGGACAAAAACAGCTCCACTTGTAAAAGTTTCTTTAACCTCAAAAGTGCCCAATTGTACCTTCATGATTGTTAGTATTAGTTTTTTTGTTATGTTTTTATTTGTTTACAACTTTCACCATTTTGTCGGTTTGAATTGTAATGTCTGTCTTCATGGGTGTGATTAAAAATGGATTTTATGTTTAAATTCATGCGCCTGTCCATTTTTGTCTTTGCATTCTGATATCAGTTAACAACTAATATGGGTTTATGTTTATAATACGATATGGGTTAGGGACTGTTGATATGGACTGTTGTTTTGTGTTTCATAAGATGTTTTTATACTATTTGTTTGTATGGTTAACGTGCCTTATGTTTTGATAGTTGCTAAATTTTACATTCGTTACTGCATCTTAATGTTTCTAATGCACCTTATGATGTGCATTTCCTATGAATTAAGAACACATCTACTTGTTATGTAAGCATTTAAGTACATGCTGTCAAAGGTCCTAATGGCAATGGTCCTATCAATCTAAACAAGTAGCAAGAATGATATGTTTGCAAGTTGTAATCAATTAATAAAGCCTATCAGTATAAATAGATTGGATGTAAATTGTCTGTGAAATATTATTAATGCTAAAAATTGAATTATTCAGACTTTTATGACTAATTGTCATGCATTTATTTCTTTCAGTGTTCAAAGCAGCAAATGCAGAAGGTTGGTTAAATTCACCCTTGTTCATCTTGCTTTTGCTTGTAACTACGTCCACGATAATTCTCCTATTTTTATGAGATTTTAATTTTTTTTTAGGAAATTGTTTTGTTTATTCTGAAGAACAGAAGAATCTCCTGTAAACAAAAAAAAAGAGCTGGACATTCGCAGTTCCCCTGGAGCTCGGAATTGCGGAATCGTATCAATGTTCTGAGTTTGTTTGCCCGTAGGTGTTGTTTAGTGCTGAACAGCCACATAAAACTTATCGTTGGTTTGATTCGTCTCGAATTTTTTATATTATTGATGTCATCGTTATTTATTATTTATTCACCTGTTTTGAATTGCAGTCAATTCTTTTGTTTTAATGCTTTCGAGAACCGACTTAATGAGAGCTTAACGTAAACCCCTCGTCAATGTCGCTGACTTTCTTTAATAACGCCGTCGGCTCGGACGGTCAGACGAGAGCAGCTTCGGTGCTTTTGATTAGCATGTTTCGCTAATAGAATTCGCTCGAAGAACCAGGGTGAGGACCCCGTAGCAGGTCGGGATGACCCAGGTTGCCGGAAGTCGGTACCTTCGGAGAGACGCGAATGCGAGGAGAGACCGCTTTTGTGACTACGAGATTCTATTTTAATGCTACTTAATAGTCATTAGAAATCATGAGTGTTTTCTCCCGACGTTTTTTGCCGAGCGACTGATTTCAGACGGCGTTAGACTTGATTTCCTTCTCTCTGTGATGGATCTGTGCTCTTGAATAGACCTACTTTAGCTCGTCTCGATTCGGAGGTTCGCAAGCGTTTGCCAGAAATGCATTTTTCTGCCGAGAGGACGCGTTCGGTTTTCCGATTGCTCACAGAATTTCTTTGATTTTTCATTGTTGCTTCCCCCCCCCATCTTACTATCTCGGTGCTTCTGCTGTTTTCGTCATTTAATTTGAAACCATTTGGTAAAGATTTTGTGGTCGTTAGTTATACGAGGTGACTAATCTGAGTTACAACGCTTTAAATACCCACCTTTCCTGAAAGCTTTCAGCTATGGTTTTGCATTGAGCACTTCTGGTCTTATGTGTACACTGTACGTGCACAAATACTTTCTCAATTTTTAACTGTTGGACTGTTAACTTTGGAATTTCATTAGTGCCTTGTGGTCATAAATCCTCGTGTTTTTTTCTTTTAATTTCTGCAGATCCCATCGTTGCTGCTCGTTGAAGATCTCTTGTACTCATCCTAAATTCCACACTCACCACAACGAGACCCGACTCGTGATGCTGTGTGGACTTAGAAGCCTTAATTAACCCATTAAGAATGTTCAGCTTTTTCTTTGGAGTTTAGCATGACAGCTTTTGTTCTTACAGCCTGGTTGGGAGTTCCAATTTATTTTTTTTAGCTTTTTAACCTGCCTTATGTTTCAATATTTGCTGAAATTCACATTCACAAAATTCACTGCATTTGCATTGTTTAAAAATTGTTAGTCTGGTCTGGTTAAAATTAAGTAAAACAATTCCTAAAAAAGAGTTTTTTTTCCACAAATAATGTTTATTTCTCAAATTGCAAATTATTAGTCACTCATTAAAATGCATTGGTTGGCCATAATAGTCTTGAAAGTTGGGATTGAATGTTGTTTCAAACATGTTGGCATGCATTTTCGGTTCACTTTTACTCATTCTTTGTGGTTGCGAATTCATAATTTTCTTTCCATTGGTTGGTTCCATCAGTGTATATTTCCTTAAAAAATCAAATAGAACAAGACATTAGTTAGCTTTTCATCTCGGAGGATTGACCTCATATGAAGGGGAAATTGCATGAGGATATTTGAAATTTTGGATATATATTTTAGTTTAATTTTAATTTTAAATTAATTAAATGATGGCTAATTTAAAATTCTGGACCGAATGGGTAGCAAACTAACAGTTTTTGGCAGTCAAGAAAATTTTACCTTTTTCCAGATTGGCACGTTGGCCTTGAGGTTATTAATGCAATAATCCACAGCTTCAAGGCTGTCCCTCCTGTGAGCAGACGAGATAGCTATAATGACACTGGATTCTCCTGTAGGAACCACTCTTTAAAACAAATGGTTTATGTTTAGTTTTGGTTGTTGGCATTTACCATAAGCTATATGGTACCCCAATCTGTGCACGATGCAGATGTGGATGACATTCCACTTAGTTCTTATATCTTTACAGAGTTTTGCAAGCTCTTTGTAGGCCATATCTTCGTAAGCTTCATATTCCAGCTTAACAACGGTCTTGCCTTCGAATGTGTTTCTAGTAGTCCCTGTAAAAATAGTCTCATAACTAAAGTTTTTAGAATTGCAAAATTGACCGATAGCAACCGCGGAGCCATATAATTTATGCGAACCAATAAATATTGATATGCCCCCTGCCGCATCGGTAGCAACGATCTTTTGAACTTCTTCAACTCTTATTACGTCGTAAGTTAGGAGGAGATTATCTTCACCCATCTTCAAAAGCTAATAACTTAGGACTGGTGAGCTGGCAATACTAATTTTGAATCAACCTTTGAGCCGAGTAGAGAAAGTTTAAATTTTGTTAGATTTATTACAGGAATAATAACCATATAGTTTAATACAGAATATTTTAAAACTTGACTGCACATGTGTTTTAATTGAAATATTTCGATCTGGACAGCATTAGAATTCTATTAGATCTTTGGTGGTCTTCTACCTCTCTGGTCGGCGTACGTAGGTGCCGAATATCGTCCAAAATGATGATTGACAGCGTTGAGGAATTGGTGGAGATGTTTCGAAGCAGCTTTCCTATTTCTTTTTTAGTTTTTGTTCCTATTTTGTTTTTGATCTCTCCCGTTTGCCCGGCCACTGATTTCCCCGTCTATCGAATGCAACATTATGACTTACAAGGAGTATCTCATGGTGAGCTCCCCTATGATACCCTCTGAGGGAATTGATCACCTGTTTACGATTCTATTGTATTCATAGGATGTAGAAGTGCTCTGGTGAGCGCCGAGGCCAGGCCTTTGGATGCAGCCGTATACACTCGGAAATGCGTGGTTACCAGACTTAAAGAGTTTTCGATTTCTAAGTTCAAAGAGATAGTACAGCAAAATGCAGGTGGAATTTTAATTTTGCTTCCAAACAATCTTACCGAAGTCAGCAAAGATGAGAAAGAGGTAAGATCCTTTTCTTGGATTTGTCCTTTAGTAAAAGTTTGCATATTTTTTATGTTTTTTATTGTTCAGCAATTGATGGAAATAGAGCATGAACTGCTTTATGAAGAGGTTCAAATCCCAGTTTATTTAGCTCACGAAACTGAGCAGCTTAACACAATTTATGAAGATATTAAAGTGTCTGGAAATACTGACAGTGCAAAATCGGCTTTTGAAGGTTTGAACAGTTTTAAATTTTATCAATATGAGAATTATTAAAATAATAATTGGATTTTGATGGAGTTGGATTTTTGTTTTTTTTTCTCACTGATGAGGTCGTTTCTCACAAATGTTGTTTTGCTTGTTTAGCCATCGTCAACTCTGCCAATTTGAATGGATTCCAATTAGTCGTAAATGGTCAATCGAAACCTCTCAATGACTTTGAAATTGTCAACATACAGGTCAGTAACTTTGCTTTTCAACGAAACATTGAAGTGTTCGAGTTGTTGAAAAGCTGATTTTCATATTTCAGGGTAAATTATCTGGTTATGGAATGGAGGAACAATTGCCCACAATTGTTCTTGTTGCTCATTATGATGCACATGGCATTGCACCTGTGAGTTTATGCCAAAAGGCATCTATTATCATCTATTATCTTTGCTTATATTTCAGTTCTATTGATTTTTATCATCCTTTATTTAAATTACAACCTGCCTAATGCTTTGCTGCAGGCCCTGTCATTTGGAACAGATTCTAATGGAAGTGGTGTAGTTGCCATTTTGGAACTTGCACGTTTGTTTTCCAAGCTTTACATGAGCTCTAGAAGTCATGCAAGGTGATTGCAATTATCCGATATTTCTTTAACTTGCTGAAAGCATCTTTTGAAGTGCTTTGACATGAACAAACTTTTATGAATCACGTGTCAGGTACAACCTACAATTTCTTTTGAGTGGGGGAGGAAAATTTAACTACCAGGGAACAAAGAGATGGCTAGAAGATCAGCTTGAAAATGGAGGTAGTTAAAGAGTTTTCAAATGTTTTTTTTTTCTGTTTTTCAATGTCCATATGTGAACGTTGGTTTATTTTCATTCAAATTTGTTGCAGAGTTGGGAGATGTGTCTTTTGTCGTTTGTCTGGATACGATCGGGTCTGGAAACAAGTTGTATGCTCACGTCTCAAAACCTCCGAGGGAAGGGTCTGCAGCGGAGAAGTTCGTTAAGGTCAGTCGAAGATCAACTCGGTCATTTGCTTGCAAAGAAATCCAAGTTTTTATTTCTTTAACTTAATTATAAGCATAACTGTTTCTTCAAAATATTGAATATTTATGGTGGAATTCTTTGGAACTCGTAGGATCTCCAGTCTGCTCTGGAGAACATCGGAGGCAGTTCAGGAAAGGTTGAACCTTTTGAGGTGATCCACAAGAAGATAAACCTGGCCGAAGATTATCTGGCCTGGGAACACGAGAGGTTTAGCATTCAGAAGAAGTCTGCTCTCACTTTGTCCTCCCTTCCAAACTATAGGGATTGGAAAAGGAACACCATTTTCGATGACAGGTAGTTGTTGAAGGCATTCATTTTCCAATTCTTCTTGAAACAAATTTTTAATGTTTATTTTTTTTGTCTCGTCAACATTTTGAACTGTTTCTTTTCATCTTGCAGGAGTGAAATAGATATCAACACTCTGTCCTTAAACATCAGGGCTGTTGCGGAAGCATTGTCTCACCAAATTTACAATCTCTCCTCCGAAGCAACCGACGTGTTTCTCGAGGGCCTGGTGAGTCATTTTGTTTTCTGGATTGCATTCTGTTAGTGAATCTAAGATGTCCGTCTCCAATTTCTAGAGTGTGAACGAGCAATCTCTGGAGTCGTGGATAGACTACCTGTCGAGCAAGGCAAGGTCTGCCCAGATGATTACAAAGGATGCACCTGAATTGATTACCATGGAGCAGTCCTTTGCTAAACATCTGAAAGATGTTAAAAGGCATTCTTTCAAAGCTGACAAAAGGTTGTCTTGTGACATATTATTGTGACGATTGCAGTACCATAACACGCCCCAATTATTGAATTTTAAATTATTTAAATGATTAAGTTATCAATTAATATAAATTATGAAATCCTCCCAATTTGAGATATTGACTGATTACATTTTCTCCTACAGAGATCCTGAATTTGTCTTTTACTCAGGGTTGGAGCATGTCATGAGCTCCTACAGGTTGTTCAAATAACTTTGAATTGAAATTTTAATTAAATTGTGGAAATTAAGTAGTGATATCACAATCAAATTGTTAACCCGTTGTTAGCTGATGGCTACTAACGACCTATTGAGGATGTAATGGTTGATAAATAAGTTGTTGGTCATCCTTCAATTAATTGTTTAAATTATATTTGCAGTGTTAAACCCGCCATCTTTGATCTCTTCCTGGCAGCTGGGATATTTTCCTACCTTGCCGTACTTTATCTATTGTCTCAGGTAGGCCGTTTTGGATTCATTGCTTGAATTATTGTCACAAAGCTTGACTGGAAATTATTTTTGATGCGTTCAGAACATGCACATCTTTTACCCAATCCTGAGCAAGCTGAGTGGAGTCAGGTCACCCACGATGAGCAAGAAGATCCAGTAATAAAACACCCTTCATTGAAGTATTGCTCACTAAAGTATGACCAGGAATGTGCTGGGTGTTTAGTTGCAATTTGTATATAAAGTCCTGCCCTCCGATGATCCCTGTGAATTGGCGGGCTTCCATCTCAATCAATGGGTGCTCTTAAAATTTTAGAGGAAATAATTTGAAGATTTTATACGAATTTACTTTATTGTCGAGTTTGCAAAATGTCTAACTGAATAAAATAATTTCTTAATTTTCCCATTTTCACCTCCAAAGACTTTAAATGTTAACAGATAATAACATAACAAATGTTCAAGTAAAATGAGTGTTGACTCTTCCTAACAGTTTTTGTAAATCCTCTTGTAGTTCCTTGTCATTGTTATTCTTGATGTGAAAGTCAAAGTTAGGGTAGTGATCCAAACCACACTCTGATTCAGCATCATCTACACCTTTCCAAAAAAAAGTGTATTTGGGATGTATTTGTGTTTGCATATAAAGTTGAACTCAGTTGAACTTTGCGTGAGGTGCATACCTTCTGTGAACTTCCAACCCCTTGCCTTCCTCACCTCATCATCTGCCGTGACTCTAACCACGATCACAGAGTCTGGAAAGAGTGAGTTGAAGCAGGCTATGTCGGATGTCCTTCTGGCATCACTAATCACCCAAATAGGCTTTTCAGACTCTGGCAGTTCAGTTATGGCTCTAAAATTATTTGTGGGAATAGAGTGATTCTAGGTTAATAAAAAAAGGTTGAGGATAAGAAGGAACAGGTAAATAACCTGATGAATATGTAGGGATCTTTGTTCCTCATTTCTTCCCCCCATTTGATCATGTCTGCTCTGTACAACTCCTTGTAGGGACTAGAATCAAGCAGCCTTTCAAAGTCTAATCTATGCTCCTGAATGTAAACAATTAAGTCAATCTGAGTTGAACTATAATACATTTAATTCAATGTTTACTTCTGCATAACGCTTCTTTAGAGGAAAAGATAGGCGTAATATAGAACTTCTCGAACTTGTCAAACTACATTCGTTAAAAGAAAAGTTATTAGATTTGGAAGAAAAGTATTTTTTAATCATGCTAGTTTATTCTGTAGCTAGCCTTACTTGTTTTGTAGCAAACCAGCGACGTAGTCTTTTCCAGACTTTCTTTTTCCGCTCAGAATTATTATACAACGTTTCGGCGTCATCTCATCCGTCCTCGAATGAATTTTCGAAGGTTAGACGACCACGGCTACGATGTAGCATGACTACCCTTAGCGAACGATTACCAATGTTTACAGAAGTGGCGTGATGTGACTTTATCAAATATAATGCCTAATTTCAGATAAACATCTCGTAATCTATGACTCTTCAATAAAAAAAAGGAAAAGAAATGTGAGTTGATATTTAATCATGGGCAGAGTGTACGTTACACGCAGACCATTGATGGCCGATGCTCTGTTGCTGTTGGAGCATATCTGTAAGCTTCTGCAGACCAGGAGAGCTGGAGATCGCGACGGAATACAACAAAAATGTCTTTGGCCGGTTTTAAAAAACAGATTAATAAAGCCAATCAGGTACATTTATTTGGAAGTATATTTACGTTTAATGATACATTTCAAAACTATGGTGAATTTGAAAATTAATAGTTATTATGAGCATAGCTATTGTGAAATACCTGCTCATCCAATAAATTATTTTTTTTAAAATTCAGTATGTCAGCGAAAAGATTGGTGGAGCAAAGGGTACGGAATTGGACGATGAGTTTGTTGAACTGGAAAGGGTAATTTGATACTTTTTAAAACTTCAGTGCGATTTTATCAGATGAATAAACTTATTTTTCTTTGCCAATTAGCGTGAATTTGTTCCAAATATTTCATCTTAAAAAGAGATGCGTGTTTAATAATTTAGAAGCTGAGGTGATTGGTGACTATTACTAATTTTTAATTACGATTAGGATCTAAAATAAATCTTTTAAGGCCATTAACCTGATTGGACAGATTTTTCTTCCATACCTTTGATTAATGTATGATCCCAGAAATTTGTTATACAGATTGGATATCACATTTCATAGCTGTCTATTTCTCTGTTATGCTGAAAAGCAAAATGAGCAGTGTTTCAAGACAATGCCCACATTTGTAATTTTGTAAAGTTTGAGAGTTATCAACTTAACATCAATGAACATTAGTGTTAACTACTGATAACACAGGATGCAATTAGTATTCAGAATATAATTGCCATTGCATATTTTATTTGTAAAATTTTCTAGTAATTGGCAACTTTTTGTTTCTTAGAAAATATTATTATTGTTATTATTTCCACCATTCTTTAAAGTCACCTATTCCTATTACTATTTCACATGTAGAATAAACTTTATTCGAGTCTACTTTTTACTAAATTTTTTATTAACAACATTTATTAACCAGAAAACTGATTCCATGGTTCACCTGGTGGATGAATTAATGATAAAAACTCATGAGATGCTTCAACCAAATCCAGGTATTTTAGCAGAATATTTTTAGATTAAATTAGTTTATTGCTAATAACTTTAAACAATTAATTAGTGGCCAAAAAGAATCAGAAAAAGTTTCTTGATATTTATTTCAAATCTGCAAACTTCAATAAAGACTTTATAAACAAGGAATGTTTTTATCTTTAAGAGTATCATCATCATAATCATTTGCATCATTATCACCATTAATTTTGTTGGTGATGAAGACAAGGGGGAATCTAGAAAGGCTTTTGTCTGAAAAAATTGGAGGACAGTAAGATTGATTGCACGCCTCTTTCAGTAACAGATGCTGTTGTGGATTTGTTGATGATTGGAATTCTTAGAAGGTAGAGACCTACTAATACTTGTTGTTTTACATTTTATTAGTACTGGGAGTGCGTCCATTATTACGTGTAATTAATTATAACGTGACAATAAAAGTGTACAATGTTTATATTAATTTATCAATTTAATTTAATTATTGCGTAATCAGGACAACCATTCTCTTCAAAGCTAATAACAAACATTCTGCTTCAATTTTCAGTTTGTTCTAAATCTAGTGATTTTGAAATCCAATTTCTTTTTTTTTGAGTAAAAGGTTTTTGAAGTTCAAATTAATCTCCAAATTGTATGTGAGGGTGGAGAGAAGTATTTTTGAGGAACCAAGAAATTTTACCATATTGATGGGTAATTAGGAATAATGCTTGTTTTGTTTGGCCTCTGTAATGGGTAATAATTTGAGATTTGGCTGTGGTTCAGCTACCTGTATCATTTTCTTGCAGCATTGCTCCATTATTCCGTCAATAGCGGTATCGTTTCCAGCTTGTTTTTTGGTTAGAACCACATTTTCACAAGTTCAGAACAATCTCGTTTGCAAGAAAAGTGTTCTTAAGAATGTCCAAAAGACGAAAATTGCGTTCTTCTAAACAGGTCCGTTGACCAGGCAAGGCGCTACAATGTTGCTAATGGCTCATCTTTATTCTCGACCTTTCATCGTCGTTGTCATCATCATCAGTCACCCAGCAGGCAATTATTTTCACTCAATAATTCAGTGTTTGCTCTTTCAATTTTCCCACACTGCAATTCCATAAACTCCATAAAATTCCATAATCTTTCATTTTTTCCCATCGATTTCGGGACGCACCCTCGGTGCAAACGCTCGCTTCCTGGAAATTTTAACGGATTTGATTAACTGGACGCGTTCGGGACATGAAGTTACGTTCGGTTTTAATTGATTGCAAATAAAAGATGGAAGCGTTTAATCATGTGAGGAGATGTTTTTAATCTGGAGTGACAATCTGCCATGCAGCGTTTCATTATGCGCCCCTTCGTCGCGTCCGTGACGTGAAAATTTTGTGCTTAATTAGAAGCTGGAATAATCTCTGAAAATATTAGATCAGCCAGGCAGATTGAAAGTGTCCTATCTTGAATAATGTTATTATAACGGCAACAACAACAATGTTGAAGAAGATGATGATGATGATGATTCCAATTTGAATGTAAGTGATAATGATTGCTGTAACTGAAGGCTTACATGCTAAGTACAGCATCGTTAATCTCTCAGATGTTGCTGGGATTCCTTTCTGTCATTTCTTTCAGATGTGTTTGATTTCAAACAGATTAAAAGATGTGCGTGCTATCATGTCTGAGTATTTACAAGCAGCTTTTGAGAGATTCAAAGACTTCAAATGTGATGGTCATTAACGTAATCATGAGTCATTGCCATTGATCAGTGATCTTTAACAATCGTGCTTTGTTGACAAAATGCATTTTATTTTTGACTATTTTTGATGTAAAGATTAATTAACTGATTGATGTTGCCATGGTTATTTTAAAAACTTACAACAGAACACGAAATGTTTGCCCAGCAGTTTCAAGGGAGTGTGACTGAAATCTCATTAAAACTTATTTTTGCTGATTTTGTGGAGACATTCGCATTCCTTTGTGGTTTCACACGGAATGAAGGAACGATTGAACGAACGAATGAATGAAACGAGGTTTCAGGTGGTTATTGTTATGGCACGGAGTAGATGTGGATGAAGAGCTCTTGTAAGAGGGTTGTTAAGATTATTATGATGACTGTGATGATGATGACTGTGATGACTGTGATGACTGTGATGATGATGATGATGCAAATGATGCAAATGATTTTTTTTTTGCAGACAATTTTGAAAATAAATTTAAACGAAACAAATAAATCAAATATTGAAGAAAAAAACCCTGGACATCCCTGCTGAAGAACATTTTTTTTTAAAAACAAACAACAATTGAATGACATTGTTAGAATTTTATTTAAAAAGAAAAAAAAAACGGATATCAACTTTTGAAATGACTCGTGATTGACTCGAAGTTTGCAATCCTTCGCAGCTTCTCGGGCGAGGATGCTGGCCGTGAAGTCCATTTCGAAGCTGAGGGGGCAGTCGAACCACATGCTCTACCCGCAGCCCGAGGGGCAGTTGGGGGAGTGTATGGTCAAATACGGCAAGGAGTTGGGTGATGACTCGCTCTTTGGTGAGGAAAATGTTTTGCTTTTTGTTTTAGGAGTTTGTTTGTGATTTGTTTGTTTGTTTTAGGAGTTTGTTTGTGGTTTGTTTGTTTTAGGAGTTTGTTTGTGGTTTGTTTGAAAGCCAATGAGAGGTGTTCCTTGTTAAATATTCATTCTTGGACATTTTCTGTGTTATGTTTGATACGGTGATATAATTTTATACGAATTCATTTGTGCTGTTATTTGGTTTGTTTGGTATTTTTAGGTGCATTTATTTGGGCTTTGTTTGTTGTTGTTTTGACTTCTTGATTAACATTTTGAGTTTTGAATGATATCTTTTAATAATAAGTTTTTAATAATTTTTTAAATAAGTTATTAAGCTACATTTATTTATAAATTGAGAACATTTAAAACTGAATCCACTTTCGGTGCTAGACTTTAAAAACGATTTAATTTCAAGAAAGTTCCGAGTTTTTTTAAAGAATTGCAATTATTTTTTAATTTTATGACCGACTTAATTTAATTTAAAATCAAATTGAAATGTAATTGAAGGCCAGGCTCTCATCGAGTCCGGGGAGACTTACAAGCAGTTGGCTGAAATCAAGTACCTGATGGAAGATTCGGTCAAGCAGAACTTCACGGAACCTCTTCTCCACCTGCAGAACAAGGATCTGAAGGAAGTTAATGTGAGTGCCTGAGTTGGACGACTTGGAGGTTGAAGTCAGGAATCGTTATGGTTCATGAAGATGATGATGGTGATGATGATGATGATGATGATATTATTATTATTATTATTATTATTATTATTATTATTATTATTATTATCATTATTTTCTTATTATTACTATTATTATTATATACAATAAATCGTTTTGGTTCATGAAGATGATGGTGATGATGATATTGTTGTTATTATTACTATTATTATTATATACAATAAATTGTTATTTTATATTTTATATGAAGTCTACTTACCAATGTACTAAAAGAAGTGCAGTTGAAATCATTTGCTTGGAGATTTGAAAAGAAATTTGATTAAATGTGTGTCCGATTGATTCTTAAGTACTGATTTAATTTTTTTCAGATTGTATTATCATCATCATCGTCGTCGTCATCACCACCATCATCATCACCACCACCACCACCGCCATCATCATCATCATCATCATCATTGTTAATTTTAATGTTATCTTTATTTAGATAGAAAATGCATTTCATAATTATTTAATATAAAAGAAAATATCTTTTTTTCTTTTTCTTAAAAAAAAAAAAAAGCATCACAGGAAGAAGCTGCAGGGCAGAAGATTGGATTTCGATTGCAAGAAGAGGAGGCAGGAAAAAGGTTACGATTACTTAATTTATTAATTTATTAATTACTTAATTTATTTATTAATTACATTTATTTTTTTTAATACGTTAGAGTTAGTAATCGATTCCCTGTTGGTTTTTGAGCTGTCAACGCGTAGTTGAGATTTGTGGGACGGATGGATGGATTGAGGAATGGATGGATTTGTGGGATGGGAATTTATGAGGATGTTTAAAAATAATCGGGAGTTTTATGAACTAATGTGCAATGTTTAAGTATTTTTTTAATTTTTTATTTTATTTTATTTTTTATCCATTTTGGTAAATTTTAAAATAAATGCTTTCAGGCTTTTTTTTTATTTTCAGACTCCATTTTAAAAAGCATTTCTTTTATTTCTTTTTAAATTTTTTCTTTCGTTCATTTTTGACTCTCGAAAACATTCCAATTCGTGTGAACACGTTTTTCTTAATTTTCAAGTTTTTGAAAAGACGTGAACTAGATGACCTCTGTTGAAACCTGAGAGACGTGGCTGCATAAATAACAAAATGGTGTATATAAATTCAATAATAATAATAATAATAATAATAATAATAATAATAATAATAATAATAATAATAATAATAATAATAATAATAATAATAATAATAATAATAATAATAATAATAATAACATCGGGTTGCACTGTGTTAGCAGCAACTGAGTATTTGCACCGACATAATAAGGTGGCCAGTTACATCCACTGGATTGTATGCCGTGAGCTAGGATGGGAAGTTCCAAAGAAATGGTACGAGCACACGCCCCAAAGTGTGACGAATGTAAAAGATTGCACCATTCTATGGGACTATGCGATTATCACAGACAGGAAAATATTGGCCAACAGACCTGACATTGTTATCCATGACAGGAGATCCAAGTCTTGCATGCTAATCGATGTTTCAGTTCCGGATGATAAGAACATCGCGCTCAAAGAAGCTGAAAAAATTAGCAAATACAAGGACCTGGAGATTGAAATCAACCGGATGTGGAAAGTGAAGTCTAAAGTCGTCCTGGTAATTGTAGGAGCGCTCGGAACGCTAAGAAAAGACTTTACAAAGTATGTAGAGTTGATACCAGGACGACCAAAGACTTCGGAGATTCAGAAGATCTCCTTGCTGGGCACTGCCCACATTCTTCGAAAAGTTCTTGGGTGAATTGCTGAGAGCACTGGTAGTGCTCAGCATTCATTCATCACCGGCTGTGAGACCGAGAAGAAGCAGGAAAAATGTGTACAATAATAATAATAACAATAACAACAACAATAATAATAACAATATTAATAATAATAAGTTTATCAAAAAATAATAAATCTGCAAGTTTATTGACTAAAAAACAAGTCTTCCATCTGTTAAGTGAAACATGGAAACATCCAAATTTGAAATGATATCCTTTTCAAGGGAAGAAAATAAAAATGAAAGGAAGGCGGGCTTTGATCATCAGGAGGCGTTCGGGATTTAAAAACCCGAGGCTGATGAATGAATATTAATCAGCTGTTGAATATTCATCACCTCATTGAATATTAATCAACTGTTGAATATTCATCACCTCATTGCACGAAAGTCTCTCTCTTCTACGTCTCGATCTCCACGTTTCGGTCTTTTTGATTCCTTGGGAAAAATTTGTGGCATCTCGTATCCGATGGCAACCAGTCATCGGTTGCACTGATTCATATTTTTTTTATCTGCCTGTAATTTATTCAGAATATTTAAATTTGTTTTGAATTATTTTTCTGATAATTGTCCGTGATTGAAGACGATTTTTACAGGCACAAAAAAGAAGGCAAAACCTTATAAAATATTCAACAAATTTAAAATAAACTGAAGTGTTAAGTTCAAATAATAACGTTTAAATCAATAATTATTTTAAAAATGCCAATTGAAAATTCAAAGGTCACACCATAATCCAGGGTTTAACATTTAAAAATTCAAAATTTAATTTTAAAAAATAAAAATTCTAAAATTCATCTCAATTTAAAAAATTAAATTTAAAAATTTTTAAATTTAATTTAAAAAAAAAGTAAAATAAAAAAAAACGTAAAAATTCAATTTAAAAAAAAAAAAGTTAAAAAGACCGGATTTTTAAGTTCTTTAAAAGCATAGATAATTGAAAGTCCCCACCCACGTCAGGTCCCCAGGCAGACGAGGAGTTGAAGCAGGCCGAGGAAAAGTTTGAGGAGAGCAAACAACTGACGGAGATTGCCATGCATAACCTCTTTGACAATGACGTTAGAGATGATGTCCTGAGATGATTTTTAATTAAGTGATTTTAAAATTAATTAATTAAATTTTGTGTTAATTTGATTTTAATTAATTAAATTAATTTATTAAATTAATTAAATATATTGAATTTGATTTTATTTTAAATTATTTTCAATTTGATTCATTATAATTATTTAATCGATTTTTATCTTAATTAAAGTTAATAAATTTTAAAATTTGTTTGCATATAATAGTAATAATAACAATAATAAAAGTAATGGTAATAATAATAATAATAATAATAATAATAAAGCTCTACTTTTAGAGTAATTGGGTATGATAATAATGTGGTAAATTTGGGCGTTTTTCCATCTCGACACAGGTGGAGCAAGTGGTTCAGTTGCAATCCTTCATTGAAGCCGAGTTGGGTTACCACAGGCAGTCTGCTGACATCCTTGAAGCACTTCAGGAATCCCTCAAGCAAAAGTACGATCATTCGTATTTTATGATAATTAATTAATTAACTAATTAATTAATGAATTAAAGTTAACTAACAGCCAATGCAAAATCGCGTCAAAATTATTCATAATTTCTCGCCGACGCCTTACGTAATATTAAAATCATTGCTGAAATTATTTAAATTATTTACATTATTTACGTTTGTAATTTTAATGACATTATTTGATGTGATTAATTAATAAATAATTAATCAGCTTAATTAATAAGCTCAAATTTGTAACGAGAACATGGTGACTAATCCAGGTACCGATTAAAAAAGTTGGTTATTGTAGAATTGTTTATATAATATAATGTAATATGCATTAAGATTACAGAATTTTTCTCTGTCTATCATTTTAATTGAAAGTAATTTTTTTAAAATAAATAGATATAATAATTTCTGAATAAACATAATTTTTGAAGAAATATTATCCTTCCGAGAGCAAACTGCTCTCGTGTGTCATTGACGATGCTCAATGGTTGTCATGGGAACCTAATTGTCATTGACCTCTGACCTCATCAGTTTAACTTCCTTCATAATATTATTACCATTATTATTTATTATTATTATTGTTATTATATTATTATTATTATATTATTATTATTAATATTATGTATTATTTCTCCTTTTCTTTTTTCCTTTCCTTTATAAACAATCCGTCGTTTTTTTAAATTGTGGCTTGAGGCGATAAATTTAATTAAATCCCAGCCCACGCATAAATCTGCATTGGAATTAAAATTTTAAGGCTTAAATATTTTTTAAATATTTTAAAAATATTTTTTAAACAATCATCAACTTCAATGCACTTAATAAATAATTGTTAGACAATGATTGTTAACTACTACGTAAGATTATGCTTTTTGTTATGGGCCCGAATTATATAAATAATATTATAAATTTATTATTTATAAATATAGTTGATTATAATTATTACTAATAATAAGTAATAATTAATATTAATACTTTTTTAATGAATATTGTTAGAGCTCGTAATTCTTATTTGGAAATAAAGAACGCACTCAATGCCAACTGATCTCTTGATTAAGCATTAACCACGGATAATAACATTTTTAATAAAAATGAATTTATTTATTTTTTCTGTATTTATTTGTTCTTAAACATTTTCTCCCTTAAAATATTTTTTCCTTAAAAAATCCACTGGCCGTCCAGATGCACCGAGGCTGCCAACCAACCTCGTAAGGAATACGTGCCAAAGAAAGCTTTCAGTCCCAGCAAAGAAGCTCAGAATGATGAGGGAATTTCAGGTACAATTTTGTTTTTTTATGTGTTTCTTTTTCTTTATTTTTATGACAATTTTTTATTTTATTTTTCTTTTGTTCAATCAAAAAAAGGAATTCTTTGGGAACTCCGAAGGTGCAAAGCGATTAGAAATTTAAAAATATATTTAAGAACACAAAGTACTTTTATTTTTTAAAAAGTTATTTTTTTGAAAAGAAATTGAATGAATGAAGAGGAGTTATAAACTCAACTTAAGTTAATTGGAATTCATGGTGGTTTCAGGGAAGTAGTTGTCCTGTGTAATAAACCAATCACTTGTTAAACAGATTAGCAGCATCAAGCTTAGAAAATAAAAACTATTAAATTTTACTTTGATTAAAAAAGAAAATAAAAATGCAGTTTTCTGAAAATTTGACTTTAAATTTAATCAAATTTAAATGAATAAAAAGAAAATTTTTAATTTTGAATTTCAAGGACCGTCGTGCGAGGCCCTGTACGACTTTGAGGCCGAAAACGAGGGCGAATTGGGCTTCAAAGAGGGTGATATCATTCGACTGCTGAGTCACATCGACGAGAATTGGCTCGAGGGGACCATTGACGGGCGGGTGGGTTACTTTCCGACCAATTACGTCAAGATTCTCGTCGACCTGCCCTGAATGACCGGCCAATTAGAATCAATCAATCAATCAATCAATCAATCATTCGTTCATTCAATCATTCAAAAAAAAAAACCTAAAAACCTTTAAAAAAAAATTGCCCAGAGAAAATATTCCTCAACTCTCTCATCATCATCATCATCATCATCATCGTTAGACGAACCAATATTGACCCTCGCAATATTGATTCCTGCCTTTTCGGTCTCCCCCGAACAGAAACTTAACTAAACTAGTTAGCGAAAGTCTCTCACTTTGCTCGCCGTTTCTCAACTTCAATGTCAATTATAAGCACAGTCGTTGACCCAATCCTTCTTAGGTAATACTTTTTTCTTCTTCTTCTCCTTCTTCAAACCTTCCCTTTTTCTTCTTGTCCTTCCTCTTCTCCTCTTCCTTCTGCAAACCATCCCTTACCTCGTCGTTCCTCGGCTTCTGATCGGCTTCCAAATCATTCTTAGAAGTTGATTTTCAATTGCAGAATCATGGAACCATTTTTCACGTCATTTGATTTTTCATGCATCGATTCCCATTTTTACCTTTTGAACGGAAAGCATTCCAGTCCTCGGTCGTTCGGAATATTATTTTTGTCGACTCTTTTTTTGATAATTTTGAGCATTTAATTTATTGAATTATATTAATTTATTTATAATTTATCAATTAATTTATGTCGTTCCACGATAATCGAGAGATGAAAATATCTTAATGCAATACTTTTTCGATCCGACGTGATTATTTTCTTGTGGTTTTTTCTTTTTTTTTTGTTGTTGTTGTTGATATCGTGTCCGCATTTCGTAGAGGATGCTTGTTGAAATCATCTGCTTCGATTCTGTTAGGGATTCCAGGATGAAATTCGACTCGTTAGAACTCTCGTGACGATCAAAAGTAGTCGTTTCACACTTGCGTCGTCGAATCATAGATCGCCAAAGTCGTATTCGACGGGGTTCGAGCAAGTCGTTAGAAGTGTACCATTCCTGTTCTATGCTTTAGCCTTAAAAATGCTCAAATCCCTTTGTTCAACTTATTTTCAACTGGGAGTTGGCTTTTCTAGACTGGAATTAGAAATTTTTGATCAAAGCAATCTTGGCACTAATGGAGAACAAAGAAGAGACAATTTTGATGCTTTCCAAATTAGGCTGATTTGTTTGTTTTTTAACTTGATGGTCTACTTAATAAATAGTTTGTAGCATTGTATGTCATTAATCTGTGGGTCATTGTTTACGAGTAGAAACGTTTTTAGAAGTTCTTTATCGTTACAATAAATTGGAAAACTCTCGGCAACTCTTCAAATTGATATTAATTAATCAATATTAAACGTATATTGAAAATATTAATATCTTATATGCCTTGCATTATGCCATAAAGATTGATTGAAAAGTTAAGTTCGTTAACAAAAAAGAATCCTAAACGTGGGATGAAATACAACCTAAAATTATGTGCAGTGACCTGTTGACCAAGTTGTTAAAAGCAAACCAGGTTGCCATGCATGCTATGTGTATGTGCCAACTGATGAAACAAAAGAAAAGTCAATAACTTGAAGAAAGTTCAAGAGTTCAAAAGTTCAAGAGTTTAAAAGTTCAAGAGTTCAAAAGTTCAAAAACAGCAGGAAAACCATTTTAAGGAATGCATTTGATGTTAAACCGAGGGGAAAGAATCTTTGGGCAGTTCCGAGGCAAACGACGGAAGGATGGAAGGTTCGAGGAAGTCTCTGGACTTTTCAGGTGCTCAGTTTGGTGCTGTAGTAGGCATCAAAGTAGCTTCCTGTAACCTCTGCCACCAGGGAAGTGTCAGGGATGCTCTGTGCCATTCCATAGATTGCAGCCTGCAAAGGAAATCATTCAATTGAAGATGACTGAGCCAAGAGAGAGAGAGCCACAAGAGAAATAAATAATTTATTGATAAATTTGTTGATAATTGATTCAAATATTCAAGAAGTGAAACGAAAACCGACAGTTCCGGAAACTTTGGCACTTTTGGTTTTGAGGATGTCGGAGGTGCAGGAAGCCACGTCCCTGATGAATCTGTCTGCAACGCCTTCTTTCGTGTGGACTTGAGTGATGCCCATGTGAATGCTGGACATGAATTAGGTTGGAGATTGAAAGTGTCCCATCAAAATTAACTTTTTTTATTTATGTGTATCTATGTTTATATTAATATTTATGAATAATTGAAAAATATGTGTTTATTTATATTATATTTAAATACTTTATAAATATTTTAAGTTTATTTCAACACCAAAAAATGTAAACTAATTTCAAATTAATCCTAGCTAATTTTGGAATTATTCCACAAGTATCACAAGACATGGTATCACAAGGCATGGTATCTCACTAACAAGGTAGGATACTGGAGAGGCGTGAGACACCATCCCTTGTGCGCCAGTTCATCCGAGAGTCTGTAGACGTTGAACTCGTGTGATCCGATCACGAGGACGCAAGTTTCGGGCTCCAGGGCGTAGATGCCATCTATTTTGTTGATGCTTTAAAGAAATAATAATAACATCAATAACAATAATAACATTAATAATAACATTAATAATAATAATAATAATAATAATAATAACATCAATAATAATAATAATAATAACATTAATAATAATAATAATAATAATAACATTAATAATAATAACGGTCAGGAATAATCATCAATCTGCCTAAAGAGACGGGCTGATGGCCTGCAGGATGTTATTTAGCCCGGCTGTTATTATTAGAAAGGTTTGAAACTTGAAATTAATTTCAATTTGTGCAGAAAAAAGAAATGAGAATAATAGAAATAAATAACTGTTTGTGGAGATATCTGATGGTGTTGATGATCTTCTTTGTGTTGTCAAGGTAACCATTGAGGCCTGTGTAGAGCATGGTTGCCCAACAAGCTGCTATGAGGGAGCCAGCCCTGGATCCTAAAATTTGAAATCCTTGTTTTTGAAATGGCACTAGACTGACATTGGTTGGTTCATTCATTCGTTCGTTCACTCATTCACTAACTCACTCACTCACTCACTCACTCACTCACTCACTCACTCACTCACTCAATCAATCATGACAATCATGAGTACCATGAATACCATGATGGTTTTTCAAATTTATCACCAAAGATAAAGCAAAGATGAAGCCTGCAGGACAAGCTTTGCAAGTAAGTCTTTGAATATTTAACAACATGCCAACACGAGTGTTTTGTAAGCCTGGATTAAGCAAAGATGGAAGGATGGAATGCAGCAAAGATGTGAGATGAAAAGATCAGATGTTAAGTTGTTTTAACAACAAACAAAACAATAACCAACCAAACAAACAAACAAACAAATGAAATAATAAACAATTGAAATAATAAACAATCAAAATAATAACCAAGAATGGTGGGGGAGGCATAAATGCCACCAGGCCAGTCAAGAGTGATGAAGTACTGATGCTTCCTGAACTTTTTGTTTGAGTACATGAGTACAGAAGAACCCTTCGGTGCCAATCCGTACTGAAATGAAATATTATGAAATAAGCTCACTAAAAATAGTAGAACATTTTAAAATATCAAATTGAAAATATTGAAATCATTAAAATATTTTATAAATATAAATTTCCTAAAATATCCTAAAACTCATTACAATAAATTTTAGTATATAAATTCTCAAAGGACTGCCTGAGAACAAAACAACAGGCTTCAACAACTCTGACAACAACAGCAACAACAACAACAAAAGCCAGCAGAGTCGTCAGTCATGCGACGTGTGAACCTTGTGCGTGTCGGCCGAGACGCTCGTCACTCCAGGAAGACTGAAGTCAACGACGTCTGCTTGGAAACCCGCCAACTTCATGAAAGGAACCAGGAATCCTCCGAGGCAGCAGTCGACGTGAACGGGGATGTTGTACTTGATGCCCAGCTGTCGCCATGGAAACACATTTGTTAGTGTTGGTAATAATAATGGTGATAATAATAATAACAATTATGATGATAATAACAATACAAACAATATTAATAATACTTGTTATTATAACAACAATAATAATAACAATAACAACAACAACAATAATAATAATAATAATAACAGCTAATAATAATAATTGAATTGTTTTCCATTCATAAGTTCACATGGAAGTCCAACCTCTGCAATCTGTTGAATGGGATCAATCACTCCGTGTGGAAACTGAGGTGCTGAACCTACGAGCTGGTGGTGAGGAAATCGATGATGTTATTACCAAGCAATATTATTATTATTATTATTATTATTATTATAACTACTACTATTATTATTAGCAATAATCTTAATAAATTATATCCTCGTTTTCAAATTGCAGTTCAAGGTCACAAGTAAAGACATTGCTAACGACCCTGTAATTGCCAATTAAAATTGCTTTTAAAGACAAAGCCTTATCAAATGATGATGATGACGACGACGATGATGATGATGACGACGACGACGATGATGACGATGCTTAACTAACCAGGCATGTATTCTTAGATATGGCCCTCTTGAACGAGGACATGTTGACTTTGAACGACTTCTCGTCCACTTTGACGCGGACGAGTTTGATGTCGAACATGTGGGCTGCCTGTCGTCGTCGACGGCAACGAGTTAATAATATTTATTATTAATTTCATTTTATTTATTAAAGTGATATATTATATATTTATTTATTTACTTTTTAATTAATTAATTTTTTAAAGAGTAAAGTAAAGTCAAGGTGTTGTTTGCTGGTCCTCAGTGGATGACACAAGGCATGGTGCTGTGCTGAAGATTCTCGGCAAAGAGTTATTTTTGTTGCATAATCATCTGATAGATGATATCACAAAAGGTTATCATTCATTGGGATTGATAAGAACAATCTCTCAGCCAAAGTGCATCCAATAACTTCTGAGGGCATTTTGATGAGTCAATTGCAATGTCAATGTCAGGACCAATTAATTAATGTAAATAATAATCATAAATATTATATTAATTATTAATAATTATCTCTTGAAAGATACCTTATCAAAAGCCGGATGAGCAGTCACTGGTAAAACTCTGGAATAAAAATGTTACAAAAAAGTTATTTATAAAATATTAATTAATTAAAATATTATAAAAAAATTAATTATAAAATATTAATTAAGTTAATTAATTAAAATATTATAAATTACTTTTAATTCACAAATTCAACAAGCAGCACATAAATCATTATCTCTCACATAAACATCCGATGCATGCAAACCAATGGCTCTAACTGCATTGCAACGGTTTATTATCAACTCATTATTACAGATTTAATCAATTTTGGCAGTACTACTCTGCATATAAATGCATTTTTATCTTAAATTAAACCAGAACAAACAATTCTTTTTTTAAAATAAATTATAAATTGAACAATTCCAGTCTCGACTGCTCACATTTCAGGATGTTCGATGCCACGAGAATACGCGAGGTTGCGATAAGCGTAGCAGGCCAGCAGCAGGCTTTCCGTTCCCCCTGTTGTCATCTGAAAATAAAAAAAATAAATTAAAAACAAATGCTTGAATTTGAATTTTAATGATTATAATTTGATTGAGGACATGAGTTAATCTTAATTATTATTAATTAATCTTAATTAATTATTAACTTTAATAATCTATAAACTAAAAATCATTTCGACTCACAACACCGCATGACTCTGGTCCGCCTTGGAAGAGGTCGCAGGTCATCCTGACGACCTCGGTTTCCATCTTTCTGACGTCGCAAAACACGTCCGCGTGCAAAGGATTGCTCCACATGAAGCTCTCGTAAACCTTAAAACGTTTTAAAAGGAAGTCAAAATCTCTCAAAATGTCTCTGAGATTCCTGAGTTTGAAATGACAGGAAATAACATGAAATAAAATAAAATTATGGAAAACAAAGGAAATCAGAAAAAAGATGACCCTTAGTATTACTTAACATTTATTAAAAGATTACTTAGTCTTTATCAGATCAGTTAATTTTGTGAAACATCACATCAAAGTAGATGATGATGACGGTGATGATGTAAACTTATTTAAACTACATTAAGTGGTAATAAGTTGCAATTTGACAAAAAATAAATGAAACAAAACCTTGGCGACGAGTTTGCTGAGTTTTGCTTCTCCGCTGTAAACGGATCCCGAACAAGCTCCTTCGTTCCACTTTACTTGCACTGCAAACAAATTTTAGATAATATTTTTGGACTTTTTAAATCAACAATAATAAATCAATAATAAAAAATAGTTCATAAATGAAACATGAAGTTGCAAACCTAAGCTTTGATATTTCTCTAACTTGTCCATTACTTCTTTCTACAAAATAAAAAAAAACCATGAAATTATAAACTAATTAGAGATAAAAGTTAAAATTAAAATATGAATTGGATGCTGGAACCTCTGAAAAACCCTGGGCTGGCAGATTTTCAATGTATGGCATCCCTCTATTTGTCTTTTGAAACATTTTTTCCAAATCTTTAAGTTGTTCATCAAGTACTTTCTTTATTTTACTTTTTATAAATGGAACACTTTTAATAAAGGCAAAAAAGGTCGTCTTGACTCTGTGCAAAATACCTTAAAAACAGAAAATTAAATCTATAAACATTTCAAATTTCAAATTTATTGCAGATGATGGAGAAAAACTTTACTTTGTCTTGGCTTGAAGAGAAAATCCCAGATTTGCATGACGATTATAGTTACCCCGACTGACATAAATATTAACTGCCATGCTTCTAGATGAGCACATTTTATATTAATCAACTTCGTAAACTGAAACCACTGTCTTCCAAGAAAATTAACCAGATTTTCATACTGAAACTATTTAACGTAAAATGCATTATTCACTATTCAAATCGAATGTTTTATTTAGCAAATTCACCTGTAATTCATCCTCCATCTTCGGTTAGAACGAAATTTTAGAAAACACCAACAAACACACTCAATAACGAATTGTTTGCAGGGGACAAAGGTTTAAAAATGAAAGTCTAATTAAATTTACAGCGAAAAATATATTTAATGGCATGTGACCGTGATTAACATTTTAAGCAATTTTATGCTTTTATCTAATTATAAGAATGTGAAGCAGCAGGTAAACAGCACTACTTTATGACCTCTTGAGGACCAAAATTGATCTTGATTTACATCACTAATCATTTGAATTAATTAAAAATAAATAATCTATTATTAATTTGCAGTTTAATAAATAAATTAATCGTTGCTCAGTGTTCAGTCAGTTGATGTAAGGTAATTCGATACAACAAATATTTAGCTTTAATTACCTCACTCAGGCAACAATAGAGAGAATATTTAACTCATTATTAAACTGTTTTGATGCTGAAAAGCATGAAAATGCAAGCTTGTCGGAGAAGCAAGTAATGAAAAATCAAATAAGATCACCTGTGCGTTTTTGATTCGCATTTTCAGAAGATTTTTATGTTGCAAATGCTTTCGGAGTGGGCATTCATGTATAAAATTAAAGTAATTTATGTTCGTAAAATTGCTCTATTGAAGACGCTTTCATATATCGAGTAAATTTAGAAAAGAACGATACGAAGAAATGCTTTTCAGACGTCAAGAAGCAAAATAGCAACTAAAAGTTCAAGAAATTGTTAAGAGGGGATCAGTTTTCTCAAACGAGCAGGATTTCAACATCACAGTGAAAGTCCAATTTATTTTTTCCCTGACGTCAAAACCATGATAGCCAGAATTAACGCTGACAAAAACAAAACAAAGAGAATGCAAAGTCCAACCTACAGCTGGAAGCTATCCAGACGGATGTTTTGGTTAGGTGGATGGACGGACGGACGGATGAGCGAACGGATGAACAGAACGAAGAAGAAGAAGGTCTCGAGATGGAATTCTCTCACGAGTCGTGCCGACCAAGAAGCTTCAACCCATTTTCCTTGTTATTCTCGGCCTCCCATTCTGGATATCGTTGCTGTCAATCATTTAAGAATCAATTTTCCAATCACACCTTCCAGAAGGGCAACAGACGTCAACAACAACGACGACAACGACGATGACGATGGTGATGGTAGTGATGGGGTGATGTAAGTTATGACGATTGTAAATCATTTCACAAGTGATATTGTCATAGCCGTGGTTACGTAATAACACTAATAGTAGTTAATAATAGTAATAATAATAATAATAGTTAGTAATAATAATAATAGTTGTAAAAATAACTTATTTTTTCATTCAAATCGAGTAAAAAATGCATGGAAATGCCTGGAAACTGCTTGCTGGAAGTAGTCGCATTGGCAACGGATCGAAACGGATCAACTTAAAAGTTGAGTATTTTCAAAGCAGCCAACCGGAAACAGCTGTCCTTACGTTCGAACTGCGCATGCGTGTTTGATAAGTGGACGTCACGCACGGAGCGCTCCGGGATTGTCGTGAGATTTCAAATGTTTGAGCGCTCCAGAGAAACACGTGTTCCTTCTGATTTTAATTTATTTTCGCTCGAAAAAAAAACAAAAAAACAAATTCCTCCATCTTTTTTTTTTAAATTCGCTTTTCTCTTTCTTAGGAGAAATTCTGGAGAAATTGTTTTTCCATATATTTCAAAATAAAATTAAAATTAAAAATAATAAAAATAAAAATAAATAATAATAATTGGTGCTGAAATGTGATCTGAAATGGAATAATTTTCGGTCGCATTTTTTCAATAATAAAATAATTTTGAATTCTTTCTTTCTTCATTTTAATTAAAATATTAATAACTATTTCTTTTTCAAATTTGAGAAATATTACATTTAAGTTGTAAATGGGATAAAGAAGGCCATTATAGTCAGGCCCTGCTCTCCTGAGGGATTTGATGATGTTGATGATGACGATGATGATGATGGTGGTGAACAAGATGGTAATGATTATGATTATGGCTGTTTATGACGCCGTGTATGTGTGTGTGTGTGTGGTTGTCATGACAACAACGCTAAGCTAATTCCAGTGATGATGGGGACGCCGAGTTCGCTGAGTTCGTCGGAGTCGATGATGATGATAATGATGATTATAATAACGATGATGATGATGACGACGACGACGACGACTATGATGATGATGGTAATAATGATGATGACGACGACGACGATGATGATGATGATTATGATGATGATGATGACAACGATGATGGCGTTGGCGGGAAAGAGGAAGGAAGTATAAAACTTTCATAGCTTTCCTCCATTATCTGGTTGAACTATCCCAGCAAGCAATCGATAACACTTCACAACCGATGGGGGACCCACGAACCACGAACCAGAGTCCATCACCATAATTTCCGGACAAATTATGACGGAATAAATTTCGTCAAATAATATTTTATTTACAGAAATTACAGTCATGCAAAATGAATTATTATATCATGATTTATCATGAATTATCGAGTCGTAATATTTACAACTTAAAATTCATTTATTATTATTATTATTCCGTCATAATATTTTTTATTTATATATTTAATAATAAATTATTTACAATTTATCATAATTGTCAATCACATTTATTCGTTTGGAATTTATTGCATTAATTCATTTCGTTAATTTAATTTTGTTACGTTGTGAATTTAAGGTGACCGATGAGAAATGCATCTCGGTGCAGTGACGTCACATCCGTGATGGCGTGACTGGAGATTCCAAGGAGATGATTTGATCGGAATTAATAATAATAATAATGGCGATGATTATGATGATGATGATGATAATAATAATAATAATAATAATAATAATAATAAAAATAATAATAATAATAATAATAATAATAATAATAACAATAATAATAATAATAATAATAATAATAATAATAATAATAATAATAATAATAATAATAATAATAATAATAATAATAATAATAATAATAATAATAATAATAATAATAATAATAATAATAATAATAATAATAATAATAATAATAATAATAATAACAACAATAATAATAAACATTTTTAAAAATGTAGGACTTTGCCAAACACTCTCCATCAACATTATCACCGTCATTTTCAACATCGTCGTAATCTTCTTTACCAGGCTGATCATCATCATCATCATCATCGTCGTCGTCCTCGTCGTCATCTTCGATTGTCATTCTCTCGAAATGAAACTAAAAAAGATCGGACTTTTTTCGGCCTGAGAAGGATTTTCCAAGAGAGTAAAAGTTTGAGATTTTGAGGAGATAAAATAAAAAAAAAAGTTGGGTAGACGGCTGGGTGGGTAGATGTGTGGGTGGGTATGTGGGTAGGCAGAGTAGCTGGGTGTGGGGAAACTTCTGAAGACTTCTGAAGCTTTTTGGAGATCGTTCGGTTTTGAATTTCTCGCCAAACAGCGAACACCCTCTTTGCCTTCTCCAAATAGGTTTGTCGAGGTTGGACTTGTGTACGTTCAGCGCTTGAAAATGTGTCACTTGACTGAAACTCAATCCTTTTAAATTTAATTCCTACCTCCGTCCATGCATTTCGAGGCTGCCTGTTCATCTGTCCGTCCATCCATCTATCCATTCATCTATTTAGCCAGCCAGCCAGCCAGCCATCCGTCTATCCACCCATTCATCCATCCGTCGGTCCATCCACCCATTCGTCCATCCGTCTATCCACCAATTCATCCATCCGTCCATCCACCAATTCATCCATCCGTCCATCCACCAATTCATCCATCCGTCCATCCACCCACCCGTCCGTAGTCCGTCCATCTATCAGCCCGATGCGTGTGCAGTGCAGAGGGACTATTGCTTTTAAAAGGAGCCACGAATTCATCTCAAAAGGCTGCTTCTCTTCCAATTTGAACGTCACTTCTTCGGACTTCCACGACATTCAACCGCGCGTCATTGACATCGATGACGTCAGAGATTTTGACGTCGTTCTAGCGTCACGACCAATGACTGTCTTCCGTATCCCGATCCATCCATCCATACACCCATCCGGACCGCCAGGGATAGGAGGAATGTACGGATGATGGCTCCAAGGTGGATTCTTCCATTTTTGTTCCTTTCTGTCGTTCTGCTACCCACTGCTGGTGAGTTACGGATTTGAGTTGACCTTTTGTGTTTATCTTTTGTCGTCATCTGCGATGAACTTTTTTAATTAATCAATTATTATAATTATATTAATTAATTAATTAATTATTTAAATTATTTGTCATTCTAAATTCGTTAAAATTTAAAATTCGTTTTTAATTCGACAAAATTGGTTTATTGATAAGATATCGTTAAAATGTGTTTATGATAAATAAATTGGACTGAGAGTTAATAATAATAAAAACAAGAGAGTTCAATTGAAGGATAAATTAACTATATTATTATATGAAATATATATATAACTATATTATTATATGAAATATATATATAACTATATTATTATATGAAATATATATAACTATATTATCATATGAAATATATATATATATATATATAACTATATTATTATATGAAATATATATATATATATATATATATAACTATATTATTATATGAAATATATATAACTACATTCCTGACATAAATAGTTAATATTTGAAAATTCCGTAATTTGTAAACCATCACGTGACTTCACGATGGATGACATCGTAAGACATGACATGACTATCAACCAGTTTAATGTCTTTAGAAGTTAGAACGATGATGATGATGACGATGATGGTGACGATGACGATGATGATGCTGATGATGATGATGATGATGATGACGGCGTGACATTGTGGCAGATAAATGTCCTTTATTGATGACTAGCTTTTGTGTTTATGATTTATGCAGCGCGACCTTTTTTGAAGTTTCAAGTGGGAAGGATTTAAAAATGCTGAAACTGTTACGTCTCAGTCCGCCTGAAAGATTTATAAATTAAAAATTCTACATTACACGGCCTATTTATTTATTTATTTATTTGGGTCAGGCAAAGGTCAGTAAAAGGAGTCAAAGTTATAAAAATATTTATGAATGAAAGAATAGCCGACGAAGATACATGCATTGTATACGTAAAATTCCAATTATGCAAATAGCGTTCATCCTGTGATGTGACTTAATATAATTTATTATCTCCAATTTATCGTTTATTTAATTAAAAGTAATTTAATTTGTTTGGGTTTTTTTTTTATTTAAGAAAGAAAGAGATACGAAAAGTGGCAAAAGTGGTTTCGCGTTAAGTTTTGAGAATCATCTTCTCGTAGAAGAAAGGAATATTCTTGCAGAATATCTAATAGATCGGAAGTTTTCAAAGCGTCCGTGGATGTGAAGTTAAGCCACAACCGTTTGTGTCGTCTTGGAGTTGTTGTGCTTGACGCAAGTCAATGTTCCCTGATGTTGGAATCAGTTGTTCAAATAGATGCTTGTAATAAATAGGACATAATAAAAGGTCACATAAATTAACCTGATTTCAAATTGCAGTGGCTTAAGAGGAGTAAAAGTCAGTTTAATGAAGTACATTACGTAATCTTTAAAGTATAAAGTACGTTATGTATTCTTTAAATTACAAAGGTTATATCATCTTCATAATACAACAATCCAAAGGATCACTTAATTAAAAAACTAGAGTTTCGATGAAGCAACAGAATGAAATTGGCCAGAAGTTGCTGGGAAAGTATGGCCAAGGTAGGTTGTATTGGGAAAGGTGTTGGAAAGGCAGGTGAGGGTGGGATGGGTGGAAAATAATTTAGGTTGGGTGGACATTGAGCAGGATTTGGAAGAAATGAGTGGATTAGTTGGATGGAGGTCGGGCACAAGTCGGACGTGGTATGTTACGTTGGGATCTATTTAAAAACATCCATAAATTGAAAATGGCCAAATCTTACGTTGATCAATTGCATATCGAACGTCTTATTTGGTCGGACGGATTTCTGATGGAGCTTTTGCAGAACATTTGGTTAAAATTAAATGTAAACATTGAGTTCATTAAGCTTTATATTTCTTGAGTTATACTTGACGATATTTAACTGATCCTATTTGGCAAATATTTAAAGGATGAAATAAATCTGTTAAATTAACCTTTTAGCTCGCAGAATGGAATTTATTTTTTGATCTGAAAGGATTTCAGAACTGACAGGAAAGTGTTGGTTTCTTAATGGAGGGAAGCAGGTATATTCTTGAGGCAATGAATTTAATTGCTATAAGATCGATTTATCAAAGCATTTTAAATTATTTCCAAATTATCAACATCCGAATCAATCTAAAAATAATTCTAAATTTATTCAGTTCATTAATGCCAGATAATTTTTTTTTTAATTTTAGAAATATTAAAACTGCCAATAACTTCGGACCGGCGCAATAATAATTCTGAAATTTATTTGGGAATATTAAATTGGATATGACCTGGAAATCGTAAAACTTTGATATTTCCTTGTCATGAGAAAAGTTGATCGACAAAAGAAGCAATAACTTGTTATTGGACTCCTTGAAGATGCCATTAATTTCCAACTTGTCACGCAATCACGTCCTGTCCAGCGGAGTTTTCCATGTAGATCCACTTTTAGCCACAACTTTCTTGGACGTTCAGAGACGTCCAGTCAGAGCGGATGCGATGACATTTTGAGAGTTGACTTACAAAATAAAAAATAAATAACTGGAAAAATATCGGACGTCATCGATAAAAGTTTGCCTTAAAAATCGGACTATGAATATTTTTAAGAATTTATAATTTTAAGGAGAGGAAAGCGACTGAATGGGATGAATTTGTCCCCAATTTGTGCCTCGATGGAGCGTGCATCCAGTCGATGAGTCCCAACAAACACTTCATTTGCTCACAAAACTCGCATTAATAAAAGCTTTGTACTGAATTTTTATGGACTACCTCACCGGGCGATCGATCGAACGACCGTTTTATTGTCACGTTTTATCGCCAAAAAGACGAATTGAAAATCTTCACTTAAATCATTAAATCGAAATAAAAAAAAAAAGAATTAAAAATTAGAAGAAAAATTGGTCGAGAAATGAAATTATTTCCACAAAGTCTGTTAAAAATCTTCGCGTTTTATTCGGAAGTCATCGGATTCGATGGAACCTGTTTTCTGTCAGACTCCTACGTAGGTCTCTGCACATGCGCATTCATCAGACTTCCGGTTAGGGCAGAGGTCATCCGGGGGTCGTCCAGGGGTCGAGGTCAAGAACCCGGAAGGGAAGGGAAGTAGGAAGAGAGGGATGCTGGAATTTCGCAGAGACGGAAGAGGATGTTAATCACGATGGTTAATGACATCGGGAATTGATTGACAAACAATTTTTCATTCGGGGAAAGTCGAACGATAAACTTTAAAGAAAAGCCAATGAAATTAAACACGTATTATTGACGACTTAATTAATTAAAATCATTAACTCTTATAAAAAAAAGCTCATAAAAGCTAGGACGAGCTGATTAGGTTGGTTGGGTTTGGGTCGGGTTTGAGAGTGTTGCGTCCATTTTAGAAAGTTTACTTTTGTAAACCATTTTTATTCCTTTAAATAATTTTAAAAACAACGAAATATAAATATAAATAATCGATTTAAGAGCGTAAATCGTCCTTTCTGTTGAACACGAAATCGGCAAATGTTCAGCTCCAAATTCTCACGCGGTTTGTGTTTGCCAGGATATTTTGTGTGACCAATAAGACATGATCCTGCATGTCAACAAAGGAGTCCGCCTTTAATAATAGCACTCTGAGTTGTCTGGGTTGTCCAATAAAGAATTTCTTATCATCGATCCCCTTTTATCGCTCACAGCATTCGCGCGTTTAGGCGTAGCATTTGTTCCAATGTTACTTTAATGACTCTCCCTTTTCAGGATCCTTTACGTTCAACTTCGGTCTTTCCATCTCCTTCTTTCATTGGGTTGAACTGTCTTTGTATGTTTGTATGTTTGTATGTTTGTTTGTGTGTTTTGTATGTTTCCAATTAAAAGTTTAATCGGTGAATGTGAATTTATTTGTTGTAATTTGAAACTGTCATCAATAATTTTATAATTTTAAATTTCAAATTAACTTAAAATTGATTTAAAATTAAATTTTTAATGAATGTTTAAAAAAAAATCAACCGGTCAGACTCGTGAAGGGAAATTAATTAATTAATCCATTAATTGGGAGTTAATTGATCTTCAAACTCGAAAAGCAGATGGAGACTCGTTATTTGAAAATTTCATTCAGAAGTTGATGACGTCGACGCTCGATGACTTGTGTCATGCGACGTCTTCATTCGTTCTCCGTTCAATCTCTCCATCATCGGAGGAGGAAGAGGAGGAAGAAGAGGAGGAAGAGGAGGAGGCGGAGAATGAACTCCTTGCGAGGATCCAGAATTGAATTTCAATGGAAAATCTATGAACGAATGCGTGGGAATTCAAGTTGAGGAATGAAGTGCGTTCATTGGGAGGCGTGAGAAGTGAACTTGTGTTCGCTTTTGCCCTAGTCATCGTCGTCGTCGTCACCATCGTATAGTAAATAAATAATTAAAATACAAAATATAAAATAAAATAAATAAATAATTAAATAAATAAATTAATTAATAAACGAAGGACAAAAAAGTCGTCTGCAAGTCTCCCGCTGAAGGGGTTCATTAAGGTCAAATGTCTGAAATCCTTTTATTCTGCTAATTAGGAGGATGTGCACGGGGTTTGCTAAACAAACCTTGCAATTGGCCACCGTGCAGGAACATATATTTCCTGTCGATTTTTAAATAGATGGTTAGACCGTCCGGCGGATGGTTGGTTGGTTGGACGGATGGACGGATGGATGGATGGATGGATGGATGGATGGTTAGACCGTCCGGCGGATGATTGGTTGGTTGGACGGATGGACGGATGGATGGATGGATGGATGGATGGACGGACGGACGGATGGACGGATGGGTGGATGGATGGACGGATGGATGGGTGGATGGATGGATGGATGGATGGATGGATGGATGGATGGATGGATGGATGGATGGATGGATGGATGGATGGATGGATGGATGGATGGATGGATGGATGGATGGATGGATGGATGGATGGACGGACGGACGGATGGATGGTTGGGTGCCTGCATAAAGAGTGTCGGTTTCAAATTGGCATGTGAGGAGCATAAACCTGAATCTATTTAATACGAAAATATCTCATAAAATCTGCTCAGAGCATGGAGTTGCAACCTGCAACTGAATGAACTCGATTCACAGTTTGCCCCCCCCTTCATTGAGGTGTCGGCCATTTTGAAAGTCTATTTTAAAATTTTATTTATATTAATTAATTAATTAATATTAAATTAAGAAATTCTGATAAATTAATTAGTCTTTATTATAAATTCAATTAAAAATAAATTTATTAAAACTAATTAATTAATAATTAATATTGCAACTAATTTTTAATGATGATGATGATGATGACGACGATGATGATGACGATCTTGTTGTTGTAATGAAATTAAATTACCTATTACCTCGCTAATGACTTCGTACTGGTCAGGAATTGAACTCGTGACCTTCAATCAATTGATTGAAGATTCATTGGATTGTCAGGACCTCCCACTACGTTTCTCACAACAGCCCGAAGACACCGATGACTTAGAAGCATTTGTTTTCTTCACATTTATTCGTTTTTATTATTATAATTATAATTATTGCCATTATTATTATTATTATTATTATCACAATTATTATTAAATTAAATTAATTAATTAATAAGTAATTAAGACCGATAATCGAATAATCGTAAACGATTAGCTGAAAAGCTGGCAGAAAGATGCATGCAAGAAACGCTGGCAGTTACATGTTAATGAGAGAATTAAGAAGCCCAAAGTGATTTACAATTGACGAGTTAAGGGGTCGCCTTTCTCTTTGACGGGCGTAGGGGCGCCTCGATGGGTGGGTGGATTGGTTGGTGGTCCGAGATCACGTGGTCATCACGTGACAGGGATGTGCGGTGTTTGGAATAATAAAAAGAAATTAGTGCAGATGTTATTACCTCTTCGACCAATGGCGGTGAGAGGGAAGGCAGAACGGATCATGACATCACATCCGGTTTCGTGCAACATGGCAGGAACGCCAGGTGTTCGAAAGACCTACTCATATTTCCCCACTGCCTATTACCACCCACCCACGCACCTCTTTTCAAATCTTCCTTTCTTCGTACATTCCCCCTTTTTTTTTCTCCATGGATTTGTGCTCTTTGTGTCAGAGTTCTCCTGCCAATTTTCTTCTTGTTTTTTTCTTCCATCTCTCTTTCTTTCATTCATTCATTCATTCATTCATTCACTCACTCATTCATTCATTCATTCGATCTCTCGTTCGTTCGTTCGTTCATTCATTCAATCTCTCCTTTCGCGCCACGATCGGTCCGCTGTCAATGGTCGTCTGCTCTTGTCTGACGTGCTCGTGCCTCCGATGCGATGGAGATTGTTATCGTTGATATTGTTGGTCATTTGTTTCGTTTTTATTATTATTATTACTATTATTATTATTATTATTATTATTATTATTATTATTATTATTATTATTATTATTTTGTTTGGATTTTATTTCAAGTACCTGATTCGTGTTAATACCTTTTGAAGAACGAGGCCGGATGTTCCACGTGATTTTATTATATAATAAGAGATTTTAAATTCTTTATTTTCTTTAATTCTTTTATTTTAATCGACACGATTTATTTAAAAAAAAATTTTTATTTTTATTTATTTATTTTTTGTTGTTCATTTCACCTGGAATTATTCATAAATTAAAGATTTTATTCAAAATATTTAAGGAACCATATCCTAATAAATTGATTTCAATTCCTTCAGAACTTGTGTCTCTATCAATGGGAAACGTGTGACAACATCGGACGATGAATCGGAGTTAATGGTGATAAATTGATGACGACGACGACGATGATGGCGATGACAGGAGCATAATAATGGTGACTGATGATGACATTTCAGTTCATCACTCGAGAGATCTTCATGATCTCAAAGCCATCAATCATAAAAATTTATTGCAAAAAAAATCAACAACAGAACGATAGCAGCAAAAGCAGATTCTGACGATCGAAACACATCAACCGTACCAACCTTATCAACCATAACATGACCAACACATCAACCATAACATGACCAACCACAACATGATTAATACATCAGTCATACCAACCATATCAACCACAACATGATAATCTCACCAACTGGAACACAACTTCAAACACATCATTCCAACGTCGACGCCTCGTGGTTTCAAAGTTGAAGGCAACAAAAAGCAAACACAAACTCATCCAATCTCTTTAATGCGACCTTCCATCAACAACAGCCACAACAACAACATCAACAACAACACAACAGCAACAGCAACAACACAACAACACACCAACAACAGCAGCAACAACAACAACAACAACAACAGGGAAGAACATTTTTATGTTCAATTTTTTTTCCTTCTTCCAAATTTCTTTTCACGAGGAGAGTTGAATGGAAACACGGAGAGTATGCATCTTTCAAGAGGATCAACGATAAACAATGAAGTAATAATCCCTTTTGTTCGACTCGCAATCAATAAGAAGCTCTCAGGTAGCAGGTTCAATTCCTGTCTTGGGCACAGGTTTCGAGCCCCGCCCTGGAAATGGCAGGTGAATTAGGGGGTTCTTCGGGGGCTTTTCGTCCCGGGATTTCCGGAAGTTTTCAAGAATGTTTTTCTCTGCGAATCGATTAAAATGCACTTTTAAAAATTATAATTTAAAAAATATGCCGTATTTATTATATATTATTATTGTTATTATTATTATTATTAATCTATATTATTTATCACATTTAACGCATCTTTACTTATTTTTACCAACAACAACAACAGCAACAACAACAACGACAACAGCAGCAACAGCTTCAACAACAACAACAACAACAACGACTACGACGACCACTTCTTGTGGACGTCAAATCTTTTCCAAGCAAGAAATGTTGTTGTAGATTTGTTGCTGGACTTAAAATTCCATTTCTTTCAACCGCTTTTAAATGCAAACAAAAACTCACAGGAACGTGGCTCGAGAATTTCACGGCTAAAAGTGAAATTAAAACTTAATTTAGCATTTAATTCAATTTAATAATTTTAAAAGAAATTAATTATTAAAAGTTGATTTAATAAATTAGATTTGTTATAAAAATGTTTTTTATTTTTAAATTTTATAGAACTTAATTTTGAAAAATTCATATTAAAAATAAAATCAAAACCTATTATCATTACTGGAAATATTCTGTAATTCTGAATTGCATTTATTTATTTATTTATTATAATTTTACGATTAAACATTAAAATATTAAAAAATATTTTAATTTTTATTCTGCACGGACAGAATAAATTATCTTCACGAAGCGTGAGGTTTAAGTTATAATTATTCATAAATCAGGAACATTTGCATGCGTTAAATATTCATGAACCTAATTTGAATTAGACGGGTTTGTTCCTTTTCTCAGCAACACCTGCGATGAAAGATTGCATTTGGCTTTTTCCACAAGGAAATCCATTTCAAGATACAATAACCATGGCAATTAATAAATAAATAATTAATTAATTAATATTAAAATTAAATATTTATTAATAATTTTCAAATAAAAATATATATTTTTAAAATTTGATTTGAATTTGATTTAATTTTGAAAAAAGGCTTTTAATGATAATCAAGTACAACTTAATTAACATAAAATAATCGTGATCCTCCTTCTCCTCCTCCTCATCATCATCATCGTCGTCGTCATCATCATCATCAGCGTGTAAAGAAATAAACATAATCACGTGATGTAATTGGAGGGGAAGGAATGAGCGGTGAATTCATCTCTGAAAGTGCCTGGTGAAGTTATTTACAGTCGAAGATATTTTATGCCGACGACGACGACGACGATGATGATGATGACGACGACGACGACGATGATGATGATGACGACGACGACGATGATGATGACGACGACGATGATGATGATGATGATGGCGATGATGACGACGATGATGATGATAATGATGGTGATTGTGGTGGTTGTGATGATGACGACGACGCTGAGGGTTCCTGGCGCCATTTACGGTGAGGCCGGATTTTCCAATCCCTCTCCCACTCCATCTGTTTCTCTTTCATGGTATGTTTCCACACGACGTCTGCCTAATTTTGGTGTCACATCTTAGAACAAGGACCGAAGTTATGGCGCTAACCAGGGTGGTCTTGCAATGGCTGGACTTTGGTCTTCGTGGTGGTCTTGATTGTAATGATGATGATAATAATAATTGAAAATAATGATAATTATTATTTATAATTATTATTATTATAATATTATTTATATGATCAGCTTATCAATTATCAAGAGGTTTAGAAAAATCGTTAACCAGGGTGGTCTTGAAATGGCTGGACTTTGGTCTTCGCGGTGGTCTTGAGTTTGGGAGTCATTAATTCGGTTTATTATTAATGATTGTAATTATGATAATAATTGAAAATGATTATGGATTACAATTAAAAATATTTTAAAGATATTTCCAGAAAATTCAGAAAATTAATTCAAAATTCAGAAAATTCATAAAATTTTAATTATTTTTAATTTAAAATTGTTTTAATTATTTAATGAATATTTAATTTAAGAATATGACATAATTATTGATTAGGGTTAGGGATAGGGTTAACTCATCAAGCCTACCTAATTATAATAAGATGTATGAGTTTATAAAAGAAATAATTTTATTATAAATAAAAAAATAATATAATGCCTGGTTATTATTATAATGAGTGCTTACCGAACGGCATGTTATTATAATATTTACAAGCTCGATTATCATAATTAATGCTTAACAGCCTATTTACAAGCTCGATTATCATAATTAATGCTTAACAGCCTATTAACAGCCTAAGGCATCGTGACTAATGAGATGCTAATGATCTTTCGAGAGAGGAGATGGAAATCCTCCGTCGGAGACCTTTACAGAAGAAGCTTAGAGAAACAAAACAAGCCATTCCACCTCCGCTAAACACACGACAATCCTTTTTGCACGCTTCATTGAACACAAATCCACGCATGAGAAAACCGGCCAGATAAAACGCCGATGCAATGTGAGGTGGATGACGGAGACGAAGATGATGATGATGATGATGATGATGATGAAGATGTTGATGATGAAGACGATGATGAAGGTGACGGATATGGAAAAGATGGCCCGAGTCTATCTGCCGCCTGGTCCCTCTGGTTGATAACGTCATCACAGGTTGCCATAACGATTACGACGACGACGACGATGATGTGGGTGATTGAATTGTGATGAGAATATATTTCACTATTTTTTAAACATTAATATTAATAATTTAAATTTTAATAATTATAATAATTATTATATTATTAATATTAATAATTTTATTCACGATTAAATGTAAAATGACGAGCAGCGGATGCATTTCATAAAGTCCTCAGGTTGTTCCAAGGCTTTCTTAAGAGGGTCTTTAGGTGCTAGATTACGTCATAAAGGCCCCTTTTACGTCCGAGCTAAACAAGAGGATGATGATGACGACGATGACGATGGCGATGGGTAGCAGTGGTGATAACAGTGAAGATGACGACGACGACGACGATGATGATGATGGTGGTGGTGATGATGATTATGATGGCTAATTTATGGCAATAAACTGCTCCATCCTCATCGTCGTCGTCGTCGTCATGGTCGTAATTAAAATTGAAACCGAAAGTAAAACCGGCGGGCAATACCTCCCCCGTTCTAAAAAGGGTACCATGAATATTTCAGCGGAGATCTTTGGCTTGAGAGCACGTATTAAGGTTTTAATCGCATTTTAATCAAAGCCAGCTGTTCAGAAATTGTGCTCCCGGAATTTCCCTGGAAAATTTCCTTTCCCGGATTTTCCGACGATTCGATTCAAGGGGAATTTAAAAAGCGCTTTCGGTTTCTTTTTGTCCCGTTTTTCAATTTGTCTTCTGAATATGTTTTACGATTTCTTATTTGTGGTTTTAAAATCCTTTCTTAAGAAACTTTGAGGAGTAATAATAGGCTGGCGATCAAAAAGGCATTTCTTACTTGTTGTTGTTGTTGTTGTTGCAGTTGTTGTCAAACTAGTGTTGTCGTCGACGTCGTCGTCAGTGACTACAGGTCATCGTCATAATCATAATCATCATCGTCATCATCATCATCGTCATCTTTTTTGCTTTTCTAAAGAAGTGATTGAAAATCGTATGGACTGGTACAACAATAACTACTATACTAGGATTAAGCAGTTGTTGTTGTTGGCTATTGTAACCATGACACAATACATGATCATGATACGGATAGTAATAATTCGTTGCGGTGCATTGACTTGGAAATGCAGGAATGTACGATTGAGCGAATGAATGAATGAATGGACGTACAGATGAACAAAATGAATGAACGAACGAATAAATGAATGAATGAACGAACGAACGAACGAACGAAGAGAAGGTAAAAGAAGGACATAAACATCTGCAATGATCGGGTGCAAGTGGCATGTCATGAAAGAAACAAAAGCCCCTGTTTTATGGAGCAAAACATAAAACTTTTCCTCCTCAACCTTCAATCCTTCAATCAATCAATCATTCAATCAATCCTTCAATCAATCAATCATTCAATCAATCATTCAATCAATCCTTCAATCAATCAATCATTCAATCAATCCTTCAATCAATCAATCAATCAATCAATCAATCAATCAATCAATCAATCAATCAATCAATCAATCAATCAATCAATCAATCAATCAATCAATCAATCAATCAATCAATCAATCAATCAATCAATCAATCAATCAATCAATCAATCAATCAATCAATCAATCAATCAATCAATCAATCAATCAATCAATCAATCAATCAATAAATCAATCAATCAATCAATCAATCAATCAATCAATCAATCAATCAATCAATCCTTCAATCAATCAATCATTCAATCAATCCTTCAATCAATCAATCATTCAATCAATCATTCAATCAATCCTTCAATCAATCAATCATTCAATCAATCCTTCAATCAATCAGGCTCTCAATCAATTTTTGAATCTTTAAACATGACTGGACACACTGGAGAGTTTATAATTACTTTATAATTAACCATAAATACCATATAATAATAATAAATAGCATATAATAATAAATAATATTTATAACAATAATAATAATAATGATATTAATAATATTTATAATAATAATAATAATAATAATAATAATAATAATAATAATAATAATAATAATAATTGTACTTTAATGATCACTAACCAATTCCTCTTAAGTTCGTCCAAACGACTTTAGAAAGTCTCGACGATTAATCGATGGAGCGTTCGATTAATCGCAAGATCGATTCCGGGTGAATGTTGAGGGCCTTAAAGCGAGCCTTTACAGCTTCTCATCTCGACTTCCAAGCGTGACCTCCAATCTCTTCTTATCGCTGACGTACGTGACGTTAGCTTCATTATCAGCGTCATCGTCGCCATCATCAGTCAAAGATCCGTCCACAACGGTCATAGATGTCATCATCATCATCGTCGTCGTCGTCGTCGTCATCCTTATCATCATCATCATCGTCGTCATCGTCATCCTTATCATCATCGTCGTCATCGTCATCCTTATCATCGTCGTCGTCATCGTCATCCTTATCATCATCATCATCATCATCATCGTCATCGTCATCCTTATCATCGTCATCATGGTCGCAATTTTCTTCGTCGTCTTCATCATGTTCGACTCGAGTGTGGGGACTCTGAGAATTTACGAGTTCTTATTAATCCACCCGAGTCCGACCTCGACCAATCCCACCCATCCATTCCCTACCCATACTCCCCATACTCCCCTACACACCCGCTCTCCACGCTGCCCTTTGGAAGTTAAACACGTCCCTTGTTTCAAGAGCCCCGTCGATAAAGCAAAACAATAAACCCGTTTTAATGCCGGTCGCTCTATCTCCACATCTCACACGGCTTCAGATATTTAGGTTATGATGATGATGATGATGAAGATTATGAAGATGATTATGATGATGATGATGAAGATGATGAAGATGGTTATGATGATGATGTCTATGGCGTTTCCGGTGAAGATTTCCACGAAATTGAATAGAAAGAAATGCTTCCCTTTGCCTTCCATGTTCGTCCGGACTTCATTCGTTCCTTTTCTCATCCAACTATCCGTGACTCCGGCTTGATGGAAAGTCAAGATGACTCCAGGCATCGCAGGCGTTGTTGTTGTTGCTATTGTAAATTTTGCTGTTGTTGTTGTTGTTGCTGTCGTTGTTGTTGGTTTTTCTTGTTATTTGCTTCCGGCATTAATGGAGCTGGATCTGATGATGTCGTGTTCGAATCTTGTCGAGGGTCGCCTTCGAAGGTCTCTCGATGATGATAACGATTCTGAAGGGTGAATGAAGGCGAGGGTATTGATAGTAGTAGTGTTGATGATGATGATGATGATGATCGTGATTATAGCTCTGTCATCGCTTGATATAATCTCTTCAGAGAGACGTGACTGCTTTAAAATTCAAGTCAATGGATTGAATCCGGCAATTATTAAGAAGAACAACGTCACTCTAGATTCAAGGGGTCCGCCATAAATCTCAATCCGCCGGACACGAAGGGAAAGAGCGATGGCCGACTGCTGGACATTGGTCACTTAGCCGTTCGTTTGCCGGCGGTCCCCCGACGTCACGTTGGACGTGTTGACCGTCCTGACCGCACACGTACGAGTGCACAATGCATGTGCACACACACGCTCACACATGCACACGCGCGACTCTCATTTGTCAAGTACCAATTTGCCCGTGCCCCGCTCCGGGCAATTTAGGGGAGGAAAAATATGCCTTCGAGGATGTAATTATTTTGGGCAAAATTATTCCCGTCGTTTTTCTTTTTAAATTATTTTTTTTTTAACTAATTTTCATTTCTCGATTTCAATCCGCCATCACTGCAACATCCGGTAGAGTCGAGTCCCTGGAAATTCCGGAGAAACTTTCCAATCGCCAGAAAATGGCCGCTTCGTGGAAGCAATTTGCCGGACAATGGACGGACGATAAGAAATCTAATTAAAAACATTTCCGAACAAAAAAAAAAATAAATAAAAAAAAATATGCGGGAAATAAATTTATTTTTATTTTTATTTTTTAAGTGAAAAAACCTCTTTAAATTTCTAATCACGTCCGAGTCTTTCGTTATATCGATCATCTTTTGGCGGAGTTTATTAAAAAATTTGCGCCCATCACTGGTGACGTCATTTTCGTCGTCATGACAACTGCAGTCATTAATCATTCGCCTCCTGTTGTCTCATCTGTGTATCCAGATTGTGGATTGCGGAGAGGATGACGAGGAAAACGACGATGGTGATGGTGATGATGATGATGGTGATGATGATGATGATGATGATGGTGGTGGTGGTGGTGATGGTGATGATGGTGGTGGTGATGGTGATGATGATGATGATGATGATGATGATGATGGTGGTGGTGGTGGTGGTGATGGTTGTAATGGTGATCACTGCTGAAACAGGCTGGAAACTTCCATCTTTACAAACCGGAATCTTTTCCAATTAATTAGCATAATTGAATGACGTCACATCGATTGCGTCATACGTCATCAAAGTATGACCTGTCAGTGATCCCGTACCTTTTTTTTTAGGCGGTTGACTTTTTATTTTTTATCATGTCCATGCAAGCATTGGACACAGAAAATGGAAGCATAGAACTGTCAAACATAGAACAGAAAATCACAATGGCGATGGTAGTAGTAGTAGTAGTCGCCATATTGGTAATAGAAACAAAGAACTCTATAAAGTGACACATGCCAGGCATGTTGAAGAGGAGATACGATAACCTCATATTCTTGCTTTCGTCATTGAAATGAAAGCTGATTCGTGATTGGCAGTTTCTAAGATTCTTTCCTATTGGTCGGTTTGGGAAAACAAAAATTTTTTGATCGTTGAGAATAAACCTCTATCTGTTAACTATCGGCAAATCCATCTTTTTCTTTCGGTTTCGACTTGGTTTTTGTTTGAATTTGAAAGTTTTATTTGTGATTTGTTAAAGAAAAAGAACGGAAAAATATTTTGGAAAGCACGGAACAGAATACAAAGAGCAGGATACGTGGAGAATAATTTTCGGAGTTCAACAAGAAATTCTAGAATTTTTGGACGCAACCCCTTCACCGGAACAAGGCTGCGTCGGCTGTGACGACGACGACGACGATGATAACGATGGTGATGATCTTGATGACGACGACGAAGTTGATGATGATGACGACGACGACGATGGTCACAGCATTAATGGCAATGAGACAAAAACATGTAGGAATAAAATTTTAAAAGTCAAATCCATCTTTCAATCACACGTTTCTTTCTGTTTAAAATGCATTTCGTTTTAAAATCCTTTTTTTACAATTTTATTGTAATTTTATTTTTTATTTTTTCTTAATTTTAAATTATTGAACAAAAAACTATCTTTTTTTTCCTTTTTTCTTTTAAATCGAGTCTTCAAATCTCCTGAGATGAATTTTTCGTACAAGCTTGGTCTTTTCAAGATGACTGAGAAGTGTTAATAATTATGAAAGTAATTATAATTGCTATATATATATATATATATATATATATATATCCATCCATCCATCCATCCACCCGCCCCCCGTCCGACCGACCACCCACCACCTGCAATATATATATATATATATATATATATTCATATTTTCGCGGCATAATTAGTTGAAAATTTAACAAATTATTTTTTTAATTCCATTAATTCTGGAAGCATTGCAAGCAAACAATTAGATGACTGGGACTCCTCAGCTGTTAGATCAATTATGCTGTCGATGGGAATATATTTATTTATTTATTTATTCATTCATTTATTTATTTATTTCAATTTTTTATTTATGTATGTATGTATTTATTTATTTATTTAGCATAATTTCTAATCCGTAATTTTTACGCAACGTCATAAAACAGTGTAATTGCAATATTATTCAATATATCGGAGATGGAGAGATTAAATGAAAATGACAAACAGCTCCTCAGTGTGGTGTTGCGATGTTGTGCTTCTTATGAGGACACCACACATAGGAGTCGTCGATCCTCAAACGGTCTTAAGTCTTCATCCCTTTTTTCATTCATTCATTCATCCGTCCGTCCATCCATCCATCAATCCATCAATCCATCCATCCATCCATCCATCCATCCATCCATCCATCCATCCATCCATCCATCCATCCATCCATCCATCCATCCATCCATCCATCCATCCATCCATCCATCCATCCATCCATCCATCCATCCATCCATCCATCCATCCATCCATCCATCCGTCCATCCGTCCGTCCGTCCGTCCGTCCGTCCACCCACCACCTGCAAGATTCTTCTCTCCTCACTTCCGTCTAGAAATATTTTAGACTCCAAATTTATCAAATTTCTTTCAGCAATTCCAGAAGCGATCAATTTCCAGAAAGTTTCATTTCGCTAACTTCTTGAATTAAAAATTATTTCGGACCGTCTGATTTATCTTCAAATTCAGAATAATTATCGAATAAATATTTTCATTTAAAATTTTAAACCTATTTTTTAAAAAATAATAAAAAAAAAAGCGCGCTCCAATCTATTATCGTCGATCTGCATATTCCCAGCCATGAAGCATGACCAGCGAGTCGTGAATGAAAAATAAAAATCTTAAATTGGCGAATTAAAAATGAATTCGATTTTGAAATCAAAAACCGAAAGTAATGCCGGCCATAAATTCCGAATCAATCCGAGCGTGAATAAAAAAATCCCGATTCCAACAGCGACAGTAAACAAGAGCCATTACGGACGGCACTTGAAAAATGCTAAACAAACGCAAAACGCGTCCCTTTCAAACGTCCGGGAATTCCCAGAATGACGTCATTCGGGCGTCAGCGAGGCGTGACCGGTGTTGTTGAGACGGTGCGTGGGATTTCACGCTCGACTGACTTTCTCTTCGATGCGAACGTTATCGATGGCACATCATACGGGCTTGAGCGATGCTGATTGAAAAATAAGCATCTGAAACTCTCGTTCCTGCCGTTTCTATATAAGGACTGGGTTGATGGATGGACGGACAGACCGACGGACGAACGGACGGACGGACGGATGTGCAACACGAAAAATATGATGATTACGACGTCACGCTCGACTGAACAACCGTGTTTTACGAGTAAGTGTTACTGGCGATGCAAACATCACACATCTGTCAGAAGCGAATCGCAGAAACATGTTGTTGCCTCGGACGGACGAGTATCTTAGAACTCCGACGAAATAAAAATCTCCAAACTCTGGGAAAAACCCTTTCCAGCGTGTGGAAAACCCTTTTAGAATAGAAAGCGAAAGCGAATCTCAATCCATCAAAATGCCAGGAAGTACTGACATCAAGTAGGTGGAGCTTGGAACTGTGGAATTTGTGAATCGTGACCAAAGACCTTAAAACTTATCAGAGTCCCTCACAACTGCTCAGGGCAGACATTAAGACAACATTTACTAGGAATTTCTGATTGGAATGACCACCATTCGCCGTTAAGATGCCAGGAACGCTTGATTGGTCGGTGGGCAACCAATCATCACAGAGTTAATTGTTTCCGTTTTTCTGTTATTTTATTTTTATTTCGAAAATAAAAAGAAATTATGCCGCAATATTTTAGATTATATAATTATTTTAAAATGCTGTTACTTATTCAAGAAATCGTCTCAGTTCAAATGATATGAGTTGATCATTTCTTTATAAATAATTGATAAATGTTTATATTTACGAGATTATTATTATTATTATTATTATTATCATTATCATTATTATTATTATTATTATTATTATTATTATTATTATTATTATTATTATTATTATTATTATTATTATTATTATTATTATTATTATTATTATTATTATTATTATTATTATTATTATTATTATTATTATTATTATTATTATTATTATTATTATTAGGCCATCCAGAATACCATATTTGTACGTTTTTTTTAAGGAGCAGGAAACAGAAAGCATGTTGAGCAGTTGCAAAGGAGCCTCATTGGATTGATTGAACCAATTTAAGCCAATCACCAATCGGAAGGATATGAACTCGGTTGTACCCATGAATGGCATTGCAGATGGGCGAAGGATGGATGGATGGCTGGGTGGATGGATGGATGGATGGATGGATGGATGGATGGCTGGGTGGATGGATGGATGGATGAATGAATGAATGAATGAATGAATGAATGAATGAATGAATGAATGAGTGAGTGAATGATTGAGTGGTTGAATGGAGAGCCGGCCTAGTGGAAGAATGGACAGATGGAAGGTATAGCGATTGGATAAATCCTCCTCCTACTCATCCTCCTCCTCCTCCTCATCATCATCGTCATCATCATCATCCTCATCATCATCATCATCGTCATCGTCATCAACTAATATACATTGGATAAGACTGAACTACACTTCCTGTGTAATTGTTGTTCATTCAAACGAACTTGTAAATCTGTTTCATGGACGATGATCTGTGACGTCATGACAACGACGATGATGATGATGGTGGTGGTGGTGATGATGATGATGGTGGTGGTGGTAGTGATGATGATGATTCCGACTTTTATTGCCTATGATGGTGATGATGATGATGAAAAATGACGGGTGCTGAATAATTGATTCCTAAAAAAGAAAAATGAATATTTTTGGACTTGGTTTTGAAATCAATAAATTTCACAATAAATAATGGCAGACACTATTAATAAAATTGTTATTATTATTATTATTATTATTATTATTATTATTACTATTATTATTACTGTTATTATTGTTATTATTATTATTATTATTATTATTATTATTACTGTTATTATTGTTATTATTATTATTATTATTATTATTATCGGTATTTAAACCTTTTTTTAATAATTTCATCGAGTGCTATAGGAATTTATTTTTATCCAATGCTGAGTTTCCGAAAGTGAATTAAAATTTCTTTGGAATTTTTCAGATTTTTTTTTTAAATTAAAATGTAATCGAAAACTGTCCAAAAATATTTCCATTTTTTTTTCTGATCAAGACGTGGGCGTTCCATTTAGACGTGATTTAATATTTATTATATTTTTTATTATATTTATTTATATTTATTGTATTTTTGAAATATATGTTTAAAAATATAACATATATATATATAACTTAAATATAACTTAAACAATAAATTTATATTTTATATAATTTTAAAATTTATTAACGACTTTTGTAAAGTATAATTGTTGGAATTAAAATCATAATAACAGGAAATGCAGGCATTGAAATTAAATATTGTCAGCTGGGTCACTTTGGAAACCCAGAAAACTTCAGTAGGAAAGGTAATGATAGGTTTAACAACAATAATAATAATAATAATAATAATAATAATAATAATAATAATAATAATAATAATAATAATAATAATAATAATAATAATAATAATAATAATAATAATAATAATAACAATAACAATAATAATAATAATAATAATAATAATAATAATAATAAAAGGCAGCAAGTATGTGGAAAATAAGATGATACGAAGACATTGTTTTGGTGCTTCACGGACGTGGATGAATTGCCGCTGGGATTTGTGAGACTCCAGGAAAACATAACTTTTCCTTCATTTTTCCTTCATTCAGTCCTTCATTCAGTTCTTGATGAAGTAGGTCACTCTCCGTCTCTTGGAAGCATTTGCTGGACTTTCCGTTACCACGGGATTTCCAAACTGGTTGTAAGGTGAAGGTCGTTTCTATTATTATCTTTGTTTCTTTACTTACTTTCTTTCTTTCTCTCTTTCTTTCAATTATTCATTGTTCTTTTTAATCTTTTTATAATCCCTCGATTAGTTTTAAGTCTTCTTCTGTTGTTCTTTTCCAAATTTTCCAAAAAGTTTGCAACGTTCGTGTCCAGTTTGGGAGGGATTTAAGAGCATTGGAAATGATAAATTCCCTCTTTTACTACGGAGTTAAGACAATCCCTGTGGAATATTTTACGCGGTCGGCCATGTTCTGGTCGATTTTAATGAAGAAAATCCTTGAATTTGACAGTCCGCGTCGCTTCTCAGGGCACAGGGTTGGGTAGGTGTGGGGAGTTTTGAGGAGGTGGAGGGTCGTAAATCATCCTCAAAACTCGGTTTCTCCTTCCAAAGTACTTTGAGTGGTCGCTCTAGGAAGGCATTGAGTGGGATTCCGAATTTATTGCCAAGAGGTCACCGGACGGCACCATCTTCTTCATCTTCTCCACGTCCTGCATACATTGCCAGTCCGCCGAAAGGTTCTTCCACTTGCTCCTTGCGAGATAAAGCGGAGTCGACATTCAATCTTTACCTTCCCCAATCTTCCTTCTGCCCATCTTTCCATCATCGTCGTCGTCGTCATCGCCCAAGTGTTGGAACGTATCGCTAGAGAGTAGTACGCACCGTATATTTTGAAAATGTCCGGGGGTAGGGGAGTCTATGGTCCTCTAGGGTTCGCACCAGTGGGGAGACGTAGGTTGTGTGTGTGCACTTGTGAGACAAAAAAATGTCAAGCATTTAGTATTTACCTTCTTAATTCACTCCGCCATCTTTCCATCACCATCAACGTTATCGTCGTCGTCACCATCACCATCATCGTCGTCGTCGTCGTTATTTCGTGGTTGGCTCTCCCGCCTCCAAACTGCACGCAATCGAAAGAATAAAGAGCGAATAACTTCAGCTTAGTGGCCCGCATGATTAACGACCACCCACGTGAACAAAGGTTTGTGAACGATATACGACCACCAACCAAACCAGTCTCTCCATCCTTCTCTCCGTCCATCCATCCGTCGATCCGTCCCTCCATCCATCCATCCGTCCATCCTTCTCTCCATCCATCCGTCCGTCCATCCATCCGTCCATCCATCCATCCGTCCATCAATCCAACCATCCGTCCATCCATCCGTCCGTACATCCATCCGTCCATCCGTCCGTACAACCGTCCGTACGTCCAACCATCCGTCTCTCCGTCCGTTCGCCTTCAATTATATCCTAGCATTTTCTGATTTATTTCTTTGTTATTTATCTGATTTAATTCAGTTTAATAAAAGAGTCGTTCTCGATTATCGCTTTTATTAATAATTTATTTATTTATAATATTTATATTATATTTAAATATGATATTTATTTATAATAATTTTTTTATAATAATTTTTTTTATTAAATGCCAATGGATAAATAAATAAATAAATAAATTAATTAATTGAAAATAATTATTTTCCCTTTAAAAATACTAATGGCGCTGTCCAACTGAAGATCAAGAATGATTTTTTTTAAGTACTGGAAATGTTTAAATGCTTTTTCTGAAAAAGAAAGAAAAAAATATTTATCTGAATTTAAATGAAAATTGAAAACAAAAGAACGATTTATTTGAGAGCAAAAGTATTTGTTTCGATTAAATATTTATTCCATTATTTATCAGAGAAATTCAGAAAAATAAGAAAGAAAAGTCGAAAAAAATCTTTTTTAATTGAAAATTGAAATTTAAAAACAAAAAACAAAAAATAAAAATTTAATCCAACTTTTGACGTCAGGTGGATGGAATTTCATGAATTAGTTTCAATAAGTCATGCTGTTCCATCAACAACAAGAACAAGAACAAATGTATCAGTAAAAATAATAATAATAATAATAATAAAAACAATAATAATAATAATAATAATAATAACAATAATAATAATAATAATAGTAATAATAATAATAATAATAATAATAACAATAATAAATATTTTATTGCAATCAATTATTTTCAATTATTAAAAAACCTCAATTATGATAATTACTAAAATCGCACCATGGTCGTAATGGTTAAGGTTGCCATAGTAACCGTATATTATTTTCAAAATATCTTATGCTCATTTATACAAAGTAATGACCAATGCAAAGACCAAGCTACTGTGCTGAGGACGACGACGATGATGATGACGACGACGACTACGACGATGATGAATGGATATGTTTCCATGTTTGAATCACGTGACTCGAGCACGTGGCTTCGAAAAATATTTCAAATGAATTGAAGGCAGAGGTTACAAGACTTTGTAATCAGAGACAGGTACCCCTTGTGACGTCACGCCAACACTTCCGGTCAGCTGATCAGCGAATGACGGATGGATTGACAGAATGTAAAGCAAGGCAGATGGAGGAGAAGACGATTCGTTGATTTAATATGTTTATTATGTATTTTTATAATTTTTTGTAAAACATTATTTATTGGTTGCTTTTACGTTTTATAAGAACATTTAAAATAATTATTTTTAATTAATTTTAAATCAATTTTTAATCAATTGATGAGAAAACAGAATAAACAAGGCACGAAAATGGATCAAAAATGATGTCGAAATAAAATGTGAGATTTACAATTTATCTTT
>CM067529.1:1732500-1785000 GCA_034509925.1 Hirudinaria manillensis | reverse complement strand
CAACCAGTCACCATCATCATCGTCGTCGTCGTCGTCATCATGGTCGTTTAAAAAGCTATTACGAAATATTTGTAACAGGAACTGCAGATGCCGTACAAAAGAGCATTTAAAACTTAATTTGCGAAAGTCGAATGAAAATTTAAAATTTAATAATTTAAAATTTAATCCGAAATTAAATTTAAAACCGTTTTTAATCGCCAAGGCGCGATCTACATTTTGTCATTTTAAGTCCTCGTTTTCGCGCCAAATAAATTTGAAAATAACGAACAAACACAGCAGTGCAAATACGTCTGAAGACGTCTACCATAGAATGTAATGTTGATGACGATGACAACGACGACGACGACGATGATGATGATGATGATGATGATGATGACGATGATGATGATGACTATAATTATAACGATTTTAAAATTTCTTTCGTAGAGCAAACACCCGTTTAGTGTCATTCATATCCATCCACATTCATTCCATCCATTCATCGTCCATCTGTCCGTCGTCCATCCATCCATCCATCCGCCCATCCATCCATCCATCCATCCATCCGTCCGTCCATCCACCAGCTTGCAATAAATTCTGCATTTAAGATATTTTTCTTTTCTTTGCATTTATTTTTGTCGTCGTTGAAATTCCAGCAAAACGTGGACATATTTATTAAAGCGTCTGCTTGGTTGGCTTTTTTTATTGAGAGTTTAAAGTCTTTTTGGCGGTAAATCTTGGTCCAGGACTGAAATTATTCGTCCGACCTGGAAATTATAAGGTAGAACATTAGAGACGTTATTATCGTCTGAATAATTATATTTTATTATTATTATTATTTTGGAAAGTTAGGTCAAAAATTATTCTTCAAAATAAGGTTAAAGGTTAATTTATTATAATATAATTTATTAAAAATAAAAGGTCCTGAACTAGTTGTAGTTATAGCAATAACAGAGGCTGTTGTTTTAAAATTTTTTAAAAATTAAATTGGATTTTCTTAAACGTTTAACAGATGTTTATAATAATATTAACAGTGATAATGATAATAATAGTAATAATAATAATAATAATGATAATTAATAATAATGAGATATTATTTATCAAGTAAACATTAATACTGTTATATCATAATTTCCATGTCCTACTCTCAACAAGAACAACTTGACATTCGTTGAAGATATTATTTCCGATAAGAAAAACAAAACAAGAAGAGAATTGATTGACTGACAAAGCAAGAAACGAGAAGACACGATGCATGCACATTCACAGTGAATGGATGGCGCTACATCAATTCATATTTGATGAATTGTCCTCTGGGAGGGAATGGGATTTGTGTTCGGAGAATGAATTGCTGATGAATGGCTTCTAGAGTCTTCCAATGTCTAGAGCGCGCATGTCACGAGGCGCTATATAAATTCCGCCGGATAGCCATCATTACCATGAACTGCACTAAAATAATAATAATAATAGTAATAATATTAATTATAGTCATAATATATAACGATAATAATAATATTTATCAACAATGTAATTATTAATATTACTATTATTATTATTATTATTACTATTATTATTATTACTATTATTATTATTATTATTATTATTACTATTATTATTATTATTATTATTATTGTTATTATTATTATTATTATTATTATGACAGAGACCTTTGAAATTATGTTCATAATAATTATATTCAGAGGCACAAAAGAACTTGAATTGCGAATGAACTTCCAAATCCATGAATCATTCACAAACATCGTTTCAAGTCCGCCATGTTTTTTCTTCCTTTTCAGGAGACTTCGGGTCATCTTCGATTTGTTTTTGTTGTTGTCGTTGTTTTTTTTAAATTAATTACATTCTATACAAGGAAAATAATAAACAGGAAATATGGAAATTATTATTATTATTATTATTATTATTATTATTATTATTATTATTATTATTATTATTATTATTATTATTATTATTATTATTATTATTATTATTATTATTATTATTATTATTATTATTATTATTATTATTATTATTATTAATTATTATTATTATTATTATTCAAAAAACATTCGTCCGCCTTGAGATTTTGAAATTGATTCATTTTTTTAAGGAGATAATTGAAATTTAATCGTTAAATCCTGGAATAATTTATTTACAAAAAGAATTTATCCTCTCTTTTTTTCACTCATTTTTTGCTCATTTTTTGCCATTTGTTTCCTTAAAATTCGACTTTTTTACACTCAAAAATCACCAAAAAAAAAAAAACCCGCGAGTGAAGGTCCATAAAAGCCAATGTCCACCTAATAAGGGTTCGCTTAAAAGTGATAGCCTGTTAAACCGCACGACACGATGATGACGAAGAAGAGAACGACGATGACTACGATGATGATGACGACGACGACGATGACTACGATGATGATGACGACGACGACGATGATGACTCACGAGAAGTCATAAACTCTCTACCTATAAATAATTCATAAAGGTACTAAACAGAAAAAAAAATTGTCATCCATAACGACTCCATTTTGATGAGCTTCCGGCCTTAGTTTGCAACCTCAAAAGTGTCGCAATTCACCCTCAGATGCGTAAGGACGGAGTACGGTTCTCTGGGCTGCGGAACGGACGTCTTGGAGTTGCTGGACTCTCAGTGTTCTGCCAGGGTCTCGTGTTCCTTCTCCGTTTCTGACCTCCACCGTCTCATAGACAAACCTTCCTGTCCGGCAGAACTCATTTCTTACCTGGAGCTGTCTTACAAGTGCATAAAAAGTGGGTTGTTTTTTTTTGTTGCTGCTGTTGTTGTCGTCTTGTTGTGGTTGTTGTTACTCTTGCTGGTCGTTGATGATGATGATGACGACGACGACGACGACGATGAAGACATGACGATGATGATGATAATGATGATGATGATGATCGTATTCGTGGTGATTACATGGTGATGTTATTGGGTGTTGCTGCAATGCAACGCAAAATGTTGCCGAGATTTTGAAGGAAAAAGAATTTTCGTGAATATCTCACAAGATGTCGTGTCAAAGCAAGGTGTCACAACCAGTAATAGATATGATCCTAGCTGGCATGATGTAGGAAATGACGATGACGATGATGATGATAATGGATGGATGGATGGATGGATGGATGGATGGATGGATGGATGGATGGATGGATGGATGGATGGATGGATGGATGGATGGATGGACATTGACGATGATATGGTAGTGAAAGAGTTCTGGATTAGCAAACAAAATTGCTTCATTATTGAATTTTTGGAACCCTTCAAAGTTTCATGGTGTTCTCGGAATGAAATTTGCCTTTAAAGCATTTTATAAATGGCATAATAATAAAATTATAATAATTACATTGTTTGTTTCTTGTTTATTTAATAATAATAATAACAATAATATAATAATAATAATAATATTAATAATAATAATAACAATAATAATAATAGTAATTATCAATTTATTATTAATATAACAATTGAAATGTTGAGTTAATAATTATGAATCAATCATGCATTAAACAATCTTTTATTTTTAAATGTTTTTATGTTTGAATAAAATTTATGTTAAATCGTTGTCCCATTAATTTTAGGATTTATTCTCAAAAAATGTCAAGAAAAGATTTCCATAAAATCTGGATTTGTTCTGCTTTTTTATTATATATTTTTAAAATATTTTTTTATATTTTTCTGCTTTAAAAATTTATTTCGAGAAATTATTCGCAACAATTATTCGTACAATAATTGTTCAATTAATCGCTTTTTAAATCAATTATTATAACAAATGGAGTCTCCCTCGCGTCTATTTAATTAAGAATTGTATAAAAATGCTTAAATAAAAAACTCCAATGTAATTGACAATAGGTCGACCAACAAATCAATCACTCGATCAACCATCCAACCAATCAGCCAATAAACCAACCGACCAATCGGTCAATCAGTCCAAGACCGAGTGACAAATTCCCCTCGAAAGACGACGATGGTTGGGTCCTCAAAGCCACCCACCCGATGCTGAGGAGAACCACAGCATGGGGTTTTCTTTGGGTTTTTCAATATAAATTTTTACACTTTCTTTAAACTTTTTCCTTGAAATTGTGTCGGGAATTTTATGTACGTCGTAAGTTTCAAAGTGGATGCATTCATTTTCCTCATTCTTCTGTCCATCTGACGCCATCTTGCAATTGATTGAGTGATTGAAGGCGATTGGTTTTCAATCAATCATTCATTTCAATCAGTCGGTTGAACTGCGGGTTGAGATGAATTTTATTGTTTAATTAATTATTAATAAAATGATTATATTAGATAATATAATTTAAATTATTATAATTAAATTAAGTTATGTTAATAAATATTATTAAATTATATTAACAAATATTATTATAAAAAAAAGGAGGTTGTTATTAATTTCTAGGCGGAGATTAGGAAGGGTAATGCAATTAATAACACAAAGAATCAATACACACTGAGTCATCGTCGTGGTCGTCGTCGTGGTCGTCGTCGTCATCATCATCATCATCATCATCATCATCATCATCATCATCATCATCATCATCATCATCATCATCATAGTCGTCATCAACAACATCAACAACACATCCACAAAGGACAAGAACATAGGTCATCACCACCATCATCTTTATCGCCATCATCATAATCTTCATCGTCGTCGTCGTCGTCGTCATCATCATCATCATCATCATCATCATCATCATCATCATCATCATAATCGTCATCAACAACATCAACAACACATCCACAAAGGACAAGAACATAGGTCATCACCACCATCATCTTTATCGCCATCATCATAATCTTCATCGTCGTCGTCGTCATCATCATCATCATCATCATCATCATCATCATCATCATAGTCGTCATCAACAACATCAACAACACATCCACAAAGGACAAGAACATAGGTCATCACCACCATCATCTTTATCGCCATCATCATAATCTTCATCGTCGTCGTCGTCATCATCATCATCATCATCATCATCATCATAGTCGTCATCAACAACACATCCACAAAGGACAAGAACATAGGTTGTCATCACCACCATCATCTTTATGTGGAATTGATTTTCAATTTAAAGATTGATTTTCATTTAAAGACCATCATCTTTATCGCCATCATCATAATCTTCGTCGTCGTCATCATCATCGTCATCATCATCATCACCTCAGCCATCCTGATCCGCATCATTATCTTAATCTTTAACACCATCGTCGTCTTCGTCATCGTCACAACAACACGCGATTCATGGACACGGAATCGCAGCAAAGTTAGCAACAATCTCAACTGAAACAACAAACAAACAACAACAAACAACAACAAGAACAAGACGACGACGACGAAGGAGAGACCACGTGATAGCATCTTTGGAAATTGAAAATCAATTCCACATCGCAAACCTCCTCGAAGAAACCGGCGCTAGAAAAATGGAAGAATTTGAAGCCTGGTCGACCATAATTCAGTCGTTCGCTTGTTTTTATTAAATTATATTTTCATCGAATAAATCTGCAAAATTCCATTAATGCGTTCGATGGAGTGAAGGAGGTGTCAAGGGCTTGATAATGATGATGACAGGGACTTCAGTGCGATATGTTCTGATTAATTAATTATTTTATTTTATTTATTTATTAAATTATTAATTTAATATTTTAAAATTATTTTTATTTATTATATTATTATTATTATTATTATTATTATATATTATTATATTTTTATTGTATTATATTATTATATTATTTATCATATTTATTTATTTATCATATTATTTTTAATAAATAAATATTTTTAATTATAAAATGGCAACATATAAATATTATAAAATTATTTGAACTCATATTAATTCATTTTTGAAATAAATTTTAATATTAAGGAGTTATTTTTATTTTTCCCAACTAAAACTATTTAATATATTATATTAAAAATTATTTCACAAAAAGTGGTTTTTAAATTTCTAATTATCTTTAAATAATTTTAAATATTATAAAAAATAACATTATTAATTCTAAATCAGATTTTAATTAAAGTAATTTTCTAATTAATTAATTAAATTATATTTAATAATAATTTAAATTTAAACATATTTAATTTAATTCGCAATATAAAATCGATGAGGAAAAGTCAGACTGTCGTTTCCAGGATTCCATGAATCCAGTTGAATCCAGTGAAGGAAGATGGAAAGATTGAAAAAGAAAAGAAAGAAAGAAAGAAAGAAAGAAAGAAATAAAGAAATAAGTAAAGAAATAAAGAAGAAGACAGGAACGTTTGAAAAGAATTTTTTCATCTCAAAAGTTAAACATAGCAGCACAGAAAACTTAATTTTAAACTTTGTGTTCGGACCTATCAATCCCCGAACGTTGAGACTTGGTTGGAGGTCGTCATCATCACCACCACCATCATCATCATCACTACCATCATCATCATCATCAATGGGGGTATGGGGGTAGCGAGTTGAGGACTTTGAGGGGTGAGGCGTGGGTGGAAGATTTGTCTGGATTGATGGACTATTGATTGGCATCGTTACTTGATGTGGTTGACTCCACGTGACCTTGCAACGACGACGACGACGACGAGGCTGAGAGAATGGCACAAGAAATTCTGATTGATTCTCGCACTTCCATCGATCCGTCGGATGGCCAGGAGATAATTTTTTAAATTGTTAAAATAATCGTTTATCATAATTTATTATAATTTATTAAAATAATCGATTATCATAATTTATTATAATTTATTAAATTAATCGTTTATCATAATTTATTATAATCAAATTAAATTAATTTTCATTGCCTGACAACTTCAACGAGCCTTATTCGTTAGGAAACTGGGATTAATTAGTCTCATAAATAGTTTCAATTAAAAGATTAAATCGTAATTAATCAAGAAATAAAAGGAAACGAATTGAAAGATTTATGGAATTCCGGATATTAATGCGTGCATGACGTTTCGAACAAATGACGTAAAAATTTCAACGTAATTAGAGAAAGTTAATCATCACCATCATCATCATCAACACCGCCACTGCCGCCATGTTCGCAGTCGTCGTCATCATCCTCCCATTCACCATCATCACTACCATGTCCACCATCATCATCAAGTTAGTCTCATTCTACTCATCCGTGCATTCATCATTATATTAGTCAGTACATCCACCCACAAATTTATTCATCTTAAGAACCACACCCAACCAGGGTACCCACTATCTATCCATCTATCCATCCATCCACCCACCCGTCCGTCCATCCATCCGTTCATCCATCCACTTAACCGTCCATCTACTCCTTCATTAAATTCGTCTTTCCATCCGCATTTTCAAATAGTTTGTCGTTGTGGGCAGATCCGAAACCCCATGAAATTGTTATTTTGAACGTCACGTGGGACAGAAATAATTTGCCGTGGATTAAGTTCTTAGAATAATTCATTGCATTTTAATGTCCGAAATGACAGGACCATTTCGGCTAAATTCTCTTTAATTTCACTTTTAATAAACGAGAGAATAATTTCAATTTCTTTTCTTTTAAATATTAAAAAATTTCTTTTATTTTGAAAATAAAATAAATAAATACCTTATTTTTTCCTTGACTTCGACTTGGCTTCGAAGCTGCCTTCGAAGTTGATAATCCTTGATGGAAATTTTTTAATCTGAAAATGATCAAACTAAAAAAATTAACATCTTCTTCCATAAACCATGCTTAATGTTTTTAGTGGTTTTTAATGAAATTCTCAGAAAAAAAAAAGAAAAAAACCTCATTAATAAACCACTGCTAATTAATATTCAAAGATCCATCTAAAGAATGTCAAGGTAACAAGAATGGCCAAGTTACTATGCAATTATTAACTGATTATTAAACATTAAGCAGAATAAATGAGAATTAATATTAATAGTTTAGAGATGTTCTTGAATCTGAAACAGTTACGACTTGCGGCTCTGACAAGCAGTGCAACGACGAGGGACATCACAGGATCCTACCGAGCTCGGGTTACCTCACGAACTCGCAGTTTCCAATGTTCGACTCCTCAAAGACCCCCAATGGGGAGCCACATCCCCAGTCTCCTCAAAACCCCAACTTCAATGGTTCTCACATTCCACGGCACGACTCTCACCAGCCGCCGATACCACACCACTTGACCACGTCACGTCGATCAAACACCTGCGGTTCATTCAGATGTCCCTGGCTTTTCTTGCCCGGGCAAGGTCAGCACTATACCTTCTCATTCGTAGCCATAGTCAGGCACAGGAGCAGGTCGGGTCAATCGACCACTGCTCAGTTCAAGCCCAGTCACCACCATCAGAGCCCTGTCCAGGCTTCCAAGCAGACGAACAGCGTCACTTTCACCCTTCAACCGCTCTCCTCGACGTCTGCAGCCTGTCACGAATTGGCATCAATCGTCGACAAACGCAACCAGGTGACGAAAGGCGTCACCGTCTGCGGTTATGAGGAGTTTAAGAGGCGAGGAAAAGACCCGTCGAAGGCCGGTCTCGTGTCGAAATTCGTTCTCACCTCTTCCAGGGTCACCAGGTTCGTCTCCACGGAGTCAGCGCCAATAGAAATCAGGGCATCTCAGGAGTCGACTCTGATTGGCTCCTCCTTTCACGTGGTCTTCATTCTTGCGTACAACCGTGAGTCGACTCGAATATCGTTTGTTATCCGTCAAACTGGGTGGTTCTTTTATTATAAAAATTTTTTTTTTATTTTTCAGATATCGTTTCTAAACAAAACGAAAAAAAAATTTTTGTTTTTCTTGTTCGAATCCAGCAACGACAACCTTGGATTGAAATCTTTATTTTCCAGTGACTGGTTGCGAGGACCCGAAATCCTCGATGGGCAGTTGGAGCAGGAGAAGTGGAAACACGCTGAAGATCGGTTGCCATGACAACGAAAAGGTTTGGCATCTGAGCTGCATGGCAGGGAGGTGGATTGGCGAGAGTGGAAAGTGCGCGGACGACGATGGCGGAGCCGATGACGTCATGAGGAAGACAGGAGGAGGAGGAGGTGGAGGAGGATCGGAAGAGTTCAGGTGGAATTTCTCGGCTGCTGCTTTCCTTGGTCTCAGCAACACTTCCAAAGGTGAAGTTATTCTTCTTATTATTATTATTATTACTTTTATTATAATTATTGTTAATTCAAAATAGATGCGTAAATAAAAGATTAATGAATGAAAAACAATTTTTAGAAATGAATGAAATCGAATAATTGTTGATGAATAGGTCTCGTTGTCGTGGTCGGCATCGGCATCCTGTTCGGTTTTTGCCTCGGATTCGTGATGCTCACCATCGCCATTGTACTCATAAGAAGGTGAATCTTCCTTCTAATTAGTGCAAGAGTTTAAAGTAATGAATCAAAACTGCAATTTTATATTTTTAAATATTTTAGTATCTAAATATTGAAGAAAAAAAAAGCATGCAAAATAAGAACTCAAAAGTACTCTTTGATCTTTCCATCCAGGAAACAGAGAGTGGGTCGTGCCGTGCAGACGGGAAAATCTTCCGGAATGTTCGACGGCTCTGCTCCTGATGGACCCGACCAGGAAAAGTTGAGGATGAAGAAGATGAAGATGTGCACCCACGTCAAGAATCCCTCTCTAATGACTAAAGTCAGACTTCCCTCCCTTCTCTGTGGTTCGAACTCTACAAAGTCGTCTGCGCACCTGCAACTCCACCAGGTAAACTCAAACTTACCTGGAAAGGCCGCAGGCTGCTCTTCAGGCGCCGAAGAACTGGAATCTCATCACTCGCTATCGTGGCTAACCGAGAAATCGAAGGACAGACAGAGCGATCTGATATACGATCTCTACACTCCCTACTCTTCACTTCAACCCTACCATCACCATCTCCATCATCATCACCTCCATCATTCGTGTCCTGCCCAACCGGAAACGAATGCACAGCAACAGAACATTAGCAACAACTTCCAGCATCTGATGGGACAAAACCATCCTCAAGTCAGACCAGTGTTGTTGTGCGTGTCGTCAGAGAAGCTCGACAAAGCGGTCGATCGCACGAGCATCTCGAAAGATCTGGATGAATTTCAATCATTTTGCTTTGGAGAGAAACAACCGATCAACGACCAACTCGATGAAGAAAGAGATTATCATCATCATCATCATCAACACCAGCATCATCTTCAACAACAACAACAGCAACAGCAGCAGCTTGGACTGCAGCAACACGACCTCTTGTTTAGTCACCAACAACTAGAATGTTCGTCCATCTCGCACGCCCGGCCTAACTTTCCAAACGACACGAAACCCGAGCATGTAATGCCCAGCGATTTCACGACTACTCCCCTTAAGCCTTCCAGATCCAGACAGGCCAAAACATGAAACGAGGCGAGCGTAAACTCGATTGCAGAAGATAAACATGGCATGCGCTCAATCATCGTTTAAAAAGACAATTTTCGAGTTGAAAATTAAAAATAAATTCACAAAAATAATGCAAGTTTTCTTTCAAATAAACGACGACTTCTCTGGACGCCATTACGACGGACCGTCTGCCATTCAAAATGGCACGTTTCGAACGGGCTTCGAACGGAAATGTCTTCAATGAAACAAGAAGCCCAGAAATTCGAACGAAGAAATATTCTTAAATATTAAATTGGTTCGTTTGGACAAAACAGAAATTCAAAGCAAAAGTTATTTTCAGAGCAAAAAGGTAAAAAACGTGAGAAAATCAGCGGACGACAATAAATTAAGTCTGTCTCTTTGGAAGAGAAATTGATGAGATCGCAATTTTTAAGATGAATTCGAAATAAGCCACTATGTTTAACGGAGATGGAAAACGTAAGAGTTTCATCAAGAAATAATTGAAGACAAATTGTCGCCGATGTTTCCACTTCAAGTTCGCTTTTCAACTTCTTCCTTCTTTGGAATGTTAACAAACCTATTGGTCTCGACCCTAGTAACCCTAATCCTAACCCTAACTCTAACCCTAACCCTAACCCTAACTCTAACCCTAATCCTAAATCTTATCCTATCCTCAATATAGCTTCGTTCAAGTTGCCTCCTGATATTCTCAAGTATCCTTTCTGACAAGCTTCAAGGAAATTCAGGCGAATGGACTTCTGTGTTTTTTTTCTTTTAGTTTTTACCTTCACAGCCATCTTTGCTTGTTCTTTGACAACCTTCAGAGGTTTAAGATCATTCATCACTCCCACTTTTCGGCTTTTTTTCCCCTGGATTACACCCCGGTACTTTCCAGTCGTATTTTCGAGCAACTTGTCCATTCAGTACACGTCCTGGGAAACAGACGCGTATAATTTAAAAGTCCGGCTACATATTTCTTGCTTGCATAGGATTATTTATCATCCCTTCAACAAACAAGTTGCAGCCTTTCCTTCTCTCATTCATAACTGCGAAGGGTGTACGTAACGAACCCGCTTAAGTTGAGTTATAATTAGTCGTATTAAAGATTTATTTTTTAGAAATAATTATTTAACATAAAATATTTTTAGGAATTTTAGAATGTGAAATTCTTTCAATCATTACGATATCGACACTCGACAACGATACCATGGCAACAATGTTGTTGATGAAGCAAGAACCAATCAGGGGCAGTCTTAATGGAGTTATTGTCACGTGCTCGGAACTTGTTGAGACACGCACTGAAGCCCGTATCAGTGGTATTTTGAAAGCATTTTAAATCATTTTATTTCTTAAAACAAGAACCCACGAAGATCGAAAACTCTGAGGTCACAAGGTTTGATGTTCGTTCTTTTCATATTCTCTTTTTGTTATTCGAATGAACTTTTAAACGTCCGGAACAAAACTACGAAACGTCACTTGAATTAATTTCAAACATCAGCTAGAAAACATCACAACATCATGAAATAAACTGAACTAGGCCTGAAACAAAATCGGAAATGCAGGAAACAGACGAAAAATAATTGAACAACTCGAAATAACTGAGAAGCAAAACATTTGCAGCGCAAAATAATCGCAAAAAGACCGAGCCGAGGTTTTTAAAGATGTCCAAAGGAAGCCGTACGTCGAAATCACAGCAGCTGTTGAATTTAATGCTGGGTCCCATAAGACACGTCCTCTTGGCTTTCAGTAATTACAAGTTGACACACGGAAAAGATGCTGACAAAGTACTTTCTTTCACCGAATCTCAGTCAACTTTTCCCGAGTCGACGGCAGTCGTCGACAGCGTCTCGACGACAGAAACGTCGAGCAAGCAAACTCGCAGCTACTCGGTCGCTCCGGTATCGCAGACGATAGATTCGGCGGACAGGGAGCGCAAGGAAGTGAAAAAGATCGTCAAAAGATGGAAGAAGCGTTCCTCAATGCCGAGAACGGCCAAAAAGCCAATGCGTTACTGTCTTAAAAGTTACATATCCGCTCAGCACAAAAACGTTCCTCTGATGCCCGTGGCCATTCTACAGCCGTTAAAAACGCAGCCTTTGAGAACTAGATCAGGTACTATTCGCATCATGAGAGTACATGTACATACCTGTACACATCTGTACGCACAAGTCCAAATTGTAATTTTGAGTTACTCCTAGTCTAAGCCTCTTGAACCATATGAAAATTGATCATCAATAGATTATATCTCGGAAGAAGCAACGATAATATACATTAAAAAAGTGAAACTTTTACAATAATAATTGACAATTATTATCTCTTGTAATATTCTTAATTTCGTATCATTAAATAATTAAAATTTCAAAAATTTAGTCGGCCATCTTTTTTCAGTCACCAGAAGTCGCACTCGTTTATCAAACATTTCTATGAACAACAAAGACAACCAATCCTTTGGCCTGGAAAATACCAGCTCGGAGCCGGGCCTTGAACCTCAGTCGCCTGCCTCTTCCAGCTCGGACAACCAGGCCACATCGCGCCACGGAATTGACGTATTGTACTTCATCGGAGGCAACAACGGTAGTGCATTGTAGGGGATAGTTTTGATTGAGCATTATGATCGCTAAATCATGATGAAAATTACTTTATAATAATAATAAATATTCATTATCACAATAATGTTGCGATAACTCTATAGTAATATTACTAATTTATATAATATCACAAGGTTATGATGATCGAATTAGGTAATACATCATTGTGTTTCGATTATGTTGGCCCCGATCGTCTCCCTCATATGGTCTTCTTTTAACGTGTACAATATTCCTTCCCACTTTGATACACCTGGGTGATTACTTGGTCCATGCTAGAGTCGAAGGTATCCTCAACGGGTACGGCTGGAAAAGAACCAGAAACAAATCGGACGAGAGCTGGAAATTCAAATGGTGCGAACTGAGATCATCCATCAACTTTCAAACGTTCAAAGAAGGTCGGTTTAGTATTGATCGTTTATAATCGTTAATCAAATATTTAAAATATTTAAAAATAAATAGTAAATTAAAGCAAAAATGGAATAAATGGGAACTTTAAGAGTGCTATACCTCACAGATAGTGATTGTGTGGTCGTATTACAATTTATTACAAACTAGTTTTTTTTAAGATTATCCATCGCACTGTATTGCCCTTGCAAGTGAATAATTAATTAACATGAATAATTAATTAACGAGGACGATAACTTGCAGGCGAACAAATGGTCAACCACATACCCAACTGCGAACTACTGACGAACAAACAAGGCCTGTTGGTCAGTCTCCAGGAATACAACAGAATGAATTTCATAACGAGACAGAGTAAAATTGATTTTTTTCCTGAAACCTACCGTCTCGACGAGCCGAAAGATAGGGACAAAGTGGCCACGCTAATAAAAGGTAACTTTAAAAAAAAAATCTTTACTCATAATAACCCCACCTCGGAGTTCCCCGGATTTTCGTCGTAGAGGGTGACGTGTGGATCTGTAAACCGACGGGCAGAAATCAAGGGAAGGGCATTTTTCTCATCAGGAGATGGGATGATTATTACAAGACCCTTTACAACGATTTGAATCTAGCAGTAACCAGGTCAAGGCCCATAGAGAGGATAGTTCAGAGGCAAGACTTAAACGCTTTATGCTTAAAAACTTGTTTTAATAACTTTAAAAACTTGTTAAAATAGTTTGAATTATCGAATTATTGATTTTGGTTCCACTCCCTGGTAGTTTCGCTTCTTCTTCTTTTTCTTAAAAGTAATGATGCTCTATTTGGAACATAACCTTGATTCGACCTATCTGAGGTTTATTTCAACTGAAGACATCAATTTTAAGATGTTTCATTAAGTTAAAAGCCATTATTTGTATGTAAGTATTAAATAAAAGCTATTTGTACGTACCCTTTCTTGACACATCGTAATTCACATCCTACACGCCGATGAGCAACCTTTAAAATCTTAATTCAGGTATATCTCCAATCCTCTCCTAATAAACACGAGAAAATTCGACATCAGGGCTTACATGTTGATAGCATCGACGATACCTTACCTGGTCCTTTATCACAAGGGCTACATCCGCCTATCTATGAATAAGTACGACATCAACTGCAATAGCATCACGACACACCTTACCAATCAGTACATCCAAAAGAAGGATCCAAAGTACGGAGTAATTAAAGAGGATACGGTATGGACCATGGACAAGTTCAACGATTACGTCAACGATACTTTCGCTTCTACCAAGAATTTGGAGTCCAATTGGGTCTACAATACCCTGACGGTTGGTTGGTTTGCTGTTGGCCTATCACTCTATCAACATCTGTGGAGATTTTATTTGACTACTCGTTTAATGTATTTATAGAATATTTATATGAAAAGATTGGACTCATGATTTTCCGTATTTAGGAGAGAAAAACATGACATGATTGTTGATATAATTGCAGGAAAAGATGCACAATATCATGAGAATCTGTTTTGAATCTGTGAAGAGCAAACTGGCAAGAAGATTGGGATATTTCGAACTCTATGGATTTGATTTTATGGTGGATGACAGCATGAAGGTGTGGATTTCCTAATCTTGAAATAACAGAAGGTCCACAAAAATATCAAACCTGAATTATCTTCCCTAGGTATGGCTGCTGGAAATAAACGTGAACCCAAGTTTGGCAACAAACTGCGAAGGATTGAGGCACGTCATTCCTGGTGTCGTAAAAGAATCCATTGGTTAGCAAATATACCAGTAAACACCAGGCTTTCACTGTGTTCCTATGAACAGTTATAGTTACCAATGAGCTTAGCTGAAGGTATAAATAGATAACTCATACTTCCATAATAATGCAAATGCTGACCACAATTAGAATCTGATAGAAATGTCCTCAAACTAGTTTATATTCTCGACAGACATTGCCTTAGAATGCTTCGAGAAGAGCAAGAGGAAGCAGCCTCTCATGCCACTCGTGTCCCTGAAAAATTTCGAGATCCTACACCCTCCTATAACATCGAATATCAATCAAAGAGCAGTCTTCAAGCCTGCGAGACAGGTCGATCAACAGACTAACGAAGCTATGAAGAAATACGACGAACACATCGAAAACAGTACGGCAATAAATCTGAACGTGTCTGCCAAGAAATCGCTCCTCAACAGTTTCAACAACAACAGCACGAAAAAAGCCATTAAAACCGATTTCAGTTACTTAACTTCAGCCCATCTGAAGGCCCTCACAGGTCAAATGATGAGAAACAACATCAACGAAGAAAGTGCATCTAGTACAACCTCCAGCGTTAACTCGGACAAAAAATTATCTTTGCTCTTCAGCAAATCATTCAAAAGGCGACAGGATCCGCGATACTGTCGCGAAAAAAATAGAATATTCTCGACTATCGGCAACGATCCGTCGACGAGAAAGATGGCCAAAACAGGAAACAGCATCAAAACGGCAGTCCGCGACTGGGAAACTCCGACGACAAAATTCAAAACCATGAAATGCAAACTTCGTAATATTTATTCAAGAGATGGGAAATTTTTTGATAATACCAGAAAAGAAAGAAAAATAATCGACGAAGCAGACGAAGCGGCAAAATATAACGACGAAAACGAACCGGACTCCCTACCGTAAAAATTGCAAACATTTCTCAAACATGGCAGTGCATTGCTTCGAATTCGCGTTGTTATTTTTTTAGAATTTCGTTAAAAACCATTTGACCATATAATTTAGTTTTATCTTTGTTGCTTCGCAAACAATTTTATCTCCGATAATTGGACCTCTTGATTTTGTATTTTTTAAAGAAATGCAAAACTGAACAAAAAAAGTGAACTTTCTCAAGGCTTTGGTCTCAGTTTCGTAATCTGGAACACTTTTGATTTGCTTTTTCTTTCCTGCTTTCCAGCTTTGCTATCCTGGACCCAAACTGAATTGCCCTTTTGTGCAGAGTTGCACCATTCTTGAGTCCCAGGTCATTGGCCAATAGTCTCAACAGTAGTTTTTCACCAATTCCTCTCGGATGGTTAAGATCAAACTGAGACAAGATACAGATCGTCAGGTAAACATAGGCATTTAAAAAACTGAGAAAACCATACCTTTGTATCCATGTCCAAGGAGAGAACAAAGTCGACCAAGCGCTCATCGAGGTATGGAAATCTCGCTTCTTTCGAGTGGTCCGACACGATTCTGTCGTCCCTGCCCATGTTTCGGCTCGAAATGTTTTGAATCTCGCACTTCAATTCCTGCGCAAGTCCGTTCCATCCTTCGTTCCTTTGAAAACGACATTATTATTCTTATTGAATAATAAAAATTTAATTCTGTTCATTAAAGAATACATTTAAAGAAGCCTACATAAATCTCATCCTATGTCTTGAATAACCTGCAAACAATTCATCTGCTCCCATTCCAAGCAAAAGCACCTGAAAGCAAAAGTTTAAATAATATAATAATAATAATATAATAGAGTAAAACACAGATTTTCCTCAGAGTTTTATCAATTTTAAATCACCGTTACAATCATAAGTTTCAGGAGCAAAAGAAAGGCAAAAGTCAAATAATGGCAAATAATCTCAAATATACAATTAAATCTGCCAACCCTAGCAGGAGACGAATAAGGTAATGGAGTGGCATCATTATCATCATCAGCACAGCCAACTCTAAGATGACCGTGGCCTTCGGCAGCGAACCAGATTGCACAGCCAATGCTATCGTCAAGAACCGTGTCGAGCGGTTTTATAAGGTGCCTTATTCTTTCCTGTCTTGAAATAAATCGAATAAAAACTTTGTGTTCTGACTCAAAAAAAAAAAATAATAATAATAACAAAAACAACTACCTTTTCTCTTGCAATTTGTCAAGAGAGATGTTTATCTGGATCAACAAAACAATTTAAATGATTATATATTAAAATAATAAATTCAACTTCATCATAATAAGCTACAATAAAATGAATATTAACTAATTATGAAATTTAGACCTCTATAAAATTCCATTTCCTCTCAGGACTGATCAAATTTAATTCCTTCAATCCTTCTACGCCCGTCAGTCGATCAGGTGCTTGCAAAGTTCCCCTTAAAAAGAAGCTTGGATGAATTCCATTTTCAAAAAAAAAAGAAAATGAAATAAAAGACTGAAATCATACTTGTTGTTTCCATCAACAAAGGACACATTCAACAGGTCGATGGGTTCATCGGGTGAGACGAACCTGCATTTATTAATCGATTAATTTACAAAAAATTAGTTAATATGTGAAAAAAGTTCATAAAAAGTAAATTTTGAAAGTTTTATAAAAAAAAAACATTCTAAACTAAAAATGTACAGGACCTGTCTGTGATGGCAGCCAGAACGAGAGAATCGATTCCTCCGGAGAACAGCACCGCCACCTTCGCATGTTTGCAACCCTTCGAGACCTCGATTTCTTCGCTCGTTAGAGGACCCGAATCTCGGGCTGCTGGAGTGCAAATCCCCGAAGTTCTGCAAAAGCGACTTTCGAGGCAAGCGGAGCAGAAGTTCGGCACCGAGAAACTTTGGGTCCTTTTCCGGACGGATTCGCAGAGATGGACGAGCAGTTGACGAGAGGCCGCTGTCCTCGCTTCCGTCGCCAGATCCTCGAGACGACACTCAGACCGAGTCTCGGCAGAGGACTTCCCGTGGCGAGAGTTCAACTTGCAAAACGAGCACCAAATGCCGACATGGGAGACGATCATCGACTCGAAGCATTTCTTTGAGGGTTGGCAATTGAACAGATCGACTTCCGTCCAAGTGGATGAGATTCTGGAAGCACTTCCTGAACTTTCGGAGTTCCACAACCACGGGTGCAACGTCAGGAGACGCGAAAACCTTTCCTCGTCCTGCGTTCGTTCCGTCGCGGACCCTTCGTTTTCGTGGAGTTCTTTAACGATTTCCAAGCAATAAATGCCCGATGCCGGTATTTCTTTCCAATCTTCAATCTGTGGAAGCACAGAGAAGATGTTGTAGTCATCAGAGTAATGCATTGAAATATTTCATGTTCTTGATGAAAGAAAACATAGAACACATGACTGATTAAATTACAATTATAAGCACTTTCGAGAATTGATTCAAGTTTAAAGTATAACTTTAATGTATATATTTTTTATAAAAAAAAATAAAATATAATTAAAAGATGTAATGCCCGTTTATAACAAGTCAAACATTACTTAATAAAAAAGTAATAATAAATAAATAAATTTAAAAATAATAAATAATAAAAATAATAACAATGATTACTTGAGAGTCGAATGCAACTGATGACATCACCAAAGAGTTTCCTCTGTCCAGTACCAAGAGACTCCTTCTTCCCAAGGCATCCCTTCCAAACCACAACATTCTGCTCAAAGCCTGCTCTTTAAGTTAACAATATAATTTATTGTAATCACTTGATTACATGATTATCAGCCAATAATTGTTCCATCACCTGCCAGTAAATAAAGGAATATGGCCCTTGAATGGTTCCAAAAACCTCCAAAATTTCTGACTCAGATTTGCAACTTGACAAAAGTTTCATCAATATCTGTCCATCATTTTCATTTTCCTTAACCTGATTAAGATTTTAAATAGTAATAAATTGTGACAAAACAGTTTTAATTATATATTCAATTGAAATATCTTTCTAATTATTAAGAGGTAAAGTAGATGCAAAGACATTTATTTTTGCCAGCTCACTTCAATTCCATCAAATATTTCCCCATTCCAAACCAACAGGTTTCCATGGCAGTCCCGGAGTGGTTGAGTTGTGGGTTTCTCTCCCCTCATATGGAGAGTGGTTCCGTGCAGAATTATTCCCGCTGATAAGTTAATTTCAACACGTTCACTACCCTGAACGTCAGGACCTCTATTTCTCAACAATTTCTGACACTTCGTCAGAGCATCCTCTCCGTGCAACTGTCAGTTTAAAATTTAAATTTATTGTTGATGCTTGTTGTACACAAACAGAGATCGAACGTAATGTTTTAGTGACAATTCTGTTTAGTCAGTTTATGAGAATTTAGAGGAATAAACTTTTTATTATTAAAAAGATTTCGGCCTCAAATATTTACCAAACGGGTTCATTACCTTGCCTTCCTCATTTGTGTAGAGAGCGCAAAAGATACCGCACATGATTGTTTTGATATTTGTTATTATTTGAACATCGTTCACTGATAGTTAAAAACAAATTGAGCTAAACATCCAGCGTATTAAATTTGATTAATTGGCGGACTTTATTAGTCTGCTAAATTAATTTGTATGAAATAATAAAGCTATATATTACACTAAATTTTCGTTTCCGTAGAAAGGAAGATGGAAAAGTTTATGTTACATGTAAATTAATTCAATTAAATAAAATATTTAAATGTGGCTAATTTTGAAAGTTTATTTCCTTGTTTGCCTTATCTGAGTGCACGGTGCAACTGGAAATTAATCTGTTCACTTAATATTAATACTTGGTATTTTTAACTTCTCATTTACTCCAGACATCCCCAGATATTTTGACAAATGAGATGTGAACAATTTTTAAAATGTATTATTCAAAATGTTATTTAAAACATTCGATGGGAAATAGACATTCCATTTCTCAAGTTTTAAATTTTAGTTCTTTTGTGGAAAAATTATTTAAACTTTCATAAATATTATTTAGAGGATAATTTTACCGATAGAAATCAAATTGTATCCACATTTAACCCTGTATAAATGTATAAATTATTTACAAGATTTTTGGTGCTCTTTTTGGTTTTTTATCGCATATTCTTTTGTCTGTTTTGTCGATTTGATCCAGTAAATCAGCCTTCTCAGTTATACTATTGACATAATTAAATTGATTTAACCACTTGAAGTTTGTTAAATTAATCTTCAAATAAGATTTAACATTTAACATTTAAAAACGAATGTCCCATTAAAAAGATTTATTTTACAAGAATATTTTTTTTTCGTTCGAAGATTTCGTTTGTCCTCATGTATTTTTAAAGTCATTCGTCACCCGCTTTAATAATCCAGCGAAGTTCGTCTTTTGAATGTCCAGGAACAACGGAATGTAGAATTTGAAATTCAAAACCATTCAGAAGAGGATTTAAAACGAGAGAAAGGAAAGGAAAAAAAACTCCATCTTTAAATTTTTTATCTTTTTCTTTTCAGAATAAGTCAGCGAAATAATAACAATAACAACAATAATAATAATAATAATAGTAATTAATAATAATAATTAAGAAAAAAATCGTTCGTTCAAGTGAGAAATATGTAAACGTTAACCAGTTGAGGTCCGCGCGTGAAACTGTCACAAATTAATTTATCTCCGTCAGTAAGGTCCTGAAATGCTTCGTGTATCCCAGCTGGAAATGGCAATTAGCTGGAAATGATTAAGAAGAACAATTAGTTTGTCAGGCATACCATTGCGTTGTCTAGCACGGTATTGTACACACTTATCGGGCCTAATTTGTCTCATCATGTTTTATGGAGTCTCCAATACTTGGCACTCTTGGTTCCTCTTGGATCTTAACGGAGTTGTATTTCATTACAGGATGTTTATTTATTGCAAGCTCATTTGTATTCATGTCTTACTCGTACGTTGCATGTATGTCGCATTCATATCTTCGAAAATGAGAACATTCTTGAATAAATTATGCTTATTATTATCATTATTATTCCGCGTAATATTCGTTATTATTAATGTATGCAATTATTCACCTGGCTGCATGTTACCCTGTTTTCGTCGGTCTAGAATAAGTTGGAGAGCTCGAATGAAAATCATGAGAAAAATAAGAAGCAAAAATGCGGCAAGAGTTGACCCAATCAAAATGAAAAGATATCGGTCAGTAGATGTGTCGCTGCTTTTGATTGGATCTGAAATTGACATAAATAAATAAATAAATAAATAAATAATTAATTTATCCCATAATTTGTGATTAATTAAGTTCCGTTTACCCCTGGTGTCGTAAGTCACCGGATGACTGGGTTCACTGCAGATGTTACCAAGGCAACAAGACACGCGAAAATGATACAAAGCTCCTCGCGACGGAGTTTTCCACTCGTATGACGTCACTTCCTGCTGGAGTTGGGCGGCCAAATCAACCCAATGGTTCATCGTTCGATACTGGAGACGGAAGGAATGACTGACGGATGAATGACCTGGAGATGGGCTCGTCGTGTCCATGGGAAAACCAGTGGGCTGAGCAGTGAGAATGCGGTTTTTCCAGACGGAAGAAGAAGACGACGACGACGATGATGATGACGACGACGATGGAAACAGTAGGAGTGAACCGTTCCAATTATAGTGCGGTCTGTGCTTCCAAGATATTAGGAGGCCGCTCCCAGATGGGGTGACGCTGACGTTGTAGGGGGGCGGTGGCCTGTTGGACTCTAGAAAATTGGAAGCGAGGCTTTAATGGGCGATAAAATGGCCGTCAATGCTTTGAATTGATTTTCAGAGTCACTCGGAACGAGAAGTTAACGCCGCGTGCACACGACAACAACATCGCCAGTTTGTACAGGGCAGTTCTGAGAGATTAAGTACAACACTACACTACGGGTATGTACCGACAATACAGAGTACAATACAATACGTTAAGTACATTCTTAGTGACAGTACCAAATAATGAAGGCAATGAGAGTCCGTCTGAAGCCGGATAATGCTTCTCCCTCGTTCTGTTTGCTTCTTCAAGACTCGGAAGCGGTTCCTCTGTGTGAAATCATGAAATTCTTTTGACCGATTAATTGCTTAATATCGAACAATTCAAATAAAATATTAATAATTTCTCACGTCCATGTTTTAACGGTTATATTTAAATTTATAAAACGTAAAAGAGCAAAAGTCTACAATTGTCCATGCGTCACTCTAAATGTCATGAATATTTATTTCGTATCAAATACTTTTTTTAATTCCCGCCATTTCGACCAAGCGAGAGTTGGAAAAAACCGAGTCGAATGATTTAAAAATATCGAGCGGCGGAATTTCCTCTCTCAAATGCCTGCATTGAAAGTGTGGCCGGGAAATCCACTCCATCTTCACCTTCACCGCTTTTATAGCACCTGTTATCACGTGCTCAGTCCCCTCGACGGGTAGGATGCCCCAATTTGCCTCCCCTCGACTTCACTTTTATCATCTTCTGGCAGTAGAACGTGATTTCGACAAATCCATTGTTTCGATATCGAGAAGGGAGATCAATCAATCCACGCTCCATTGAATCTTCATGTTTCTCCTTCAGAATGAAATTCACCCATGCGTCCAGCGATGGACCACGGCTGGAGTTGGCGAAGAGTTGCATCCCGCGGATGCTTGGAAGACGAGCATCGATGCATCTGGGTACCGAGGGCCGCCATTTCGGGTGTTTTTGTTTCGCGTAAATATTTGATAAATCTTTTTCGAAGTTTGGCAAAAATTTTTTTTCTCAAATAATAACGAACGATTCTTTGCGCATCATTTGTGAGTTGTTGGTGTTTTAAGGAGGTCTAAAAGAATAATTTAAAAATTATTCCTTAAGTTTTACATTTCTGGGTCAGTATGTCGGCAGAGGCGGTGCACTTTGAAAAGGCCGATTCGTTAGCTATTTATTTATTTTTTAAATTCTTTAAATTATTATTTCCTCCTCCTCCTCATCATCGTCATCATCATCATTATCACCCATGGAGCATAACTGAAGTACCTGGCGTTTTGGCCGTGACCTGTTGACTCGGATATTCTGACTCGTCGAGACCCCTCGACAGCACAAAGAACGTGTAATGAGTGCCCGGTGACAACGGACCAACCGTGACGGAAAACGTGGAAAAGTTTCCGGGAACTTCCACCACGCTCCACTGACTTTCCTTTTCTTCTCCCACTCTCGACGGAGCCATTCCAGCCCCGGTGACCTTTGAACCGGCCGGCGAATAGCTTTGTCCGCCCTCTTCGTAGGAGTCTTCGTCTGCGCTTTCATCATCGCCATCATCGTAGTCGTCATCGCCGTCGTAATCGTCGTCATCGTAATCGCCTTGGCTTTCCAGCTCCTTCTTTCCTCCGTTGCCAGTTGAAGACCGACGTGAAGATTGGTGATGGAAGGTGTACTCCCTATCCACGTCTGCCCCTCCTTCTCTGTACCTTCGAGAAGATCATCATCATCATCATCATCATCAACGTCGTCGTCATCATCATCATCATCATCATCATCGTCGTCGTCGTCATCGCTACTGACAACGAAGGGGAATAAATGATGTCCTCATTACGTGATCTCCTTATTACACAGCAACGTGGATAAATAAATCCGCCCACCTTAATGATTATTCATCTCGCCCTCATTATTATGCATTCATTTGCCTCCATGAATATTCATGAGCTAATTATAAAGTCATTACGTCATCGCCTTGTCAGCGGTTTCATTGCGTTTAGATTTATTTATGACGTCATATGAATGTCTCCAACGCGCCACATTCATTAATGCTTCACGAGTTAATAACAAAAATAATAATAATAATAATAATAATAATAATAATAATAATAATGTTATTGCTTACCATAACCAATAAGCAATCACAAATGATTAATATAATTATAACATTATAATAATTTTAATTATTACAATAGTAATATTATGAGCTAATTATAGTTATTACAATTATAATATTATAATTAAATCGACCAACCAGACGGTGTAGTGGACAGTATTTCCATCCAACCAGGCAGGTCTCCAGGACACATGGGCGTCCCTCGATGACGTCACCACTGTTACGTCATTCGCTCCGTGGGTCGCCACTGGAGACGATTCGAAATTGAAATAATATAATATAATATAATATAATATAATATAATATAATATAATATAATATAATATAATATAATATAATATAATATAATATAATATAATATAATATAATATAATATAATATAATATAATATAATATAATATAATATAATACAATATAATCAAATCCATAAATAATAAGCGTTTTAAATTCTAAACTTTAAAATCAATAAAATTAATTTTTAAAATTTATTTAAAAAGAATTTTTTTTTTTTTTAATGGACGATAATTGGATTAAATAGGGGAAAACATGCTCTGTCTTTTCCATCGTGTTAATAGCACGTGTGACGTCACTTCACGCATGCGCAATCAAACACTAAGGCTGGTCTTTCGCTTGGACGATTGACATGATTGAATTACTACAAGCACTAATACGTCTAGTTATTATTATTATTATTATTATTTTAAATTATTATTATTATTATTATTATTATTATTCTTATTATTATTATGGTTATTATTATTCTTATTATTATTCTTATTCTTATTCTTATTCTTATTATTATTATTATTATTATTATTATTATTATTATTATTATTATTATTATTATTATTATTATTATTATTATTATTATTATTATTATTATTATTATTATTATTATTATTATTAGGTCACTCCATTTTATAATTACTGCTTAATTAATGAACTTTTAAAACCATTAAAACCATTTAGCTCAATAATACCAATAGGAATACCAATAAGTGATAACCGTATTAAAATTATTAAATAAATTATTTGACAAATAATTATAATATTAATGAGTAATACTAATAAAGTAATTATAGTATCAATAACAAATAATATGTTGTAATATACAACATAATAACCATAATAAAGCAATTATAATATTAACAGCAGAGTAATTATGACCGCAATATAATAATTATAATATTTATTACCTTCCACGATGACCTCTGTGGTGCTTATAATTTCACAGAGAGAACTCGAAGCCACGCATTCATAACGACCTTCATCCCGCTGGCTGACCTCCCTCAAGGTCAGATTGCCGCCATTTTGTGACGTCACTGGACTTCCGATCTGAAAAGTTTAATTTTTATTTTTCATTTTATTTCTACTGCTGTTTCGAATTTTAAATTATTAATTGCCTGTTTTTTTCTTTAATTTCGTTTTAAACCTTTTTGTAAATAATTCTCGAATTTAAATCTTTCTTAAATATTTTTAACTCACGTTTAACGTTCATGCAATATATTAATTATATTATTTATTAATTATATTATATTATATTATATTATATTATATTATATTATATTATATTATATTATATTATATTATATTATATTATATTATATTATATTATATTATATTATATTATATTATATTATATTATATTATATTATATTATATTATATTATATTATATTATATTATATTATATTATATTATAAGTAAATATTTTGTATGTATTTCACTCCAGTACTGTCAATGTTTTGTAATTAATATAATTCTTCACAAATCTTGTAAAAAAGGTTGTAAATAATTTTAATAATATTCATCGAAGCGAATATCGAATTTTAATTTATTTATAAAGTATTTATTTTTAAATAAAATATTATTAAAATTTAAAATGCTCCTCTTCAAAAGATGACAAGACCTAGTACAAAAAGCTTGTACTGCCAAGTACAGACATTTGCTTGAAAGACAGCTGTACTTATTGAGGACCGTAAAAGCGAGTTAGGTGAGAAAATATATTTCATTCATCCCGGTCACGTGACTGGAAAACACATGGATACGAAAGAGGATCCATGTGTTTTGTTAGTTCATCCGGGCTATTTCTTTTATTTTCAATCGCTATGTTGTTTATGTCGAGTTAATAAATTAATATTAATAATTATTCATTTTATAATTTTATAATTTTTAAAGTGGTGGGTTATTATTTTTTTAAAATCCGTCATTTCATTAGTAAATAAATTAATTAAAATTTGAAAATCATGTCAAAAAATCGGGAGGTATCGATAATATTATGGATTAACAAACAATTTACGATTAAAAAAACATTTAGCAAATTTAAAGCAATTTAAATAAAAACTACTTTATTATTAGTTAATATTTTATATATTAATATATACTAATATATTAATTTCATTTGTCCATTTCATACCAAAACAATGAAATAAAACGAAATAAAATGAAATAAATATAAAATAAAAATCATTTGAAAGAAAAATATTTAAAAATAAAATCCGATTAATCTGATAAAAAATAAATAATTCGAATTCTCCGATAAAAATTGACAAGACTCCATCGGTCCGAATTTAAGTTCCAACATGGTGCTGTACACTCTCATCAAAGGAGTCACGTGACGATGCGTTTTAAAATTTCAGTATAAATTATTTGCAACCGAAATTCAAATATAAAACTTTGGTTCTTTTATTATAATTCTTTTTATTATAATATATTATAATAAACAAAAATCGATTTATTATTACAGTATTATAATATTATTATCATTATTATTTATTATTTAATTACTTATTATTTTATTATATCCTTAATAAAGAATTTTATTTTAAATCTTTACTCAAATAATTTGAGAATATTATTTGAGTGTTGGTTTAAAAAATCATCAAGAAATAATTAGAATAAAATGATGAATAACTTCTCTATCCTTGAACAAAAATGATGATGACGACGACGACGATGATGATGATGATGATGATGATGACGACGACGACGACGACGACGATGATGACAGCTGGAAATGAAACGATGTATCGGCTGATGTAGCAACCGCCCAATCTTTAACGATGATAACACTCCCAAGATGGTTTCCATTATCGGTCACGTGACATTTTTGTAGCGTCCTTTTAAGTGCAATAGAAAGCATCAAACACAGCATTACTCGTTACTCGTCCATCGTCCATCGTCGTTTGTCATCTCCATCATCGTCACAACCACCGTCATCATCATCGTCATCATCATCATCATCGTCGTCATCGTCATCTTCACCGTTGTCGTATCAACTATTATCATTACTAGCTTCAGGCTTTGTCGTCATCATCAACGTCATCATAATCATCGTCATCATCATCATCCTAGCTGTCGTTGAGGTGACGATGATATCGATGTCCGTAATCTCCTCCGATGTTGATCCAAAGTTCGATTATTGATTTCAACCATTTGATCATCAATTCGCAGACAAATTGACAAGAGCTGCCTACGTCTGCACCTCCAGCGACGCTATGAAAGTCATCGTCATGCCATCGTCGTCATCATCGTCATCTTCATCATCATCATCGTCGTCTTCATCACCATCATCGTCGTCATAATCGCCATCATCATCATCATCATCATCGTCGTCATCAACATCATAATAGTAGATGTGGTTGAATTACTTTTCCTTGATCAGCATGCAAATCCATGAAACTTGCTGAAAAATCGAAGATCATTTATTTAGCGCCCCATTTTTTAAACTTTAATCTAATAATCCTTGAAAGATTTAAAATCAACATTTATAAATTCCCCCGATGTCAGCATTTTACTGGATTAATAATATAAATACATTATAATACAATAATATAAATATAATTTTAATATAATAATAAAAATATATTTTAATGTAATAATTTAAATATAATGTAATATAATATAATAATATAAATATATAATAATAATAAAAATAAAAATATATAATAAATATATAATAATATATAATAATAATATATAATAATAATATAAATATATTTTAATATAATAATAAAATATATTTTATATTCCATTCTTTCAATAAATTCTTGGAAAAATAATCTCGAAGACGATTTTCAATCAAGCACTGCAAGAAAGAATTAATCAGAAATGGAACACAAATAAATTTGGTGTTTGTTTTTTATATTAATTAAAATTTTAATTAAGAAAAACATAACCATGGTTTGTACTGAGAAACGTGGCGATGAACAATTATGACAAATCATCATAATTATGGTTATATAATTTATAATTTTATTATATAATTTATAAATATAATTTATTCATTTAAGCGCGACATCTACTTCCAAAGGTCGAAACAGTCGGTCGAAATCTTAAATTTTTATTTGAACATTTATTTATTTATTCATCTACGATATTAATAATTTCAACCATAAACAATCATCATCGTCGTCATCGTCACCGTCATCGTCATCATCACCAAAACCTGCCCTTTACAAAGACATGGGCAGCCATCTTCAATGTACAAGAATCAGCTGGAAAATGGCCCAATAATAAAACGCTCAAAAAAAAATGCTTAATTAAAACCACCTAAGAAACCATGTTGGCGCTTCCGGTCCGCCATTAAAATTAATTATTTATAATAATGCAATTATAATAAAATTAAAGATTCTTTTATTGTGATAAAAGAACCATTTAAATAATAATTTTATATTTTAAAAGATAAATAAATAAGTAAATTATTGTCGCAAAAAGAATTATAATAATTATAAATGATAATTTTATTATTTTTAAGAACAATTTAATAATAATAAATAATAATTTAAAACTTTAAAAGATAAATAAATAAGTAAATTATTGTCGTTAAAAGAAAGAATAATAAAATTATCATTTATAATTATAATCAATAATAAATCGTTAGTAAAATTAAAGTTTAAAATTGTAATAAATAAATAAATAAATAAATTATTGTCGTTAAAAGAAAGAATTATTAAAATTATTATTTATAATTATAATCAATAATAAATCGTTGGTAAAATTGTTTTCCGGTCACCTTTCTCCAGAGGATGGAGTGTGGCAGTTGGGTGTTGATGCGGCACGGTATGACGTAGGTGTGTCTCGGTCTCGCTTGGATGAACTGGGGCGGTCGGGTGGAAAAATATGGAGCTTCTAAGGTGAATCAAAAGAATTTTTAATTTTTTAGTTTTTTTTTATTTATTTTTTAATTATTTTATTCTTACGAAGTCGAATGAAAATATCAAGTTATTTTTTATTTTATTATTATTATTTTTTTATTTTTGATATTTAATTCTTAAATTTTAAATTTTCTATTCGAGAAAAACATCCAAGCGTAGGAAGTCGACAAAATATCGACTTTAATTTTCGACCCGAAAATCGTTGAAAGTTCGCAAAAGTGTTTCCGCTTCGTTGGGTTCCATTCCCGGGCAATACTTGGCGATGAGAATGGGTTTTTTCATGATATTTTTATTTGTTTTATTATTATTATTATTATTATTATTATTTTTAGTATTATTTTTATTGTTATTGGGTTTTTTATTTGAGTTTCCAGTAATGACCGAGCCAAGAGACGAAGAAGCCTAATGCAGCTTAAATCGAATTGTCGAAATAAAACATCTTAAACAAGATTTAAAAGAATTTCCCGGAGAAAGAAAAACAAAAAATACAAATAAACCAACAAAGAAGGAATCTTTCTCCTGTCCTTAGCAGATCAACAGAAACAAGACGCCCGTAATGCGATTGAAATCAGGTAATCACCTGCTACTCTGAGGTAAAAGGGGTGCGAGACTTTGCCAGCCCCGAGGTTGGAGTACGGGGTGCAGGAGTAGTTGCCCTCGTCGATCGTCTGGATGGGCTGGAAGTGCAAACTTCCGTCGACGGATTGGAAAATCCGATGTCTCGATTTGGCCCGCCTCGCTAAAGACGAGGCCGACACCGTCGATCGGTAAATCCCCGGAGCTGGAAATGTTTTCTGCCGATTCGACGCGTCATCCTTGCCGGACGTTTGATGGACGGACGGATCGAACTTTCGTTCATCCTTGAACCAGACGATCGTGTGCGGAGGCGGGTTTCCGTCGGCCCGGCAACGCAGGACCCTGGTCGTACCACGTGCGGCCCAGATCTCGTGAGGAAAGACGCTGATGATGGATGGCAGATCTGCTCCGGTGAGGTTTATTAATTATTGACGACGGACGCTTAAATTTCAAAATTCAAAACTCTTTCGGACAGAACAAAACAGAAGAAAAGAAAAATCATCTCTAAACCAACAGGTGACGTTTAGATAGGCCGGTGGAACTTCTTGGGGCGGTCCGAGGCCATTGTCGGCCCTACAATGGTACCAGCCGGTATCGTCCCTTCTGGCACCGTTCAGGGACATCCGACCGTCGGAAAAGATGGAAATCCTGCTACTGGCTTGGCCGGGCAAGTGTCTGATTTCCACCTCGTCTTTATACCAGGTGTAGGTGATGTTCGTCGGATGGGCTTCGGCCGAACACGTCAGTGTGGTGCCGCCACCTTCGGGTATCGTGGCGTTGCGGGGTGGATCGGTCACGTGTGCGTTGCCTTTAGGGGAGTGTGATTTACGGTGATGTTAAATGCAGTTAAATATTTTGCAAATTTTTAGATTTGATTATTTAGGAATTATATATTTTAATTATTGGTTTTTTTGGTGGTGATTATGACGACGACGACGGTGAGTTATCAGTCCTAAGAGCATTATAGTCGTAACGACTCCTAAGGAATTAGCATAGTTTCCGAGAAATTGGAATTAATTCTTAAAAGAATTCAATTCTGCCTGAAAAGGCCGAACATTTTACGCTCCGACGGTTTCGGAATTTCCAGCTTAACTGCTGGAAAGCCGTCTACGACGACTTCATGGTGCCACAACGTCAGATTATGAGATGGAAAATACGCTAATAAGATGCTAATCAATCATCCGTGGAATGATGAATGATATCATTTCACAAACACTCAGAACGTATAATAAGCATTCGCTTTCACTTTCAGTTTCACTTTCATTTCCGCTTTCGATTTCGATATAAATGTCATTCTCTCCGTCCCCGTGCTTATTGTGCTCGATTCAATCGATGTTTTGGCACTTTAAGCGCTAATTTTCTTATCTCTGGCCGTGACGTCACCATCAACGTTATCAACAAAAGAGCTTTAGGTCAAATGCAAAGCTTTGGGCACTTCGGATTGATGGAATCTACAATTTGATGTTCGATCGGAGCATAAAAGAATATTTCTAAATATTTAATTCTATTTATTTTCTTTATAATTCTGTTAATTTAGGAAATTATAATTTTTCTTTACTAACTCATGGTTTTATATTGCTTTCGTAATGATTTGTTATCTTAAGTATTTTAAGAACTATATAGAAGAATTTATATATAACTATATATAAGAATTATATAGAGTTATATTTAAGGAGTTAAAAAAAAAACTATTTTTCCTTAAAAACTCAATAAATGACATTTAATGCCTCGCACCTTCGACGAAGACTTTGAAGTTTTTGAAAGCAGACGACACGAGGTTGGCGGCAAAGCAGGAATAAGTCGACGAATCCGATGGAACGACTTTGGAAATGGAAAGGAATCCGTTTCTTATCAACAGTCTGTCGCTGGTTTCACCAGGAGACGATCCACGTTGTTCTTCGAACGACGACGACGACGACGATGGTGATGATGGTGATGATGATGATGATGATGAAGATGATGATGATAATGATGATGGTGATAGCGGGACTTGTTGCCTGAGAGATGGGACGTCGTACCCCGAACCTTGGAAGATAGGCGAGTGCAAATCAATTACGAAGCAACGACCTCCACTTTTTTTTCTAAAGACTCAAATTTCATCTTATTTTTTTGTCTCTAAATGCTTCAATTTTATTAATTCTAACAATTTTATAATCAAATGTAAAAATGCGAAAATCAGAAAAAACTCTTTTTAAAGCGTCGAACGAAACTTTAGGAGAAAAGTTTATTGCTTCTCGATCGAAAAAAGGTCGATTTACAAATTTCACGATCCAAATGTTTGCAGAGAGGCTTGGAAATCCTACGAGAGAAATTGTTTTGCATGGCTTTTGTTGGAGATACAAAGCAACGTTGGATATACAAAGCAACGTTGGAGATACAAAGCAACGTTGGTTTTGAAAACAAAGAGCAGAAAAAAAAAATTCCTTTTTTTTCGTCGTCGTCGTTGTGTTTTAAATTCGACATTTGTTCTTTAATCCTGCAGACGTTCCTGACGGATGTAGGGGCCGGTGGCGGGAGAATTTGCAAGCGTTTTATTCACATTGAGGGAGCAATGTCATCGAATTGACTTCACAAGCGTGGCCGCGTCAACGACGTGCTTTGGCCTTTCAATTTATTATCTTAATGTCACCACTCAAACTTTGTCGCCATTTTATGGACACCATTGCAACGGAGTTGTTGAGGTTACGTTGTCACGATTATTTCACGTCCGGGAAGATATTCCACCTGGAATTTCTCGATCCTGTTTTGTCTCGAGAGAATGAAACCAGGGGATTTCCGAAACATTTGTCTTTCGTTTTATTGGACGATGGGAGCTTCTCAAAATGTTATAAAAACCTTGTAACGAAGCAAGATGACTCTTACAATAACTATTTATGAAGACCAGGAAATCGCAAAAAAAAAGGAAATCAAATCTGAAAGCGAAACTCCTACTTTCGTTTCTTGAATTTTTCTTTCCAGGCGATCGGTGGAAGCTGCTCTGAAGAGTCCTTCCGTTTTTGGTCCAAACGAGGTCAGGTTGCGGCCTCCCGTTGACCCGACACGAAAGTACAAGGTCATCACCCTTTCTTTTGACCAACACGCTTGGAGTATCGGATTCTATGACTGGGGGACCTTTGGAGGTAATCGACATAATATAATAATAATAATTAAATATAATTGTAATTAAAATATATTTAATATAATTAAATATTAGTAATATAATTATGTAGCAATATTTTAATTATAATATTGTGAATTTAATTTTAATGTTGATTATTGGTGAGTGAGTGAGTGAGTGAGTGAGTGAGTGAGTGAGTGAGTGAGTGAGTGAGTGAGTGAGTGAGTGAGTGAGTGAATATGAGTAGCAAAAGAGTGTTCAGTTCGCTAAAAAATTAATGAATTTTTCAGAGCAAATGAAGAAAAATGACTGGAAAAGGAAAGATTATAAAATGGCAGAAAGTACGTAATGAATGATCAATGGAGCTGAAAATATTCCAAAGTTCTTTGCCAGGACGTGCTAACATGCTCCATACGTGGGGGTCAATAAGTTCAATAAATAATAATAATAATAATAATAATAATAATAATAATAATAATTTTAATAATAATAATAATAATAATAATATTAATAATAATATATTTTATTGCTTTAAATGTTAATAATTAATTTTATTATTATTAAAACAGCTTCAGTGTCAACGTAAGAAAAATAGCGACATGATAATGTTGATGACACAGTGATTGTGGTAATAAGGAATACAACAATATACATATATACATGGAGTTTGTATCTTCGATGATACAAAGAAAAACCAGAAAAGGATTTCATGGTTGTCGCAAATAATAACGCAAGGGGGAGCAAAAGTTGAGACGTGTCCTTGTTCAGTGAAGCGTGACGTGATTGAAGACCGACCAACCACTCCGTCATCTTCAATCGCAGATTCAACCGTGGAGATTCATCCGTCCTTTGTTCGATTAAAATTGATTTTGTAATTTTATTTTTTTATTTATTTTTATTTATTTTTGTTTTTTTTTTAGGGGAGAAATTAATCGAGTCCGGTTAAATGAAAAGTTATTCAGCGATGCATACAAATCAGGAATTTTGTTTTGTTTCTACTTCTGTCCTTTATTACTCCTTCTCTCTCTCTCTCTCTCTCTCTCTCTCTCTCTCTCTCTCTGTATCTATCTATCCTTTTCTCTCTCTCTCTCTCTCCCTCCCTCTCGCTCTCTTTCTCTCTCTCTCTGTATCTATCTATCTCTCCTTCTCTTTCTCTCTCTCTCTCTCTTTCTCTCTCTCTCTCTATATATATATCTATCTATCTCTCCTTCTCTCTCTATCTCTCTCTCAATCTCTCAATCTCTCTTTCTTTCTCTCTTCGTTCCATCCTTTCATCTTTCGTGGACAAAAATTCAACCGTCAAAAGGATTGGATGGACCTCTTTTGTGTCAGTGTTGTGTTCATCCATGCGTGACTCAATTAATCTTTCCAACGTAAACTGAACAGCAACCAGAGGACATCTATCGGGCGGAGTAAAAATTCTTTATTATATAATAAATTAGAGCCAAAACAAAAATGTAATTCATGCTCGTAATGCAATGCTTAAATGCAATTTCTTTCAACTTGGAGGTTATTAGTTAAAATTATTAATTAATAATAAATAATAATAATAATAATAATAATAATAATAATAATAATAATAATAAGTAAATATTTAATGATATTGTGAAGGTTGGAATAAACAGAAGTGCGAATTCCAGGGAATAAATCGTAATATTCCTTCAATTGTCTCGGAAATAACCGGAAAAAATAAAATCTGCAAAGAAATTTTTTAGAAATATATAATTTTATTTCGTTTTATTTATATTAAAATTTATATTTTATTTATTCATTTGTATTTTATCTACATTTATATTTTATTTATTTATTTACATTTCATTTCAAAAAAAAAAAGATTTTTTATTTTTATTATCTTATTTATTATTTAAAGAAGAATTGAACTCATTCCTTCCTTCCTTAGAAATTTAATCGTTCAACTGAACCTTGACGCTGACGTCACAATCGCAGAGTCGTCTGCCTCGGTTTGGCGCTCCTTATTGTTGGCTTTTCACGCTCCGATGGAGCCATGAATAATGATTTCACTCGAGCGAATAAATTTTATTTCTTTTCCAATAAAATAAGCGATGATTCTTTGCCATGATGAGTCATGCCATCGTCGTCGTCGTCATCATCATCATCGCAATCATCATCATCGTCATCATCATCATCATCACCGTTATCGTTATCATCAACATCATCGTCGTCATCATCATCATCATCATCATCATCATCGTCATCGTCATCGTCATTGTCATTGTCATCATCACCATCAACATCAGCATCGTCGTCATCATCATAATAGAAATCATTATCATATGTAAAATCTTATCATATCTTATGCATGTTACACATTCATGAAATGTTTTCTCCGTAATCAGTTATGCTAATTGCACGTTTGCATTAACTACTTACCGACGTGTATTTATGCTAATCACGTCCTGATTAACATAATCTATGAATTTATTCATGGCGATCTACCAATGGCATCTCAGCTGAGGAGAGAGAATAATTTCACGGGAAAAGCATTCGTTACTATGGAAACCATTCCGGCTGCAAATCCCGCCCTGAAAAGTAAAAAGGAGCAGACGACAAAGCGCAGGAAAATAAGTTGTTTATTTATTTTTTATAATTAGTTTTTTTATTTTAATTCTTAAATCTTTCAAATATTCAAATCTTTGTTAGACACATTATAAAACATATAAGGTACTACACAGGTAGGCATACAGGCATACAATGCACATTGGACTGTAAACTTAGAAGTTACGACATACAAACATATCCAGACATGCACGGAAAACATGTGGAGATTGTGACGTACAGACAGACAGACAGACAGACAGACGGACGGACAGACAGACAATGACTTACCGTTATGGAGAGGTTGTACATCAGAATGAAAAGAAGAATGGAGAGAAAGTAGGAGTAAAGGAATAAATAACACAATAGGAAGACATGGGCAGTTGTTATTCATGTTTTCACTTAAAATCCTGTAGAAATAATTGTTTTACGATGCGACGGGGACGATCTCAAATTGCGAAATGCTTTCATTTCCTCATTTATTAATATTTATTTATTTATTTATTAATAATAATTTTTTATGTTTTTATTAATGAATAATTTAATATTTGACGATATTAACATTTAAAAGAAATACTAACAATGTTTCAGTTATTAAAAATTAATTAATTATTTATTTATTTATTTAATTAAAAGAATTAAAAAATAAAATCATATAAATCACTTCCTAAGAGTCTTTATAAAGGATTGTTTTTGTTGACGGAAAACGAATTTCCAGGCGAACAGGTGTTCACCTCATCACGGCAGATGTTACCTGGATTGGGTCGTTAACGAATGCTTAAGAAGCACGAACGGGTTGCCGGAGTGAGGAAGAAGGAGTGGACGTGGGGAAAGACGAATGAGGAGTGCAGCTGGGTTGGGGAGACGGATTGAGGAGTGCAGATGGATTGAGGAGTGCAGATGGATTGAGGAGTGCAGATGGATTGAGGAGTGAAGATGGATTGAAGAGTGCAGATGGATTGAGGAGTGCAGATGGATTGAGGGAGTGTAGATGGGTGGGGAGTGCAGATGGATTGAGGAGTGCAATTTAGAGTGGACGGATTTTAAATCATCTTCTCTGAAGACACGAACCTGCAGACTCGATTCAATAAAACGCTCCTCCAACGGTCTTTCCGCGGGCTTCGGCTTAATCCGGAAACAGTAAATTTCAATTCCAGGAAGACCTGGAAGAATGGAACCTTTCCATTCCGGTGATTGTTCCATCTTTTTTTTTTCCAGATCCAGGTGGCGGCAAATCATCAATTCGCCCCTTGTTATTGGTGAGATTTCAACCGCACTGCACGAGCCGTCCTAATGCAATCCGACCTGGAGAATTAATTTCCGGAGTCGATTTATAGTCTTTGGCGACGCCATCATGGTTTCCTTGACAACGCTTCATAACTTGTAAACATGGCGACTTGTAAACATCGAGACTCGTAAACGGATGCCGTTTTTTTTTTGGCCGCCACTCGCGGGAATCGTAAACCGGGGAGGCAGACGATTATCGAACATTCAAGACGATCCATCGACTGCATCCATCCATGGATTCATCGTGGAATTCGGTGGACGATAATTTATTTTTTTTTTTTTATTTATTCATTTATTTTTATTTTTTATTTTTATTATTTTTTATTATTTTTTATTATAACTCCTCCTCCAGAAGCGTTGATGATTTTGAACAAGAAACTGTGGAACTCAGGAGATCACGTGTCTGGGTGATCAACTGCTGAGATTATCGAAGATGCGCGAAACATGATGATGATGATGATGATGATGATGATGATGATGATGATGATGATGATGATGATGATGATGATGATGATGATGATGATGATGATGGTGGTGGTGGTGGTGCTGGTGGTGATGATGGTGGTGATGATGATGATGGTATAAATTGTGTCGACGATCATGATAACGATGACGTAATCCACATGGAAAAGCGGAATCAATAATTAAGAGGTGAAATTTCAGGGAGCGAAACATTTGTCACGTGCGTCTAAGGAAGTGAAGATGACTATGACGAGGAAGATGCTGCTAAAATGAATAATAATAATAATAATAATAATAATAATAATAATAATAATAATAATAATAATAATAATAATAAAAATAATAATAATAATAATAATAATAATAACAAACATATTATGTGATTAATTATTATTTAAATTACAGCAAATAAAGTGATTTAAAAGCAACTTTATCACATAAATACAATTATAAATATAATTACTTTTATTATAACAAATACTTCGTACGCTGGGACGGTATGAACATGAATGGCTTGCTCTGTTCAGTCATGTGTGACGGCGGATAACTGAACGTATTCCATGTAATTCTTGGTGATAACAAGCAGATATATTGCAGAAATTATTACCAAAAAAAATGCCGAAATATTTGCTAAATATTTATTTCTGAAATAATGAATATAAACAAACTATAAATTATATAATATATTTATATATATTTAATAAACATGAATATAATGTAATATTATAGATATCTATATATTTATAATTTATACAATTAAATAACAATTATAGTTTATTTGTATTTATAATATAATGATAATAATAATAATAGCATATATAATAATAAATATATAAATTATATAAAAATAAATATATTTAAAACCATAAATCGAAATTGAATATTTCCTAAGTTTAATTAGCACAATTAATTCATTAATTAGCGTAATTAAATAATTAAATAGCGAATATTTCCTGAGATCGTTGGAATTAATCATGATATGGAATCCATCTTTGCTTTGGAAAATTTTTTTTCGTTTTCAATGTTTTCATATCCGATGCATCTTCACAATGCTTTTGTTTCCAATGTTTCCATCCATCTGGCCGTCTGTTTGTCCATCCTTCCGTTCATCTGTCCGTCTGTTTGTCGATCCTTCCGTCCATCTGTCCATCTGCTTGTCCATCCTTACGTCCATCTGTCCGTCCATACGTCCTTTCAACCGTCCGTGAAATATTTGATACAACGAAGTTGTTTGGGTAGACATTATGTGGGATTCATAGATTTAATTTTTAAAAAGAGAAATATTTTAATAATTAACTGATTTTAATCTGAAAATTAAAAGTTAAAATCGTTATTTGTTAACTTTAATTACGTCAAATGATGGAGGATTAAGTGGCATTAATTTACGGCTAAGTTAATGAAGGCAATCTTAAAAGCACATCGACGGACGATACCATGTGCAAGTAATGGGGGGTGTCAGGATTCCTGGATTTATTTCATTTACCTCTCGAGGTTTGGCCACGAATTTAAAAAATTTTTTAACAACAATTTCTTTTGTATTTCGTTTATAATTTTGATTTTAAATTTCTTTTTATTTGTCTTTTTATTCCGAAAATTGTGTTTTGTAGCAATGTGTCGATGTGTTGATAATGTGATTTGACAAACAATGTATTATTATAATAATAATAATAATAATTATTATTATTATTATTATTATTATTATTATTATTATTATTATTATTATTATTATTATTATTATGAATACAGCAATAATTAAATAAGATCCTAATAATTATTATAAGTACAAGTCACATGTCACTTAGTGCATCAATGCATTCCAAGTTTATAAACAATACAACATACAATTCCTCCCACTTAGTTTGTATGAAACATCGACAACAAACGTGACGTTGATTGCATCACGTGGTGTATCACGTGATGTATCTTTTAAAATTCACGACCTGAGAAGGAATTCATAATCCATAAATAGACATAAAAGCCTTTGCTTCGTGGATGTTTCGTGTTGTTGTTGTTGTTGTGGTTGTTGTTGTTGATATTGTTGTTGTTGTTGTTGTTGATATTGTAGCTATTGTTGTTGTTCTTGTTGTTGATGATATTGCTGCTGCTGCTGTTGTTGTTGTTGTTGTTGATATTGTTGCGGTGGTTGTATCCTTGTGTGCGCGTGTCGCGTTGTCCGTCTGTGACTTCAATTTCCATGGCAACCATTGTGTCTGGAGTTTATGGCGCGGTAGAAGCTGGAGCGATAATTTAGCATGGAAATTGGAACATTGTTACAATGATTTCCGATCAAAGTTGAAACCGAATTAGATTTTCCGATGTTTTGCCATAATTTTCCTATAAATTTTCGTATAATCCGGCATAATTTTCTTTTTCTTTTAAAATGCAATTTTATAAAATTCAACGTTTCTTGGATTTTCGTCTCCATTTCTACGAATTAATCGCATAAAGGCAGAATAATGTCATCCTAAAATGAAGCGCAAAGAATCGGCCAAAATAATTCTCGAGAATATTTTTTCTTTTCTTGTGAAATTATTTTAAAAATAAAATTATTAATACGATTAATAAATTAATAAATTATAATAAATAATAAATTAACAAATAATAAATTAATAATAATTAATAAAATATTTTTTTGAAATTATTTTAAAATAAAATTATTAATACGATTATATATTAATACAGTTCGTACAATTTATATCAAAATTATAAAATAATAATTATTTCAAAAACGGATTAAATCTGATTTTAAATTACTATTTCGTCTTAAATTGAAGAAATAAAAATTCTAAATTGCTGAGCAAATAAACTCGAATTGTTCAACGATTAAAAATTATTTTCAACGATGGAAATCCTTGGATGCGTTCTGAGAACAACTTCAGGTGTTCAAAGATTTTCTCGAATTGAAAACTCGAATAAAGATGAAATTTAAAAAAAAAAATTAAAAATTAAAAAAAGGAAAATAAATAAATAAATATATTTTTTTTAAAGATAAATTTAAAAATAAAATAATTTTCTACGATTCATAGGTTTCTGAATTTCGTTCGAATGGTTTCGAAAAAAGAAGCAGGTATCGACGTTCAACTTGGAGGTAGAACCGTGAAATATTCACGACGAAACCGGAAGTGACGTTTGTTCTGTCAACCAATCCGTCATCGTTCCACATCCGCTTGCACTGGAAGCTTCTCGACTGGAACTTTCCGTGGAAAACATGCGAACCTCCGCTCGTCGCCATCTTTAAATCGTCTGCTCGACATGCGATCGCTTCCACTTCCGGTCGGCGTGGAGCTTTTGTCGATCCGCCAGGAGACGAGTTGCCAGCGATTCGCTCCAGTAATTCGTATCCGTAATTCACGGCATTCACTCGGATCCGTGGCGTGTGAAAGGGATGAATTCGGGTTCGGAAGGGTCCACGTGGAAGGGTGCATGAATGCATGGCACGAAACAATTCACAAAGAATTCGTTCGCAATAGGAAGCAAAAAATAGATCCTCGAATAACTTTTGCCTTCCTCGCAAAAATCCCTGCCACGTGACATCGAATGAACCCTAGTGACCTCCAGAGTGACCCCTGAATGACCTCCGAATAGGCAGAATCATTCAACTTTTAAATACAATTTATAGGTAATACGTCACAAAATGCTTTGCGGTGGTTTGTGGTTATTCCATGTTTTCCAGAATTTCATAAAAAAAATACTTTCAAGATACTTTTGTTATGATACTATGATATAGTTCTTAAAGTCGTATTAAAAATAATTTATGCATTTTAAATCTATTATTAATTATAGCCATTAATTTCATTATCATAATTACCAATATTATGAAGATATTATTATTATTATTATTATAACAATTATTATTATTATTACTATTAATATAACATTTAATATAACCGATATTACGATCAGAATAAACGGCAAAATGAGGACCATAAATATTCCTCGCTGGGAGAAGCGGAATATTTCCAGCTCCGTCGTTGATGGACGTCTGGAATCCAGGCTAGCAGGACGGAGCTGGAAGATTATCGACGCCGGTCAATGGAGGTTTCAGTCGGACGTGCGGAAAAGCACCTTTGAGATGCAATGGAAAAGTCGATCCGTGATGGAAACACAAGCGCACGGGAAGGACAGGAAAGACGGGCGATAATGGAGCGCCTGGAATGAGAGATGGGTGGATGGACGGATGGATGGATGGATGGATGGATGGATGGACGGATGGATGGATGGATGGATGGAGAAAAAGGAAGAGGAGGAGGAGGAGTGGGCGGTCGTCAATAAATGGCATGGACCAATGGCAGGGAGGGGTGCTGTGACGTCACCCCGGTTTGGGTTCAATTCGGTCACGTGGTCTTGAGTGGTTCTTAAAGTTTATTGTCGGAGTTTCTGGACGAGGCTTTCCGATGATGAACCTCGTGGCATGATGACGATGATGATGATGATGATGACAACGACGATGATGACGATGATGATGATGTTTACGACTTCTATGGTGTTCATGATGAAGTCTGATTGTTTATGATGGCCGGGCTTATGATGCTTCCGATGCAAAGATACATAGAGATATGTAGAGATATGCAAAGATACACAGAGATATGTATAAAGACACAGAGAGATGATAAAGTCCGGAGAGGGGAGCTCCAATGCAAAGGTTTTTAATATCGCTTAATTTTTCTTCAGCTAATGAACTCCACTGGATTCCTTTATTGAATCTTCAACGTAATAAACTCGTCTGCTCTTCTTTGGCGCGCATTCCTCTCCATTTCAAAAAGCTTGCCCGACCGTTGTTATTGTTTAAGGCCGATGTTTTTTATTATTATTATTATTATTATTATTATTATTATTATTATTATTGTTGTTATTATTATTATTATTATTATTATTATTATTATTATTATTATTATTATTATTATTATTATTATCACTATTATTATTATTATTTTTTTTTATATTATTGTTATTATTGTTATTATTTGTTCCTAAGAAAATTTCCTTTAAATAGAAAATAAAAATAAACTTTATTTAAACTTCGATTTAAAATAAAAAACATTTTTTCGCCGAATTTTCCGTCCATTAAACACTTTCCATGAATTTTATAAGTTTAATTCGTATCCTAATCTTTAAAAAAAAAAAAGAAAAAAAGATTTAAAACGTCTAAGAATTTCGGCGAATTTAATTTTATTTCGAAATAATTCAGAAAAAAAGAACTTTAGGACCTCGTGTGGCTGGAACCACCGTGGTCAAGTGGATAGTACCCACAGTATCCATAGTATCCATTGGATATCTTTCTCTATTGGATATCTTTTTCTATTGGATATCTTTTTCTATTGGATATCTTTTTCCTTTGGATACCTTTTCATTGGGGTGTGTTTTTTTTTATATTCCAACATTGAAAGGTATTCTCCATAGGGAATTTAAGGCAACAAAGCACGTAAGGTGTACTGCTATTTCTATTGTTACGAACTAGATTTACTATTGCCAAACGTGGTTTACATTATAATAAGGGAGTTTATAATAAAACCGAGGTTGATGTAATAAGGGGTTTTACAACATAACCTGGGTTTACAATGTAACCAGGATTTACAACATAACCTGGTTTACAATGTAACCAGGATTTACAGCATAATCTGGTTTACAATGTAACCAGCATTTACAACATAATCTGGTTTACAAGGTAACCAGGATTTACAACATAACCTGGTTTACAATGTAACCAAAGTTTACAAGGAGCTAAAACAGAGAGCAAGAGAAATTGGAAATCCCAAGATTGGTGGAAGTACATTCCTTCGACACGCCACGAAGACCAGTGGAACTCTTGGGAAATTCCAAGCAAGTTCACTTTCAACTTCACCTTCGCTTCTAAATTTTATCAATTTTTCCGTGTATTTGGAGTTTAAAAAAATATGAAAAAATATTTCTTAGAAATACCTTCAATGGTTGTTTAGAGTTTCACTCTGTGTGTGGTGCAGTTTTGTATTGTTGTTTTGTATGGTGTTGTTGTGTTGTGCTGTATTTTGTGGTGTTGTTTTGTGAGGTATTGTGTTGTGCTATATTTTCTGGTGTTGTTGGTTATTAATAAAAGTTGTAAAGTGTTTTATTTAATTTTTTTTTTAAATCGAATTTAAAATTTTTTAAAAGGTTTAAAAGTTATTTAATGGATGTTTGCTCGATTTCTATTGAAATTCGTTTTCCAAATTGATCAAATAAATCTGAATTTATCTTTATAAACATAAACAAAAAAAAATTAACAAAATAACAATATTATTAATAATTAAATAAGCAATTTTTAAGTTTAATTTAAATATTATTTGTAAAAAGAAATTACAAAAAAACACAGAGAGAGAAAAAAAAATTAGTAACTCACTGGCAACTTCAAGATAGACTGATGTAACGTTCTGACTCCTCCGTTGGTTCTTTCCATCGAGGAAAACGACAGAACAATCGTACCACCCTTCGTCTTCGAAACGCACCCAATCCACCCTTAGGGCAGCCTTGCGACCCGTGGAGTTCAACTTCACGCGACCTTTGAACCTCGGGTCGACGTGAGGTGGTAAGCCGTCAAACTTCATGAAGATTGGCACCTGAATGTTTTCCTTGGTCCAGGAGATTATGTGCTCCAGGTAGATCTTACCTGGAAATACGGTAGGGTAATTTGTGGTTTCGTTTGTGAGTGGAATTTCTTTTGTTTTTTTTAAGATTTTCGTTTTACGATTAAATACTTTTAAATACCTTTAAATTATCATTTTAAAAAATCAATTTAATCAACAAACTATTAAAAAGTCCTTTAAAAAAATCGAAATAAACTTTAAATGTGAACTAATTAATATTTAATACCATCTGATTATAATATTCTTTGCAATATTAATATTAATATTATATATTAATTATATAATAATAATTGTTATCTTATAATATTATTATACGATATTAATAATAATTTCTATTAATACTACTAAATAATACAATATGAATAGCAATTTTATATTAATAAAAACATAATGTAATATATATTATATTAATATATATGTAATATAAATTTATATTAATAAAACCATAATGTAAAATATAAAAAACAAATAATGTTTTTAAAATATTTGTTTTAAAAAAAATAAAACGTTGTTTTTTTCTTAAATCTCGAAAGGAAAATGCTAATGAGACAAAGCGATGGACTAAATTGATGAATATGCATGAAACGAACGCCTCCATTAATGAATAATCAATTAAGGGCCTAATGAATAATTAATTATAATCATCCAGGTACTCACCTGGAGTTGTCACGTTGCAATCCAAGATGGCGGTGGAGTTTAAAATGACCAGGATCGTGTTTTCCTTCGTTTTCATTCTTTCCTTCGATTGGTCAACAGTAACAACTGAAAAGTTTATTTGTGTTTATTTTTGATGTTATTATTATTATTATTATTATTATTACTATTATTAATATTACTATTATTATTATTATTATTATTATTATTATTATTATTATTATTATTATTATTATTATTATTATTATTATTATTATTATTATTCATTATAATTTAAACAAAGTTGTATGTTTATGATTTTGTGTTTACAAAGTCAGTACACACACGTACTGTACTGGAAATAATTAATTAACAAACATTATTTAATTTAAATTAACATTAGACGAATATTCCGTAATAATATTTTGGAAAATAATAAATAATAAAATAATATATATAATAAATAAATATATAACAATAAAATAATATATATAATAAATAAATATATAACAATAAAATAATATATATAATAAATATATATATAAATAAATGTTATATTTAAATATTAAAAATTTTGAAATAGAGGGATTTCCATGAACGAGATGCAAGTAATTGCCTGGAATTGATTTGGAAAAACGTTTAAAAGACAAATAAATGAAGTGACAGTCGAGTCGAGCGATGATTGGTGCCAACGTCGGAAATAACTCTCGGATGTTCTCGTGTCTTTGGCTTTTCAATTCCACGTTCAATTTTTTATCGATCCGTGATGAATCAAAAAAGAGGGAGGAGGTGAGGAAAGAAAGAAATGAGGATCCCCAGAAGATTAATCCGAACTTTGGGGAGCCATCGTCGTCTGTCTGCTTTGTCTGAGCACTTCACTGAGTGGTCAGCCATGCGTCACTGAGTGATAATGCAATGGACAAGAAAGTGATTTGAAGTGATCATCACGTGATCGAGAACTGAGGAAGAGAGAGAGAGAGAGAGAGAGAGAGAGAGAGAGAGATCGAATGAGTAAAAGAAAGAAAGAAAGAAAGAGTCACAGACGACGTGGCTTTGTGGCGCCAACAGAGCATGACGTCATCATCGCATATTCATGATGCCATTCCAGTCCTCCAAGATTTTTCCGTCGGAAAACCCGAGGCGGGACGACGGACCCTCGTCACGTGACCGTCGATGACCAATAGGAATTCGACGGCTCTGTCTTCGAATTAAACGACTCCATCGCGGTTGGGCGTGGCCGTCCACACCCTGCGCTCTGATTGGACGCCCGAATTTATGCTCCTTGTTGACTTTTTTCAGAGGGGTTGCTGCCACGATTGTCATTGAACTGGAAACCGAAAGAACTTCAATGACGTGCAATGCCTTTGAAGGACGATTTTAAGATGGATTTTTCTAAAAATAAAAATAAAATGTTGAAAAAGAAACGACAAAATAAAATGTTTTAATTTCATAAAATTAAAATTATTTTAAATTTAATTAGTTGGTCGCTCAAATATCTGAAACGATGATTTTTGAATGAACGAAGATTTGTATTTTTTTTTGTTTTGTTTTTAAAAATTATTCTTATTTATAAAATTAATAACGGAAAAATATATACTGAAAATTATTATCGAATATATTAGATTTATGATTAAAAAGAATCTTTTATTTATTTTATTATCCACAAATTTCTTGGAAAAGTATTCAATTACTTTAGGCACAAAAATTGATGACTGCAGTTTCATTTAACCTTACAACGTAATGGACACAACAAGAATAATAATAATAATAATAATAATATTAATTTAATAATAATAATAATAATAATAATAATAACAATAATAATAATAATAATAATAATAATAATAACAATAATAGTAATAATAATAATAATAGTATTAATAATAATAATATAATATACAATATATATAATAATAATAATAATAACAATAACAATATTATTATTATTAATAACAATAATAATAATAATAATAGCCTTTCCATAATTAAAACAATAAAAACGTCAGTACTAATGCGACCGTTAACTGCCCAGTCATAAGAAGAGGAGGAGGAGGAGGAGGAGGAGGAAGAAGAGGAAGACGACGACGACGATGATGGAGCAGTAAACTCCGATCGTGTAGCAGCAACTGGGACGCCATATTTTTCCATGTTTCATTTGCAGGCGGAGATGGAAAGCCTCCAGCATGTTGAGAGGGATGCAACGATGTCGACGTCATCATTTCCACATAGGGCATGATACGCACGTGACTTACACGTTGAGGATGTGATCTCTCTCGTATGTGTGCGTGTGTGTTTGTTTGTTTATGTGTGTGTACGTGGTGAGGGATGTGACGATGTCTGAGTGATGATGACGAGGACGACGACGATGATGATGGTGATGATCATGATCATGATGATGATGTTGGCGTCTGGAGGTGAATAGAATGTCGTTAGAGAATGTCGCAATATCGTCTGACGCCTTAAGCCGCCTTTGAGTCGAAAAGTGGGTGACATTCGGTAAAAAAAAAAATAAATTAAAAAAAAATAAATTCGTGTTTTTTAAGGAAAGGTTTTTTGAATTCAAGAGGTGGATGTTTGCGGGTGAAAATCATCTTTATAGTGAGTAAATATTAATTAACATAATCTATCAACATTAATAATAATAATAATAATAATAATAATAATAATAATAATAATAATAATATTAATAATAATAATAATAATAACGACGAAGACGACAAGAACAATCGTTGTAAAATGCATACGTAAAAAGTCTTGAAAGAAAAAAAGTGTACGTGACAAACAGACGTGAAACACGTACGTAGGATGCGAGAATTTCTTATAATTTCGCTAACGAGGCATCCATCCTCCAATTACCGCTCGTATTGTTGTGGCCCAGGGCAAAGGTCAGTAATTAGGCCGCTCATCTGATTGGCCGTTGTCGGCATAATTAAATTTATCGCGACCAATCAGGAAACGACACCATCTGAGATCAAATAATGAGCTGAGTTATGTTTCCGTTTTTGTTTGTTTGTTTATTTATTTATTTTATTTTTTATTTTATTTCGACGATTTATGACTTTAATTCAGTAAATTCAAATTTATTCAAGATTATTCAATTATTTGAATATTATTAATCACGGCCTTTTTAAAGTTTCCCGCGATAAGCGGCAGACGATAAATATTGTTTAGAGCGGGATTTCAAATATTAATTTGGAACGATTTTCTTCGAATTTTGTCGTTTTTTATTTGAGTAAATAAATTTTAAAAATAATAAAATATTAATATAAATAATATATTAAATAAATTAATAATATAAATTAATAATAATAAATTAATAATAATAAAATTTAAAAATATATATTTTTTTTTATCCTGCCTAAGATTTCACAGATGAGAAATCAATGTAGAGGATTGATGCCATATACTTTTTTGACTGAATGTGTAATTAGGGATTGAATTACAAATTAATGAGTTGCCATCAATATTTTGCGTTCCACAAAACCGTGCCACGATATTGGCATCAATTTTCGGCATTTATTGGGAATATTATGTTTTAATCGCGTTTATTACGCAATAATTTCGATAAATTCGGTTCCTATAACTCGAGTAGAATCAAACTAGAAAGGTTTTGGTTCTCAGAATTTCGACGTTTTTAAAAACAAAAATATTTAAAAAAAAATTGAAAATTCGAAACCATTTTCTTAAAAATCTATTTATTTTAAAATATATTTTTATTTTTTAAAATATATTTTCATTTTTTTTTTAATGAAAGGAATTTAAGATGAACGTGGTAAAATATTGTGTCATAATTTTGGAAATATTATTTCATAGAAAAAACAAAAATGCTTTTAAACTGTCAGAAAGTTATTTTAAAATTATTTTGAAAATATTTAAAAATATTCGTAATTAACTTTTTTTATTTGTAAATAATTTATTTTTATTTACAAAATTAAAATTATTTTGAAAATATTTAAAAATATTCGTAACTAACTTTTTTTATTTGTAAATTTATTTTTAATTAAATTTATTTTTATTTACAAAATTCGGACCTCGATTAACTTTCCTTTCCCAAAATGATAAGTTGTAACTTTAAAAACTTTCCGGTCATCATCATTATCAACACCGCCATCGTCGTCGTCTTCATCGTCATAATCCTTATCATCATAATCATCATCATCAACATCACCAAACTCATGGTCATCGTTATCATCATCATCATTTGCCAGCATCCAATAGGCTCTTTACGAGCGTCCTCAAAGAAAGAGTGAGTGAGCGAGTGAAGGAGTGAAGGAATGAATGGACGGTGGAAATATGGCGGATAAGTGATCTTAGGGAGTAACCAGTTAATGGCCACTTGTGATCGTCTTGTTATTCCTTCGCGGAACCACTCCATCCATCCGTCCGTCCGTCCGTCCGTCCATCCATCCATCCATCCATCCATCCATCCATCCATCCATCCATCCATCCATCCATCCGTCCATCCATCCATCCATTCATCCGTCCGTCCGTCTGTCCATTCATCCAACCACTCACAACTTCTTCATTCCATCGTTATGCCCCTTTGCATTTGAAGACTCTTGGGTGTTGAAATGCTGTGACGTAATATTGAGTAATATAAATTATTAAAATAATAATTATAATATAAATGTATGCTAAATATAAAATTATTAATTATTAAAAGTTATCATGTATATTATTATTATTGTTGTTGTTGTTGTTATTATTATTATTATTATTATTATTATTACTATTATTATTATTATTATTATTATTATTATTACTATTATTATTATTATTATTATTATTAAAATGAAATAAGAAAGGGAGAAGTAGTGTTAAATGATTTCTTTTTAATTCTGTTATTTCTGGAAATTCATTGTGCAAAGGAATTTACATTTTGTTTATGATTTTTTTAAAAATAAATATTTTATCATTTATTATTAAATAAATATTATTAATAATTTAAAATTTAATCAATTCCTTGAATTATTTCTCTCTGAGTTTTAAAAGCACAAACGTTTTCCTTCGAGTTGGAAGTCAAGTTTCTGCCTCCAAGTGCACGTGATTTACGACTGATTATAATTTCTTTATTCATGAATAATCAGTTAATTAATAATTCGTTAATAATCTGTTATTTCGTTTTAAGCATTTTGTTAACAAAATGAATTTTAAACATTATTTGTGATTGCAAACAAGATTTATTTGTGATGTCCATCCGTAATAAATAAAATATAATTAAGAAAGAATACATCTATTCGTCCATCCCTCTGTCCAACCATCAAAATGTCCATCCCTCTGTCCAACCAGCTATCTGTCCGTCCGCCCATTTATTCATCAATCCGTAATAAATAAAATATAATCAAGAGAGAATCCATCTGTCCATTCCCCATATTCATCCATCCATCCATCTCTCTGTTCATCTATCTATCTGTCCGTCCGTCCGTCCGTCCATCTCTCTGTTCATCTATCTATCTGTCCGTCCGTCCGTCCACCCATTCATCCATCCATAAGTAATAAATAAAATCCAACTCGGACGGAATAAATATCCGAAAATATTTTCGAGCGGTTCCAATGCCTTTGCTTGCAATGGAAGACTTGAAAGTCGTTTGCATGGATTCGAGATTAAAAATAATAAATCAACAGATTCGTGCCTCACCAACTCAACAGGACATTCAAATGTTAATGAGGTCGGGTCAGAGTTCAACTGATCGTGAATGACAAAGACCGTTTCAGAGATCGTGAAAAACTTTGTTTGCCCGTGAATAGTTTCCATGGGAGGGATTGAAGCGATAAATGTTTGCATTGTATAAATTCCATTGTATGTCTTGTATTCTCGTGTTTGTATTGTATCAATTCCATTGTATGTCTTGCAACTTTGTGTTTGTATTGTATGCATTCTATTGCATGCACTGCACATTACGAGTCTGGTATCGATTTCATTGAATGCTCTGCGATTTCTGTATTCACAGTAATGCAACAATGTCTTGGTATTTATCGATTTGTTTCTAAAATATGAGAATCCGTGCATGAGGTACGCCTCCCAATGCATCCTCATGTATGGCTTTGAATTGAATTGCATTGCAATGCAGTGCAATGCATTGAATCATTGATATTCATTCTCCAACTTCAAGTGAGAAACTTCAATGTTTGTTGAAATAATTTCCAAATTCCATTCCTTCCGATCGTCTGCCCTGATCCTCTCATTTCCTTTTTAATGGCGCCAAATTCCGATTCCTCATTTTGCCTCCAATAGATTGAACTGCAGATTGCTCTCTGACACCATAATGCCCGGAATTTCGCCGGAAAAGGTCGTTATAAACCGACAAGACGACAGACATCGGAAACAGGTCGAAATCGGGGAGGCAGTTTCAAATCCAGATCCGAGATTCGAACTGCTTTTCGGAAGCAATTCCGGCTCCTTGAAATGCCCGTGTCGGGACTTTAAAACGGCCACAAAAAGACTGAGATGTTAACCGGAAGTGCCATCGAACTTTATCTCATAAAGAGGAAAAACCTTCTTACAAAAAAACAAAAACATTATAAAAATAAAAGAAAAAATAAAATCAAAATAAATACAAATATTTAAATATTGTTTGTATTCGATAAATACAAATCGTAGGCTCAAATTTGGGGCAGAATTTGGCATTTAAAGGGATTAAATGATTAAATGATTTTAAAATCTTTTAAATTGAATAAAAAAAGGTGAATATCAAGGCGGAGATTTTAAAAGCACGGAAAATTGAAAGCGAACGATGTTGCTGTGCGTACGAATAAATAAAGGGGTGAATAAATAGATGGACGGAAAGATGGATGGACAGATCGGTAGAGAGATGGATGGATGGACGGATGGACGGAGGGATGAATGAATTGACAGACCAGTGAGGAGATGGATGGATGGATGGATGGATGTACGGACAGATCAGTGAAGAGATGGACGGATGAATGGATGGATGGATGTACGGACAGATCGGTGAAGAGATGGACGGATGGATGGATGGATGGAAGGATGGATGGATGGAAGGATGGATGGATGGAAGGATGAACGAAATGATTTGTTTGCTGATAGTCCCCAATGATGAGTCACCATCCATCTTGTTGCATTTAAATTTGTCCTCCACGTCCTTTGTTCAACGAAAACCTCACAATTCGGGATCTTTGTCCGAGAATTTCTTTTGAGAACGAACGTAAATATCAGCTTAATATTATAAAATTATTAATAATTTATTTAATAACATTTAATAATAAAAATAATAAAAATATTAAATATAATTGAATAAAAGCATTTATCGGTGCTTACAATTGCTTAAAGTTTTGGATAAAAACCAGAAATTAATCAATTAATCTGTCGAAATTCACGCTGAAAATTTTATGATTTTCACTTTTTTTTTTTACAAGTAATGTCATCAAATTCAGAGGCTGACGGTCAAAATTATTATTATTATTATAATTATAATATTATAATTATTTGTGTAATAATGGTAATTGTTATTATTATTATTATTTTTAAAATAATTATTTTTCATATTTAATAATCGTGAATATTAATAATAACAACATTAAAACAATTCTGTTTATTAAAAGTTATATTATTTATTTATTTATTAATTTATAATATTTAAACTTTTAAATGCCAAAAATGAATTAATTCCGGTTTTAATTCCTCAGAAAAAAGAAATAATCAACGTATTCTCGACTCCATTTTGAACTTCTGTTAAATCGTCCGAAATTGAAAATTTGCATAATGACCGGAAACATAAATAACCGTTAAGTTTAAATAAATTTAAATAAATATAAATTTAATTTAAATAATTTATTTGATATTCTCCATTTGACATTTGAACTCTTTCTGTGTTGTTATTTCCTTTCATTCATCAGATTTTGGATTGATGGAAAGAAGGAAGGACTGACGGACGGATGGATGGATGGATGGATGGATGGATGGATGGATGGATGGATGGATGGATGGATGGACGGACGGACGGACGGATGGATGGATGGATGGATGGATGGATGGATGGATGGATGGATGGATGGATGGATGGATGGATGGATGGATGGATGGATGGATGGATGGATGGATGGATGGATGGATGGATGGATGGATGGATGGATGGATGGATGGATGGATGGATGGATGGATGGATGGATGGATGGATGGATGGATGGATGGATGGATGGATGGATGGATGGATGGACGGACGGACGGACGGACGGACGGACGGATGGATGGATGGATGGATGGATGGATGGATGGATGGATGGATGGATGGATGGATGGATGGATGGATGGATGGATGGAAAAGGGCTAATAATTGGTAATGAGAAAAATGAGATTATGTTTTCTTTTCCAGCACAAAATCTTCAAATGGTTCGATGAACCACGCAGATATTGAAAGCATTTTT
>CM067529.1:1650000-1725000 GCA_034509925.1 Hirudinaria manillensis | reverse complement strand
TCCGTCCGTCCATCCATCCATCCGTCCATCCATCCATCCGTCCATCCATTCATCTATCCGTCCGTCTGACCGTCCAACCGTGGAACAAGAGGCTTCCCTGGCATGTACATCAGGAAGATTTGCTGGAAAGCAATGGAGCGTGACGAAACGTTCGTCTGTGAATTTATTGAACGAGGAGGTGATGGGTGCACCTTACATTCTCACGGAGTCGACGGATCCGCCCGAGCCAAATTTGCGGCAGACGAGTTTTGCCAAGGCGCTCTCTTATTGTAACGCTTATTTAAAAAAAATAAAGGATTGAATAAAATCCATTTGTAGTGAATTAAAATCAGTTTAATTCAATAATTATCTTTATTATATAATATAATAAATATATATTTATTATATTATTGTAACGCTTGTTTAAAAAAAAGAAAGGATTGAATAAAATCAATTTGCAGTGAATTAAAATCAATTTAATTCAATAATTATCTTTATTATATATTATTATTATATAATTATTATATTAAAATTCATTTTAATCAGACATTCTATTACAGAGAGGTCATCTCTTTTCATTCTTCTTCCTTCCGTTCATTCTTTCTTCTTTTATTTTTCTTATTTTTCTGTCATTCCGATGAACAATTATTAGCTCAAAATATGAACAGTTCCCGCTAATTCTTTTGTTGTTGTCACGTGACCTGTCAAACGTTTTCGACGGAAGTCGTTTACAACAGAAGCTGTTGTTCTTTAAAAAGGGGTTTTTAATTTCCTTTCTAAATACTTTCATAACAAGCTTTGGCTATGACCCCGTGGAATAATAATAATAATAATAATAATAATAATAATAATAATAATAATAATAATAATAATAATAATAATAATAATAATAATAATAATAATAATAATAATAATAATAATAATAATAATAATAATAATAATAATAATAATAATAATATTATAAAATGGAATCAATCTGAAATGCAAAGAACTTCTTGGTCGAGGTCATAGGTTGAACCCCGGTTGCATGCAGCCGAGTGGGATCTTATAAATCTCGAGAAAGCATCCTCGCACTGGAAAATCTATCGTCGGACCTTTCACTTCCACCTGGAGAGATGGTGATGGCAGGGAGGGAGAGAGGGATATTAGGAGAAAGACAATTAAAGATACAAATAGGGAAACAAACAGATAGACACAAATAGGTAGACAAACAGAGAAAGACAAACAGGTATATAGAGAGACAGATAGAGAGACAAATTGAGACACAAATCGAGAGACCAAACAGAGAGAGGCAAGGAGAGAAACAAATACAGACACATACAAGCATACATACATACACACATACATACAGGAATTAATTGCAGGAATTAATTCTCCCGCACTACGCCACATTTTCCAGTGTCTGAAAAAATGGGCAACTGATGCATTACTTGCAGGTCCAACGTGGAATTTGTCAACAAAGAAATGATGAAAGAAATAAAAATCATTACTTGCACATCGCTGACAATTGTTTACTTTCTGTCAATTTTTGTGGCGCAATTTTATTTATACGGATGGATGGATGGATGGATGGATGGATGGATGGATGGATGGATGGATTGATGGATGGATGGATGGATGGATGGATGGATGGACGGACGGATGGACGGACGAATGGGGAGACAAACATTGGATGGGTGGATTGGTTGGTGGATGGAAGGACGGTTGAGTGAATGAATTGCTGGATTACCAGTAGGAAAACATCCGCTGAAATGAATCTCCGACGATAATGGTGACGGGTGGATGAAACTTTGAACGACAAGAACATTTCAGAGGAACATTCTGGACGTTGTTGGAAAAGGCAGACGTCTTTTGCCAACGATTTTAAATAAAATCGCTGAAAATTCACGCCAGGCATTGTGAAATTTTGAAAGGTATATAAATCATTTTAAAATAAATCGTGTCAAAAGTAAAAGAAAATTGATTCGCAAAACTTTCATCCTAAAACCAGATTAGCATTTAATCTGAGATAAGAATACAATCTGTTATTTATTTCAATTACGCTTGATTTATTTCATTTAAAAATTATAATCAGTTCAATTCAGTCGCAATGTAATTGATGAATTCACGCAAAAACATTGGTGCATTCCACCCATTGAAGCCAAGGACCCACAAACACACCCACCCAGGTATCCAGGCACACATACACACGCACGCACAAACAAAACAAAAAACAGTTTCCAACAACAACAACAACAAGAAAAAAGCCCCAGAATGGTTTACGTAGGAGCAGCCATTGTCAGGGCATGTAATGAAACGTGAGTAACTTTACATCACGTCTATTGATTGGAGATGCGCTGGCATCGCTAAGAGGAGCGAAGGAAATCAATTGATGGACAAAACTTGTCCCGGCTAGATTGCTCCTTAATGCAATTACGAGATCAGCTCTGGACTGACGGAAGGATCCTCCCCTGACAACAACAACATCAACAACAACAACAAACAGCAACAACAACAACAACAACAACAGCAACAACAACAACGATGATGACGACGACGAAGTACAACTTACGAACGTTTTCAACCGAGCTTGGAAAGCTGGAAACGAAAGAAGACTTTGGAGTCGTAAAATATTTTCTAAAGGCAAACTATTCTGAATTTCAAATGAAGTTTCGTTACGGAGATTTTTCAGTGCAATTTATGAGTCCTGCTTGTTTTTATAAACATTATTCCTACCTGGACGACACGTGGATTGGCTCTTTGGCGGAGTAGGGTGGACCTGTGGGTCCGTCCATCCATTTCGTTTTTTGTTTGCATCACGATTTTATTTTTCTTTTTACAAAAATTTAGATTTTTTCTTCTTATTTCTGGTTGTTTGTTTGTTTTTTAAGTCGAAATGTTTAAATCTATTCCAGCAAATCCGTTTGAATGCTTTCCATTTCGTCTAACAATATTACGTTTTATTACCTGCTAATGACGTTTCTGATGCTACGCCCCTTACGAATAAACCATTATTATTACTAATAAATATTATTATTAATGCACTTGTCCTTATTATAGTTTGTTTATATAACGTTTATATGACGGATTTTTATCCAGTTGTTACCTGGTGATTAGAAAATCACTTTATAAAATAATTAAAACTTTATGAAAGTTATCAAACAATTCTCTAAAATCTTGAGAAATTTTCGTTTCAGAGACTTAAAATAAAACACAAAAACACAAAAACACACACACACACACACACACACACACACACACACACACACACACACACACACACACACACACACACACACACACACACACACACACACACACACACACAAAAACACACACACACACACACACACACACACACACACACACACACACACACACACACACACACACACACACACACACACACACACACACACACACACACACACACACACACACACAACACAACAGCAAACAACGTCTCATGAATAATTCAAACCCCCTTTCATAAATACATGAATTCACAAATGAAATCCAAATCGAACGCTAGCAAAAGTTTAAAATAGAGAAAAAAAAATGAAGAAGAAGAAGAAGAAGATGATGATGATGATGAAGAAGAAGAAGAAGAAGAAGAAGATGATGATGATGAAGAAGAAGAAGAAGAAGAAGAAGAAGAAGAAGATGATGATGATGATGATGATGATGATGATGATGATGATGATGATGATGATGATGATGATGATGATGATGATGATGATGATGATGATGATGATGATGATGATGATGATGATGATGATGATGATGATGATGATGATGATGATGATGATGATGATGATGATGATGATGATGATGATGATGATGATGATGATGATGATGATGATGATGATGATGATGATGATGATGATGATGATGATGATGATGATGATGATGATGATGATGATGATGATGATGATGATGATGAAGAAGAAAAGAAGAGAAAATAAAAGAAACGAAAGATTGAAACGGAAGAAGGAATTCATCAAACGAAACTTTCCAGCGAAACGACCTACGAACCTCAACTGACCTTGACAATCGCAATCAGTCGGAGCAGAAGAATGAATTCCAGGAGATGAATCATTGGATTATCTGCGATGTCTTATGAGTTCCTTTCTAAAGACTCTTAAATGGAAATTGTGACAGGCGTCCTTCTCGGTTGATTCCGCGCCGAGATAAAACAACAACAACATCATCATCATCATCATCATCATCGACAACAACAATAGCAATAACAACAAAACCTGATTTCAATGAGCTCTCAGCGGACCTCAAGATATTCTCAGAGCTTTGAGGTCATCGAGTCCATCAGGCTTTTTGTCCCTCGTAGTCATGGTAACTTGACGTCGACTTGGGGGAGAGCCACCCTGAGTATCCACCATCCCCCCTATTATTATGAAATAATGCGCCTGCATTCGATGTGATGAGTTTTGATTGAATCAGTGATTGATTGATTGATTGATCCTTCGGTTGTTGTATCGATTGAAATGAAATGATACGAAAGTCTAAGAAGCGCACCCACCCTATAAAATACCACCCACCCTATAAAACACTACCCTAACTTACACTGTTCCTAGTTGTTGTCCGATTCTTTGGTTCCAAAATGGCTGAATTTCGATTGAATTTCGAATTAAGAAATCAATTCGTGGAAATCGTTCGAAAAATGCGCAGTGTTTAATAAGGAAAATAAATCATCGTTTTGCAATTGATTTGATTTGATTATTGTTATTAAATAAATAAATATATTTTTTTAAATTAAAAATAAATAAAATTCATTATTAAAAAAGTGATTTATTGCTTCTCTGGAAAAATGCCTCGCGTGACGTTTGACAATCGATAAATAACGTTAATTGAATATATTAATTATTTTTATTTAATTATTTATTTATTATTTTTATTTAATTATTTATTAATTATTTTTATTAATTATTTATTTATTATTTTTATTTAATTATTTTATAATAACTGATAATTATCAGAAAATGTTTGCACATCGATACTTGAACTCAACAGGAAGCAGGAAAATAATTATTCAAACGGCTCATTGAAATTCATAAAATGTCAACAAGAGGGATTGGTCAGAGCATAAAACCAACGGCGTTTTTAATTAAGAACGGCACTCGTGCCAGAATGAACCACCCCATAAACCACTACCCACTCTGTAAACCACCAGCAATCCTGTAAACCACTACCCACCACGTAAACCACTAACAACCCTGTAAACCACTACCTACCCTGTAAACCACCACCAATCCTGTAAACCACTACCCACCACGTAAACCACTAACAACCCTGTAAACCACTACCCAACCTGTAAACCACTACCCACCCTGTAAACCACTACCCACCACGTAAACCACTAACAACCCTGTAAACCACTACCCTACCTGTAAACCACTACCCACCCTGTAAACCACTAACAACCCTGTAAAACCACTACCTACCCTGTAAACCACTAACAAACCTGTAAACCACTACCTACCCTGTATAGCACTAGCCACCCTGTCAACCACTACCCACCATGTAAAACACTAGCCACCCTATAGACTACCACCCACCCTGTAAATCACCACCCCAACCATCTCAGCCACATCGACTCCTCAACTTGTAAATCATGCTTGGGGAATAATTTTGGGGTTTAGCGTCGCTATTTTTGGAACATTTGCGATGGAGCGGTTGCTATTTAATGGACAAACATATTGTAATGTTTACGTGAATAAATTATGATAATTTAATAAACATCGGGTGGTTTTACGAGGTAATTTTACTGAGAAAAATTCAAAAATTTAAATTTAAAATTTAAAAAAAAATAAAAATAAAAATTAACAATGAAAAGCAATTAATCTCATTCGGTCATTTAACTGGGAGAATCTATTTTTTTAATTTAAATTTATTTTTATTTTATTTTATTTTTTTGAAAAAATAATTTTGGAATTTAAATCCAATGTTTTCGGAGAAAAATGGCGCTCGAAGTGAGAAAGATTAACGCTCGAAAAGTTCCAAATGAAAAAATAAAAATAAAAATGATAAAATAATTTTGCAAATTCGTGACGATAAATGCGAATTACGTGCGCTGATGACGTCATTATAAAAACATGTCGTTTTGTTTTTTTCAGAATCTAATTTTTAACAATTTGCACAATAATTATTAATAATTTATAAAAATTAACGACACACGGTCGGGGAAAATAACCAAAGACCGAAAATATTTAAGAGACTAATTTCAAAACCTCGGCCGACTGAATTTGAGGTCGTGAAAAAAAAATTAAATTTAAACAGAAATAGTTTTTTTTTTATTTTTAATAATAAAAGATAATTCTAGAAACAAAGCTAACATTAAAAATGAATATCATTGACATAATAAATTAATTAAATGAAAAAAAGACTTTTAAAAATAAAAGATAAATTGATAAAGCAATAAAAGTTATGATTCATTTCAACGGTTGCAAGTACCCTTTTCTTTGAATGTTTCTTAGTCGTTTTATTGGCCGAATAAAGTCTTATTTAAGTGCTTAAATGTTGCATTAAGACGAGAGGATTATTGCAACAATAAGTCCTTACTAAAACAGAGAACGATGTCCAAATTGCGTCTCCAGTGATGATGATGAGGAGGAAGATGACGACGACGACAAACAACAACAACAGCAGTAACAACGGGATACAATAATACCAAAAAGAAATACCGCCATCACTGCAATACTGCTAAAACAATTAAAATATATTAAAATTTGATTTCTTAAATATATATTTTAATGTAAACACGTCTTAATAAATACATTATTAAATTTAAAAAACAATGTTTTTATTGCAATTATTTAAAATGTGAAAATTGAAAGAAAGAAAAAATTTAAATGCCTGAGGTCATGTGATTCTTTAATTCAACCAATGATCGGTCGTGAAAAAGGCGCGAATGTTTACTAATTCCGATTTATGATCCCAGTGTCATTAAGTGCAAATGCTTACGTAATATTTAAGAGTGATTTTCGAATATTTTATAATCCAATAATTTAAATTAAAGGCTAAATTAAGGAAATAATTTTAAATCAATATAATAAACGCTGATGATATCATGACATCAAACTTTCGGAAAACAAAATGCACCCAACTTGGGGTCAACTTCTTCGAAGGCGATCTTCAAAAGGTTGGCAAAGAAATTCATTTCAATTTAAAAAACAAAAACAAACAAACAAAGAAATAAATAAAATAATTTCAAAGCATTTTATGATGTAAAACGTTTTTAATTGCAGATTAGATCGGGGAGTATAATAATAATAATAATAACAATGTTAATAATAATAATAATAATAATGATAATAATAATAATAATAATAATAATAATAATAATAATAACATTAAAATTCGAATAATTAGATAACGAAAGTGCGAAGCTTTTAAAGCGATGGCCGTTGACGGTCACGCGATTTCAATTTTAAACCTTTCCCCTGTTTTTTCCACGGCTCGTCGACAGATGGCTCCATAATGGAGCATCTGTTCGATGCCGAAGTTAATGCCCTGCAAACGCAACCCACCTGGGAGCAGACACAGCGAGGTGACGACTGCCAGAGTCCACGTCTTCCTCAGTTTGCAACTTTTCCGGCAGCTCTGCGAATATTCTGGATTCTCTCCGTCATCTTCCATTTTTCCAGCTCCCTTCCAGTGGAGACGAGGATATCTAGCGCTTGCCCGGTTATAGTGGCGACAGTGGGCGGCTGTAGCGGGGGTGGTAGCGGCGGCAGTCGAGTCGCTTCTCCCCGCTCGCAGGAACGATTTGAATGTAGCCCAGGATCAACAGCTGGTTCTGGCTTTCTCCTCTCCTCGAGCCGTTCCGATTGTCATCATCATCTCACGTGATTTATGACGTCATAGATGGAAAACACCACGGAAGATGGAATGGAGTTTTAGTCACGTGTTCCTCGCTTCCACGTCCGCGGTGGATGCCAGGGACTGGAGACGGTCCGTCAGTCTTTGGGGGAACTTTGAAAGGCTCCAATTTTCCCTTTTTGTTTGTAAAATGTTTTATTTTAATTTTTATAAATTAAATAAAAGTCGTTGAAAATGACTTATTTGTATGAAATTATTCGATATTAAGTACGTTATTTTCTTCTTATTTTTTCAAAGAGAAAAAATGATTTTAAAACTTCGTTTTCAATTACTTTTAGTCGTTTGTTTATATTTTTATCCCGCCTACAAAATACAAATGAATACTTTCATCGGAAATTGCCAGACGTCTACATTGAATCAGTTCTCAGAGGTCTGATAGCGATAAATTTTTAAATTAACAACTACAACAACAACATCATCATCATCATCATCAACATCAACAACAACAACAAGAACAGCATCAGGAACGACACTAATGATCATAACAACAACAACATTCTCTTTCGAAGCAACATCAAGTAATACACAGATTTAAAAAAAAAATAAACACTGCTTGAACCACATTTAATAATAAATAAATTAATAAATAAACCACAATAAGTTAACATTAAAATTATTTATGAAGCAAATTATTTATGATTTTTTTACGGCAAAAGAGTTGCTGTCTTGGAATGGCCATAAAGAATCCCTGTTCTTATCTCAACATCGGAAAGTCATTGAAGCATCCCTTTTAATTCTTGCTTCCAATTCTCTCGAACAAACAAATATTTAGCGGCAAAAGGTTCCAATTATTTCCTATTTTGGTGCATTTAATTGCAATTCCAATAATCCGAGAAAAACCAAAAGAAATAATTTCTTTATAAAAGCGAAAAAACTATAAAAAAAAAAAACAACATCCGAAAAAGCGTTTAAAAGCATCCGTCATTGCTAACCATTCATTCGTTCGTTCATTCGTTCGTTCGTTCGGTCGTCCGTCAGTCTATCCGTCCGTCCGTCAGTCCGTCCATCCATTTGAGACTGTGTTTATCGTTCAACATTCCTTCTGCACTTAAGAAAATGGGTAGTTACCTCTTAGGAACAATTTTTAAATAAAGATGCTTATTTTCATCGATGGGAAAACCAAGGTTTCGAAATCCAGAGAAATGTTCTGTTTCCACTTGAATTATTTATCATTGAATATTTATTTATTTATTTATTATTATTATTTATTATTAAATAATTCGATTATTTATCACTCAATATTCCAATGCGAAGCAAATGATAAATTAACAAGTAATTTGTTGATCAACGCTTCATTTCAATCAATTGAAAGTTACTATTCCGTAAAAATTATTTGATAACATTATTATTATTCTTTTCTATTCACTTATTTATTTATAATATATTATTTAATTATAATAATTCCAATAATAATTCGAAGTCACCGACTCAAAAGAACGGAAATTTTCTTCGAGTCAAGGGGGAGTCTGAGAGAAAATTTACCTAAAAACATGAGACACGTGCGTAGACTCAAAATCTCAGACACGGAGACGATGCTCCACGTCTTTCCATTCCAATCTAAGCCCTTCTGAGGACAAGGGAAACTGGTTTTTCCTTTTCCAGGTCTTCTGCTGGAAAACATTGCAATCCTTACACCGGCCGTGCTCCCGCCGGAGTGCTCCCTGACATGGAAGGCACATAGTGATTTGTCTTCTGTTAAAGATTCTATCTAGCCATCATTCAAGGCTTATGCCTCTATGATTGATGGCGAAAGGTCGTCTCCGCTCGAGGGTCAAAGCAGGTTGCAATGGCAATGTCAGCGGACGCAGGGGTGAGGTCTTAAGCCGAGTAAGGATTTCATTTAATTTCGTGATGTAAGCACAAAACAAACTTCAAAAGATGGATCGTAAGAGGCTCAACTAACCTCCAATGTCGAATGGTTTTTCCAAACGCGGGAAGCAAAAAACAAATTATAAAAAGTTAAGAAATAAATGTTCTTTAATCAACACATTCCTCGGTTTTCAGGAAGAAAGTTTGCGATTTGTATTTCAAATTTTAAATTAACAAATATTTAGAAGTTCTTTCAATTTTAACTCTTAGTGGAACAATAATTACAGTAATAATAATTATAATAAGATTTATATTTAACCAATTTATTAAAATAAGATTTATGTTTAACCAATTATCCCAGCAAACATTCAAGCTTTAATCTAATCGGTTTCGAATTTTTACAAGTTTTTTTTTTTAAATATATTTTTCGGCCCCGATAAATGGGCTTGGAAAAGCCTTTTCCTTTATGTTAATTCGAACCTCTTGTCGTATACGCACTCGTTGAACCGTCAGTTTCCATGGAAACATCACTCAAGGGAGTCCGGTGTCATTGGAAGTCTTTAAATACTTTTCCAAATGATGCTCCTTCACGTCAACGCACACACTCACACTTGCATGCATCGTCTCTTCCTTTTCCTCCTCCTCATCATCATCTTCATCCTCATCCTCCTCATTCATGCGTCCGGCATCCGCTTCCAGGAGCTGTCCGATTATTCATTTCATGATTTCCAAAATGGTTAGTTATGATTATTTTATGGAATTGTCATTCATAGAAGCATTCCTAAGTCGATAAAATATACGAAAGGAATTAAATAACAACAAGAATAAAACCAGTAATAACGCTATTATAAAATAAATTAAGCAATAAATTAACCAAGTCCTTGAATATCGGCGAATTCTTTCCATTTGAAAATAATATTTAAAAAAAAAACAAACAAACTAAAAACTATAACAACAACAACGATGTTTTATTCCAAGAATGTCCTTCGAACGTGGCCTTCATGGGCAGCGGTAAACACTCGGACAACGGATTATCTTCCGACTCTGCACATGACGAGCAGTGGAAAACTCCGTGACACACGCCTCACAAGATCCTGTCAGCTGGAATGAATGCTTGTCTTGCTCCTCCTGAAAGTTCCTTTCCGTTCTGCATCAACCGAGCTATTATACGCCGTATTTTGAACCATCGCATCTTTAATTGCGCCGGAAATGCTCCAAACCCTCGGGGCTCGCCCTGATATTCGGAATAAAAGCGCCGCGATGTATGCGGTCAGCACTCTGGAAATCCCAGTCAGATTTTCTATCCACTTCCCTAGTGACTTAAAAGTGCTTTTTAGAAATTCGCAATACCGCTTGCAATACCAATTTCGAGTTATATCCAATCTCGTATCAACCTTGAGGATGATACAAAATGAGATAAGATACTAGTATCCGCTCCCCTATCGATTAATAAATCTTGCGACGATTAGTCGAACCCTACGATGGTGGACGATAATTGAGAAATCGCGAGCAGACGATTTCCAATTCGAGGCGCATCCAAGTCTCCATAACCGCGGATTTATGCAGCACCATTTCTCCGAGTCATCTTGCTCGCCGGAGAGGTTCCGCCATAATTCCATTAGGCGCGGAGCTATTTATGAAGTTGAAGGGAACCAACAAAAGAGCCGGCCATTTTTTTTTGTTGAAGATGGGTGAACTTGCCTTCCACGCCTGCTACGCGCGCTCGGGATGGACTTTGAAAGCGGAGGAGGAGGATTAGAGATAAAGAGATAAAACGCATACATGTATCTCTCGGATGATTTTATTCCCACTAGGAGGTGACCAGCTACTACTACTATTGCTACTGCTACTACGATATTTACAGATTCACGACATGCCTTCCCTCTTTGGCCAGACGCTTCTTTTCCTTCGTCAGTAGGTACTTCTTTAGTCTTCCGCTTTCCTCGAGCGACTTCATCTTCTCTTCGTGTTCCATCTTCTTCTTCACGGCTGGAACGATTAAAAGCGAAAAAGATATTAATCGATTGATTCCAGGTTGCCGTGGAAACAGACGAAAACAACAACGCCCGGCGATACCAACAGGACTTGAGATAGAAGGGTGCTTTTCCTTTCAGTATCTTCTCCTTTTCTGTCTTCTTTCTCTGTTTCTCTCGTTCCAGGTCCATTAACTTCTGCTGCTTGCTCTTCTCGCGATCGTTCTGGTCGGACGATCCGTTCATTTTTATTTTTTTTATTTATTTTTGTTTCACGAATTTGACGATTAATTCACAAAAAAAAAATAATAATGTAAAAAAATTTGTTTTTAATTTCACGGTTTCTATGGCATGAATTGGTCATTGATAAGAAAAATGAAATCCTTTAAAATAGAATTTGGATCTCACCATGCTCTTCAGTAACTTCTGCATCTTTTCTTTTTCAACTGGATTTGTTTCCTTCTTTAAAAGCTTCTTGACTTTCTAACATTTCAAATGTTTACTTTAAAAACCAACACATATTTTCCAGAAAAAAAAACAAAAGCATCCAATCAATTCTAACTGGAAATTAAATACTAAATCAGCTTCATTAAGATGGCTGACTGAACATCGCAACAATTCAAACTTTGATTTCCTACTTAGGAATGCACTCGTTCAACTCAACAGCAACTTAACAACATCATAAACACCATAATTCAATGATGACAACAACGAGTCATTCAGACAAAGAACAGACGGACGGACCTGCATTTCGCGTTTGCGGACGTCGTCCAGGAAGGCATAGCAACGTTCGAATTGGGTCCTGCTGAATTCTCCGGACGTTCCGTCGAACCTCGGGTCTCTGGCTTTCTGGGGGGAGAGAGAGAAGAGGAGAGGGGATGAAATGAGGACGTCAGAATTGATTTTTAAACATCATTATATAAACGGCCATTAATTAACGACAATCAGATGCTCCTCCGTCACTAATCCGTCAATCTCGACGATCTGCCGGGCTCCTCCGAACGTCTCGAGCGGAGGCAGACAAAAGCGAATTAATTTCAACTTAATTAACTTTGTTAAACTCACCTGTTCCTCTTTCGGAGCCTTGAAACGCGGTTTCGGTCTGACTTTTGATGAAACTTCCTGCGGCCTGGAGATGGATGGGTTTGAATTTGTCTCGTTCAAAAGTGAATCTTTTTTTTTGGTTTATTTTTGTGCTCAAATCGTTTTAAGATTTTTTGAGTTTCTCGTTTGGAAACCATTAAAAAGCTTTCCAAAGGTTTCACAACCACTTCAATAATTCAGTATTGATTTGTCAACGAATATTTTTTCACCTGTTTTTGTTCTTTTGAGCTGCCGATGGCGGTTCCCGATGCGAGTCTGACTTTTCTTTGGAGCTTTTGAATGCAGTGGCATTGAAACTGGAGAATGAATTGAAAAGGGGAAAAAAATTAATGATTCAATGTCAGACATCTCAAAAGAAGGAAATGCCAGAGTTCATTATAGGATGATTAAGCAATCAATATTTTTGCCATATTCCATTTGCTCAAACAAAGAAATGCCCATCAAATGTGGGCTTTAGTCCAGTAAAAATATGCTTGAATATTTTTTTCCATGCCAGACTCTCAAGATGTTTCAGCTTTCTTGTCTCTTTTTTTTGGAACCAATTCTAAATTTAAGAAAAACCCTCCTCCTTGCAAACAACTTTCTCTGTGTCTGAAGGTCTATTTCTGCATGGAATGAATCCTAACATATTTGCAAGTTACTCAGGAATTCAGCTGAAATTAAGGCCTGCATGATGAATGGACCCTTTCTTGTCATAAAGCCATTTATCAATCAATTCTTGAAAATTCAAAACTACTTCTTTTGTCAAAAATTTACTTTTAGAGTGTTTTAGTTTCTCCTCTGAAGCTTCCCTCATTGTAGTTAATTAAAGCAAAATGCAAAAAAATACAAAAAACAAATATCAAGAAGTAAACTTCACTCACACTTTTGTTCCTAAGTTGGCTTGAAGGGCCAACATATCCTTGAATGACACATTGGAAAGTTCTGGAATTTGTAAGTTATTTTAATTTTCAAGGCCTGTAAATTAATAAACTCATCCACCACAACCACCATGATGTTGTACTGACCACTGTTGAAGAATGTCTGCAGAACAAAAATTCAAAACTAAATCAAATAATCTAATAGGATTAATTAAAATAACTATTTTAAGACTGGTGAGTGATTACATTATCTAATGGGTTCTTCTTACAATCCCTCATCTATCTTAAAATCGTTAGGAACGGATCTGTTCATTTTGAACTTCTTGAAATTATGTCGAGTTGATGGTTTGCTTGCATGATGGAATTCATGCCAAGCATAATTCGATTAACCGACAAAAGAAAATGATTTCGAAGAATTTCCAACAAGAAATCGTTATTCTCGTTACCTCGCTATTCTCGATTGTTTCCATCTCGCCATCTGAATAATGACTTTCTTCGTACGATGAAACATCACTATCATCTGCATCCATCTCTCTGCTTTTGCGTTTAGACATTTCAAAATCCGATTGCAGAATTCCCGACTAAATTGTTGAACTGTTAAACCCCAAGTTATCGCTCGCGCATTTGTTTACATACAAAGATTTTACAACGTTGTATTCTTTTTCAAGTCTTTGGCCACTTTTTTCTTTTAAAAAGGAACAGCGGTTTGGTGTAAATGTCTTATTACTAAAACATCAAAAAAGTTTGTACATTCAGAAATCAGAGATCAAACGATGAAATCGAACGTTTAAATATTAAACTTTAAAACAATACACAATTGAGTAATCCTAAGTAAAGAATGTTACGTTATTCAGTATAAATTGAACAATCCGTTGAAAGCATTGAAAATCGTTAACGAATTGGTTCTCCTTAAGTGCACTGTCAAGAAATTAGTCGAATTAGGCAGGACAAATTTCAGACATCTTGCTGATCAGATGACGAAAGATGTTGTAATAGGCACAATCCTTAAAAGTCTAATTTCAGTGGCGTCACGAAGACTGGTTAGCATCAGTTGCTCTCATTTTCTGGAAAAGAAAAACAGGAAATGATTGATTACATAACTAACCGGTTAAACGGGGTCGATTGATTAAGCAATAATGATTTAAGGGTCCCTTATCGACAGACGGAAAAACACATCTGCTTCTAAATGGAACAAATCATATCATTTTGAAAGTAATCTTTATAAAAAAAAAAGGACTAGCGAATAAAAAATAATGTAAGTTCGGCTATGGAACAGTTGTTTAAATATAAATACCTCTAAAATCTCTTTTAAATGAATTTATTTAGGTTAATTGATCAACGATATACGTTTGAAACGCATACATTGTCATACACAAAGTAGTTAGTTAAAGAAAGTAATGAGCAACATCTAAGGCATTGAACTGCGTGCATATTATGACCAAAACTAAACCATTAAAAGAAATTTCATAGAAATAGTTTAAACAATTACAAATAATAAATAATAAATTACTTAAAGATTCTAAAATAATTTAATGAGTTAAAATAAACATTGTCTCCTCGATGACCTGATCGAGCATGGAATTCAAAACTTGGATTTGTTGAGATTTCGCCAAATTATCTGCTTCAAGGAGCGCTATGCGGGTTTTCAGAGTTTCGAGTCTCGATTCCTGAACAAATCGAGATAAATAAATTATATTATTACTATAATTAATTAAAGTATTACATCATATTATAACTTACGAAAAAGGTCCTCATGGAAGCGGCAATGGTTGAGGAAAGTTCATCAACTGGAAACAAAAGATCATCATCACCACCACCACCACGACCACCACCACCAACAACAACAGCAACAGAAGAAGAAGCAACGCATGTTGGATCCGGTGGAAGATCGGACGACTTCATCACTTCCATGCTGGATAACTTCCTCAATGGTTGATCCGTCTGCTTTGGAATGATTTCAGACTCAGCTTCCGTCCTTCGGATGTCTTCGGATTGAATCGAAAGCTGAATCCCGAACTGCGACTTCCTCCTTTTTCTCGAAACGTCTTGAAAAGAATCGAGAAATTCATTTCCGTTTTGCTCGCTGGACGGACGGACGGAGGGGATTTTCTGGTTCAATAGGTGCAGATTGTTTAGCTGCAGTTGGGAGGTCTCGCAATTCAGGCCGGCAGGTTCTGACATGAAACAGGCGACCATGGAGGAACTGTTGCTGATCAGGGTATCCGTGGTCGTTGTTTTGGTCAAAGGTCGGGTCTCGTCATCTTTCTCCGACTTGTCAGTCACCTCCTCTTCCTCCTCTTCCTCTTCTTCTTCCTTTCCCCCCTTATTTCGAGAGTGACTGGATTTTCTCGAGCCGTTTATGTACGAGGATTGTTGCTGGTTTTGCTGGGAAGTTTCGATAGTGGACGTCTGCCTGTGGACGTTGGTGCGGGTTTCGCTTTTGGTCGGAAATTCGTCCAACGAAGACGGACTTTCCACTTGAGCCGCCTTTGGAATTGGGAACTGTTGATTTGCAGTTTCGCTTTCCTTTTTGTTGCCATCGTTCCTAGCGAGAGGGTAATCGGTGCCTTGCATTGGTTTCCTAAAAGCAACGATGTTTCCGACCAGTTGACTGACGACACCTGACTCTGGATTCAAGTTTTTCTTCCTGCGAGCGCCCAATTCGTGGAGTCTTCTGTGTCCGTATTCCTTAATGAGGCTCTGTTGGAAGTTGAAAGTCGCCGTCGTTGTCATCATCGTCGTCGTTGTTGTTGCGAGGAATTGATTGTGAAGTGAAACTAGCTAATAACATTTTCTGTCGTGTTATGCCAATCAAGCCTAAATAAAGTCAATTTATTTCATTTGTTGAGTTACAATTAAATCTTTGTCTCTTTCCAGTGCAACAGAGGTCAACTGAACTGCACTTTCTGACCCCTAATTTAATTTGATAGTTTTACTTATTTATATTTTTATTTATTTTATTTTATTATTATTTATTTTATATTATTATTATTTATTATTTATTTATAAAATATAAATATATTTTTATTATCCAAAACGTAAGTTGAAGACAAATAAAAAAAGATGGATGTCGTTTAAAAATCTAAACACCATTTGTGACCGCCAGAAGGAGAGAAACTTGTCATGATGGGCTCCGTGTAAATAAATAAATAATTGAATAATATATTAGATAAATAAATAAATAAATCAATCAATAAATAAACAAATAAATAAATAAATTGAACCCCTCCCACTCGATTGATTTGATTTCAGAGATTTCGAGCGACGTGAGATTAATGACTTCGATTTGAAAAGATTGCCTTTCGTTGTCGTGGTCTTCTTTTTGGTTGCTTTTGTTGCTGTTGTTGTTGCTACTATTTTGTTGTTGTTGTGGTTTTGTTTTTGTTGTCCAAACAACGACAAAAAGGCGCTGTTAAGTAGTCGTAAAGTAGCGACGTTTTCGATTTCATTTCATCTTTCTTATCAGACGAATTACATGCATTCGATGCCTTGTCGGTTTCATCTTGATTAAATCCGCCGTGGATGAAGAGGAAGAAGAGGAGGAGGAGGAAGAAGAGGAAGAAGAGGATGAGGAGGAGGAGGAAGATGAGGAGGAATGCTACGACGATGCTAAGGGAATGGCAAATACGCAAGATCTCTCAGATCTCGCCGACAGGACTCCTGGGAATTTCCAGTTTTTTTTAGAAGACTTTCGAAAGTAAAAGTGAAAAGCCGTTTTTGGCTGAACTTTTGGACAATCACTGAAGGCAATCATTTCTTATGAGGCGAAATAAAATTTTTTAATTTTTAAATTAAAAATAATTTTTATTATTCCAAGACAGACACATACAGTAGATTGTACCTCGATATAACATCCAAAAACGATTAGTCATTCAACAGAAATTAAGCATATTTTCAGAATATATTTGTAAATAAAAAATAAATTCTAATTTAACCAAAAATTCCAAGCGATCTATTTTCAGAAAACAACGTTCGACCATTTATGTAGCGCATTTCCCAGGAGCGCCGACGATGCAAAACGCGCCGTCACTGAACTGTGAAATAATCGACGTGTTTGTTTTCTTGAATTTATTAAAATAAATGTTTAAAAACATTTTTAAAAAATGTGCTGATAAATGTCTGAATTGATTTGCAAATAGCAATTGTTAAAAGCGTCAAAAGTAATCATTTGGAAGTCACTCCTTTTCGATTCATAAGTCATGACTTTTGCATTACGATGTCATGTGACTTGTGATCGTAGCACGTGACATGGTCTTCGTTGGAGATGCAGAAGAAATATTTTTTAAAAAATCAAAATAATATTTTTTTTAGGAAAATTAAAAATAATTTTTTTTTGTATAATACAATTTATTTGGGATTGTAATATCGAACTTTGAACAATGAAAGATGATTGTTTCGTACGGTGTACTAAGTTTCAATAAATGTATTTAAGTGAATTTAAAGTAAAAATTTAAAGATATTTAAATGAATTTAAAGTATTTAAAAATAATTAAGCTAATATATCTGTAATAAATACGTTGTGCATTTATTACAGTTGGTTATGTAAATATAGGTTAGCTATGTTCTGTCAGAAACCAGAAAACCTAACAACTCGTCTGATCAATTTTCCCGCCATTTCTTTGATCATCTGCGTGGAATTCAATTTGAAGTCACGTTGGTTTAGGACTTGATGACTTCGTGTCGTTGTCGTTGTTGTTGATGTGTTGTCGTCATGGTATCATCGTCGTCATCATTATCATCACCACCACCACCATCATCATCATAATCATAATCATCACCATCATCATAATCATCGTCCTCATCTTTGTCATCGTCATAATGACGTTATATCACATTCATCTCCATCGCCATAACCATCGTCACCCTCCTCCTCCTCATCATCATCATCAACGATCATGATGATGATCATCATCATCACCATCGTCGTCATCATCATCATCACCAACCTCAGCTTCTGGGTGGTCCCTCAATGCACTGAGTACGTCGTCTCTCGACAGAACAATCAACTCCGAATAACCAACTGACCTCACGTCAGCCGTTCTCCTGATAAATAATAATAATAATAATAATAATAATAATAATAATAATAATAATAATAATAATAATAATAATAATAATAATAATAATAATAATAATAATAATAATAATAATAATAATAATAATAATAATAATAAATATATAACATAACAAATTGATTTAAAACGATTAAATTTCATAATAATTACAATTATAAAAATAATCTTTCATAATTAATTCGAAATAAAATGCCAGTCACTTGTTTACTCCTCCGTCCATGTTTAAAATTCCAATTTCCCCGAAGAAGTCACCAGCACTCATCTTCGAGAGAATCTCTCCGGATTCACTTTTCAATTAAAAATATTAAAATATAATTTATTATATTTATTACTTATTATAATAATAATATGATTTAATTAATATTATAATTAATATCTTTAGATTAATTATCGTCATTAGTAATTGTAAGTTATTATAAATAATATCTTTAGATTGATTGTAATATTATATTATTTTTATTATTTATTAATTTATAGTTATATATTATAATTAATTTGAATTAAATCACGACTAACTTGATATATAAAATAAAAAATATATATATAATCATAATAATATAAAAATAATATAAAATAATAATAATAATAAATACTAATATAGCAGCATTAGAACATAATTATATTATGTATTTATTTTATGAATCCGGTATGAAATAATTTAAAGACTCCACGATGTGAAGCTTCGTTTGAAAAGGGGTTTTCAGGGAACCACGTCCGTTTTGAATGAATTTACGCGAGTCTTGCTTCATGGATTCCATTCTGCCCCGAGTTGAGGGGCGAGGGTAAGGACTCGCCTCATTCTCATCATCGTCATCATCGATGTCGTCATCGTCATCATCATTATCATCGTCATCATCGTCGTCGTCATCGTCATCGTCATCATAACCCATGTCATCGTCGCCATCGTCATCGTCATTTCATCACACTTCTCAACTAACGAGGCCATCATCATCATCGTCGTCATCGTCATCTCCACCTCGTAAGTCAACAAGCGTTTCCGTGTTAACGCCTGCCAACGGAAGGATGGAACGTTGGAAGGATGGAACGATGGAAGTATGGAGTGATGGAACGTTGGAAGGAGGAGAAGAGCTAGCAAACGGTTGCCATGGAAATCGCAGAGATTTCAAGTAAAATTTTCAACTTCATTCGTTGATGGAAAAGTAGATCCTACGTGGGTCACGATCTTTTTTTTTAGCAGACCCTTTGGAGGCCTTCAAGTTCTGAACTCATCATCATCGTACTCATCATCCTCATCATCATCATCGTCTTACTCATCATCCTCATCATCATCTTCTTTGTCATCGTCGCATTTTTGATATCTTTAAAGTTTTCAAGTCCATTTAAAATTCATTTTCAGGCAGAGCTGTTTGCTTTTTATGAAAGGAATGTTTGAATGACTAAAACAGATGCAACCATTTTATTTATAAAATTATTTAATTTAATAATAATAACAATAACAATAATAATAATATTAAGAAGAAGAAAAATTGTAGATCGATTGCAGTAATTGATATTAAATAACTCATCAATGAAATAAATGATAATTAACTTCACATAATTGAATAATTAAATATAAAAATAATTAATTATTATTTATTATTATATTATTTATATTTATTATATTTATTATTATTTATATCACAAAAACAAATTAATGTTGATGATAAAGAAGCAGACGTCGATAAATCGCAAATAATGACCTTCATTAGTCCACGACAAAATGGTGACATTTGTACTTAAATATTTATAATTACGAGTAATTACGAGCAATTATATTTTAATCCACTCATTGAAAATAATTTTTTTTATAAAACAAAAATATAGTAAAATGTTTTTAAATAACTTTTATTAAAAATAAATATTAATAAAGTAATTAGGCACATTATTAAAAATAACTATTAATTAAGCATTTAATATAATGATTAAACTAAACAAGAACAAAATATCCTTTAATTTATGTAATTACAAAATATAATTATTAATTATAATATAATATAATTAATTATTAATTAATTATAATTTTAATATAATATAATTAATTAAAAATATTTATTTAAATTTAATTCAAGTAATTATATTACAATTATAATAATTAATTATAATAACCAGAACACCCTACCTGAGTACCTCGAGCAATCCATCGGCTATTATGAACATCTCCCTGGCCACTTCACCCTTCCTGCAAATGAGGTCACCGGGTGTAAAAATGTAGGTCCTCATCTTCAATACCAAGTCGTGCAAGAATTCTGGCTCGCATTCGTGGAAGATTGTCACCTTGAATTGAATTTTTTAATTAATTTTAAAATGATTAATTAAAAATTAAAAACTAGGAAATAATTATCATTTAAAAGATAATTGTTATGTAGGAGATAATTAAATGTTTTTTTTATGATATATTTATAATAATAATATTAATAAAATAATATAATGTTAAATTATTATTATTGTTATTATTGTTATTATTATTAAAATAATATAATGTTTTTTAAGTTAAAACAATTTTATTAAAAATTAATTAATATCCATCCATCCCTCAGGGGCTTCCATCCGTCCGTCCATCCATCCATGACCATCAATTCCACCTTCTTCAACGTCTCCAGGTTGACATGCAAAGCCAGTTCCGTCTTCAATTTGTCAGGGAGGAGTCCAAGGGCGTTGATGTCTCCACCACCGTTCATGCAACCTCTTTGTATTAATTAATTATTTTATTTTTATTAATCTTAATTCAATTAATTAATACATTATTATTATTATTATTATTATTATTATTATTATTTATAATCAATTTATTGTTATAATCAAACGATGAATAATATTATATTTTATTAAATTATAATTGATTAATTATTCGTTAAATCTTTTTAAATTGTAATTACTTGACAAGTTCATCGGATTAATTTCTTTATTTAAAAATAATAATAATAACTTCTTCAGATACAATATCTAAGTACCTCAATTAATAATTGTATTTAATTAATTAATTTAATCAATTATTTAATTTAATAAATAAATAAATTAATTACTTAAATGAATTTATTTATTCATAATTTTATAACTTATTTATTTAATTAATTAAATAAAATAATTATTACTAATGAATTGGCCGCAATTAATTTCATCGTTTCATTTATTTTTTTTTCGGATATTTTTTTGTATTAAATCGAAAGAAAAGATTTTTAAACATTCACTGGTTGTCATTAAAATGTTGTAAATAATTTATTTTAAAATATTAAACATTAATTTTTATGAATTCCACATTTTCATCTTTTTATAAACAAAATGGTTTAAAAAAGATTTTCGTATTTCTTTAATTTTGTAAGCAAAATTATTTATAAATACTTTCAATCCTCTGTTAAATGGTTAAGTTAAATTGTCATAACAATTTAACAAATTCGACAAATTTAAGTCTTAATTAAAATTATAATTTTATTTTTTTTTTGCCAGAATAAAAATAATTTCAGAACAAAAAGGATATTGCACTTAGAATTTAGTGGAGTGTGTGACAAACTTTCTCAGCAGAAAAAAATAATTGCAACATAAAGGATTTTGTTTTCTTATCGAGGATTTTCAGTGCAGCTATTTATTTATTTATTTATTTATTTGTTAATATTTTGCAAATTCAATTTTATTCCAAATAATATTTTTAAAAATATGACGAAATATGAGGACATAGTTGTATATCATCGTCTGAACGTGTCTGTGTCAAAGCATTTTGAATCAGTGGATTTGTAAATTACGGAGAATGAAAATAACATTCAATACGAAATAAACTTTTTTGATATTGAAAATGTTCAGACATCGCCGTATCCATCCGTCCGTCCATCCGTCCAACTATCCACCCACCCATCAACCCACCCATCCATCCACCCACCCATCCATCCACACATCCACCCACCCATCCATCCATCCAAATACAGTAGACTCTCCACTTTGCTCCATCGTTTATCCACTCATCCATCTACTTTTGGAAATGAAAACGATTTCATCGTTCATGGATCCAGTGGCAATCAACTCAGAATATTATGGCTGGTGATTTATAAACAACATTTGATGAATTATTTTAATAATAAATATTATTTTGTAATAAGCAACGATTGAATTATTTTAATAATGGATATTTTTAATTTTAATGAATATATTCAATATATATTCAGAAAATAATAATAATTATTATACGTATAATATTATACTTAATTATAATAATAATAATTATTATTATTAAAAATTATAATAATAATTATTATTAAAAATAATAATAATTGTTATTATTATTAAATGCATTGGTTTACTTTATTTTTAGATTAATTTTTCGTCATTAATTCTTGCAAAATAAAATCTATTAAAGGTTTAAAAGTGATCTTAAATTTAAAAGGAAATTTGTTTTCATAATTTAAATTTAATAATTTAAGTTTAATCCAAAATCTAAAATATATATATTTTTATTTAAATAAAAAAAAACTCCAAAAAACAAAAAAAAATAAAAAATGAGGAAAATTATGAATTTAAAATAATTAAGCGCCAAGTAAATCGGATTACCTGGACCAGGCGTAATCATACCATCTCTGGACATGTCTTTGCATTTCCTCTGGGACGCTGTGATGCCTCATGTAAGCTTTTGCACCATCCTGTTTAAAGTGTTATTATTATTATTATTATTATTATTATCATCATCATTATTATTATTATCATTATTATTATTATTATTATTATAAATAAAAGATAATGAGTCTGACGTGAATAACTAATTAGAAGTTATGAATAAATAATTATCAGATGTTAATGTAGTTGTGTCATTGATTCCATATCGGTGCCTTTTGCGGTTTAATTTGTTTATTTAATAATTTTATAAATAATTTATTTCTTTTTTAATGGAAAATAATTTCTTCGGTTTCTATTTTTGATTTTAAAACTTTATAATCTTCAAAAATAAAAATAAAAAAACCCAAAAAATTGCAACTTTTTTTAGGTCACGAAACGAGGAAGCAAAAATAAACTCAAAAAAAAAAAATCGATTCTTCGACGTTGGTTTCACTTTCGATTGAAGCCCTTCACTCCTCATTTTCCTTCCATTACGTTCCATCACTCATGCGATTCTTACTCGGAATTTCCAGATCCACTTTCGAGCAGCCATTTTCTAGCGTGTAATAAATTTTGGGATTTCCTTTTTCTATATTTAGCTCTTCCATTCATCCCCTGGAAAATCCAATTCCAGACTCAGAGCTACGAGTCTACCTCTTTGAGATGAATTTCCACGACCTGAAAGTCACTTCCACCTCCCGCGTGACGTCACACGACCATGTCGTGCATCTGCTTGACACTCACTAAAAGTGGAGTAACGTTAGCGACTTTATTTATTTTTATTTATTTATTTTTATTTATTTATTTTTTGAAGGCGTGACCAAAAAAGCATCGAACGACTTTACGCTATCTCTTATTATTATTATGATGATGATGATGATTATTATTATTTTTATTATTATACACTATCATCATCATCACCACCACTATCATCAACAACATCGTCGTCGTCGTCATCACCATCAATAACAACATCGTTTCCAAAGAGGTGGAAAAAATGAAACCAGTCCAAGATAAACAATCAAGAGGCAGGAAGTTGTCTCAAAAAACACTTGTTTTTATTATTTATTATCGTTCTGTCAATTATTATTATTATTATTATATTTTGTTTTATTATTTCGAATTAAATAATAATACTAATATTAATAATAATAATTAATATTCCTCGCTTCTGAGATTAGTGATCAATAATGCAATATTTTCGACGATTACCACGTCCATTCCGATGATGATGATGATGATGATGATGATGATGATGACGATGATGATGACGATGACGATGACGATGGCGATGATGATGATGATGATGATGATGATGATGATGATGATGACGATGATCTGAACGAAAGCGTTAGGAAAGCATTGTTCCCAGGAGTATATCCGGTCTTTCCACTCCATTACTCACTTCCAATTGTTTCACTTCAATAAATATTCCAGCAGTATAAACGCTGATGACGTTGACCGTGATGGTGATGATGACGACGACGATGATGACGATGACTACGACAATGCTAGAAGTGGTTTTAGCGATGGCGTGTGGCGTGTGACGTTGTGTCTTGATGTCGTTAAGGCGATGCTCTTAGTAAACAATCGAAATGTAAATTAGGTTACTGTGCGTCTTTCCTTGTAAACAACAACAACAACGACGACGACATCAACGACAACATCAACAGCAACAACAACAACAACAACAACAACGACGACGACGACGACATCAACGACAACATCAACAGCAACAACAACAACAACAACAACAACGGAATCGCATTGAACATGCCTTTACTAATATTTTAACAATTTAAACTGATTTTCAAAAAAAAGTCTCCAGGGACGTTTGTTATTAAAAAATATTAAAAAATAAAAAATGAAAATTTAAACACATTTTAAAATGATTTCTCGGAGGGTTAAAAATTGATTTTTAAACTTTAAATTTATTTTGTTTCGCATTTCAAAGAATTTTGAAAGTTTTAAAAGCTGGCTTTAAATTGAATAGCTAATGATATTTTAAAATATTTATATATTTAAATATATAAAATATATAATAATAAAATATATAATAATATAAAAATTTAAATAAAATTATATTTTAAAGTATTTTAAATATATAAATTAAATAAAATTATATTTTAATATTTTAAATAACTAAATTTAAATCAAAATATATTTTAAAATATTCTCAAATTAATCTTTCCTTTTTTTCTTTAAATTTCTTTCTTAATTTCCTGCTGTTCATTGAAATTTAATTCCAGGTTTTAAGAACATAAATTTATATTTCAAATTTATATTTTAAATTTTCATTTCATTTTTCAAACGAAATTTAATTTTATTATCAAACAAACCTAGAATAATGTGAGATAAATTTAATTTATTTATTTATTATAAATTAAATAATTAATTAATTAAGTATAATTTAATATTAATATTTAATCTATTTAATAAATCGAGGGCCTTGATATAAAATTAATTTTATGATTGTTTATATTTATTTGAGAAACAACAACAACAACACCACCTTCACCAACAACAACAACAACACCACCACCACCAACAACAACAACACCACCAACAACAACAACAACAACAACACCATCACCAACAACAACAACAACACCATCACCAACAACACCACCACCAACAACAACAACACCACCACCACCAACAACAACAACAAATACAAATCGTTTTTGGTCAAAATAAAACAAAAAAATCAACGATGGATATTCCAATGGACATGAACGTGTTATGACGGCCTTTAATCACGTGACGGTGGATTACGTCTGCCTTGAATTTATGAAGCAACACTGAGATTAAAGAAATCGGCGGGACTTTTGAACCGCGGAAATGAGGTAATCAAGGCAGACGTCTTTTTAATGATAAAAAAAAACAAAACACGAAAAAAAAAATAATAAAAAAATAAAAATAAAAATAAAACGAAATAATGAATCGCATGATTGACTCCAATGAGATTAATTACTTCGTTTCTTCTAAGCATTGGTTGATGTTCTCATCTCGTGGAGCAAATTAATGTTCTGCATTTTACCTTTTTTTTCGTTTTAATAATAATAATAATAATAATAATAATAGTTAATTTATATAGCACCATATGCATAGCGTCGGAGGCGCTTTGTGTGATCTTGTGTCTCTGGTCTAGTCTAGAAGGTATTTCTTGAAGAGGTGAGTCTTGTGTTGTTGCTGTTTTGTTGTTGTTGATGTTGTTGTTGTTTTGTTTTGTTGCTTGAACCTCCATTAACTTTTAAACTCGCAACATGAAGAAGAAGGGACGTGTCTACGCCTGCCGTGAAATACGATGGGATTCTTGGTCGCCATTGGTTGTGTTTTTCGTTTCTGTTTCGGTTTTTTTTTATGCGCTACATAAATGAATATCAAGTTTAATCAAAAGCGTCTTGTCATCCACTGTCTCCTCCTTTCGATCATTCGTAATTGCTAACGTAACCTTGGTTGAAACCTTTGCTAACGTTGCTAGCATCGCCCAAATGTAAAAAATCAAATCGTGAATCGAATTCTTTCTGACTTGTCAAACAAGTTTTTACTTTTGAAAATGTTTTCCAACCGAGATTTTTATTCGCTTCTGTGGATCCCTTACGTGGTTCAATCTACTGGAAATATGTCCAGAAATGTGTTTATGACTGTAAACATGAGTCACACAATGTCCCGAGGATGGTTTATAGTTCATATTTCCGTGCAAGTTCTTGGAATTTCACACCAGGATGACAATTTATGGACGACTCTGAGAAGGTTCCCCTACATCTGTGATCGAGAGTTTCATCTTTCTTTATATCCTAATATCATGATATCACGACCTCATGGCGTACTGATATCATGATATTCTTGTGTGCTGATATCCAGACGTGATGATGTTCTGATATCTTGATATCATGATACTCTGATATTCTAATGTTCAGATATTGTTTGCTTTTCGACTTTTTATGAATTTATAAAATGCGTTTCACTTTCTGTCCGATGTTTTCTTATTCAATTTAATATTTATTTAAGGAAAAATTGAATGAAAACTTGAAGAAATAAAATTTTGAAATCATCTTTTGTTTGTCTTTCTCGTTTCGAATTCATGAGGACGGAGCTGGAAAAGCTTTCGATTACCTATCATAATTTTGTCGATGTTTTATTTATTTATTTATTTATTTTAATTTTTAAAATAAAGATAATTTATTCATTTTTATTCATTTTATTCGTTTTTTTAATTCCTCGAAGTTTTTAGAGAAAATCGTTAAAATGAATTAATCTCGACAGATGGAGTCCCACGACCTTGATTGATTCTTCTTAATTTGAAAGTCTCTTGTATCAGATTGATAAGGTTGAAATTACAATAAATTGAATTTCATATTATTCTTTCATTTTTCTTTATATTTCTTAAATTTTTTTCCAATATTTTCGGTTTATTTTCTTTTTAAATGCCAAAAATTTTATTTTGCCTTCGAGATCTTATTTTGTCCTCCTGTCAACAATATTTCTGTCCTCGGATTTAAAATCCAAGGTGGTTCAAAGTTCAAGGTTCAAAGTTTAACCGGTAATTATGAAAAATTATATTTTTAATGGAGATTAAATTAATTAAATGAATATTTATTTTATTTATTCTTTTTTGCGATGATAAAAAATGTAGGATTAAAAATACATAAGTGTTGTATCTTTAAATTACTTGCTATATATTATTACATTATCCACAACAATAAGTATTTTAAATATTAATAAAATATATTTGATATAAATAAAGTTTAATTAATAATATATTATTAAAATAATTAAAAATATATTATTAATATTATATTAATAATCTCGACATAATATAAGAAGAAAAGTATGATTGATAAGTAAAATATAATTATAAATATAAATAAAGTATAATTGAAGCTCACCAATAATTTTTCAAATTCCTGTCGGCTTGCATTTCTGTTTGTTATGACGTTACCAACTTGACCTTTGGGGAGCAGAAAGTTTAATAAAGTCTATTATTATTATTATTATTATTAAATTTTTATAGCAATCATAATTACGATAATATGTTTGAATATTTATTTATGTAACAACTAGCAGCAACTAATAATAACAATAATAATAATAATAATGATAATAATAATAATAATAATAATAATAATAATAATAATAATAATAATAATAATAATAATAATAATAACAATAATAATAACAATAATAATAATAATAATAACAACAACAATAATAATAATAATAATAATAATAATAATAATAATAATAATAATAATAATAATAATAATAATAATAATAATAATAATAATAACAATAATAATAATAATAATAACAACAACAATAATAATAATAATAATAATAATAATAATAATAATAATAATAATAATAATAATAATAATAATAATAATAATAATAATAATGGTGATGTTATTAATGGTGGGTCAATTGATGGCGTGCGTCAATTAGGAAGGAGTCAATGATTGATCTCCGTACATTAGCAAGTCACGTGATGATCGATTGTTGCGTCATCGACGTGAATAAATTATTATATTAATTTATTATAACATATTAATATATACTTTTAAAAAATTATTATATTAATTTATTATAACATATTAATATATACTGTTAAAATATTATGACACTAACTTATTATGAGTTTAACATATTATTGAAATAATTATTTATTTATTTATTTTTATTAGTGGGATTTCATATTTTAACAATTTATTAAATTAATAATTATTCTTAAATTCTTGGATGATGAGTAAATAATTTAACTTTTAATAAAATTTTTTATGTTTAAATTTCATTAAATTTGTTTTCGTAATTAAAAGTTTTTTTTTTAAATCCTTAAAATAACACATCTTTAGAATTAAAATGATTTTTCTTTTAAATACTCGTAATTTATATTTGAATTTAAAATGTTTCTTGGTATTTTTCAAAAAAATAAAAAAAACTTGAAACCGCAAAATGTGGTGCCCTTGAAATTTATGCAAAAACAATTTAAAATAGAAATTATTCCAGTAATTTCATTCGGAAATGTATAAATGGTTGTCTAGAAATAAATACTACAAACTGCAAGTCCACCCATCCATCCATCAATCCATCCATCCTGCCATTCCTCCATCTATCCATCCATCTGATAGTCCGACCATCTCTCCATCCATCCGTCCGTCCGTCGATCCACTTTAATTATGTCGATAATTTGAAATTTAAGTGATAATTAACTAAAAATAGTTGAAATAAATTCCAAATAATTCCAAAATAATTTACAACTCACCGACAATCGTGGCAAAGACAAAGACCCCGATTAAGTAACTGACGATGGTGAAGACGTGTCTTGAAATAACAAACAGAATTTATTTTTATTCAGAACAATTTTTTGCTTTTTAGTTACAATTTATAGGTTTAAAAAATTTTAATCGTAAACATTATTGTGTATAATTGTGAAATGATATTGTTTCGAATAATTGAAATGTGCTTCGAATTATTTTCATTAACATTGATTTATTTTTAAATAATATTTGTTTTTAATTACAATTTATTTATTTCTGTTGCGTTGATCTTTAATTTATTAATTTATTAATTTAATTATTATAACATTTAATTTTTTAAAACAAAAAAAAGCTCGAAAATTATTTTTAATATTTTTATTAAAAATGTATAAAATTAAAATCACATTCGGCTGATATGTAATAATTTAGTATAAAATAATTAACAATAACCAGTGACGTACGTAACAAACCCAAGTTCAAAGGTCAACAACTATTATCATACAAAACATTTCATATTCTGACACAATGCACCGAACGATCAGAGAATTACGTTATTATTTATACTATTATTATTATTATTGTTGTTGTTGTTGTTATTATTATTACTATTATCTTATAATATAATATATCGAATAACTAGATAACGATAAATAATCCTTATGAAAACTAAATATCAATAAAAATAATAGTAATATTAATAATAATAATAATAATAATAATAATAATAATAATAATAATAATAATAATAATAATAATAATAATAGAATTAATACCATGAATTATAATATTAACAAAATAAATGATAATATTTATCCTATGAATAATATTACTAATACTATGAATATATAATGCAAGGACAAGGCTTAAAGGTAGAATTTGAAAATGAAGGATTCATGAATGTTAAGCAGAAAGAGAAGACGATTATTATACTATATTATATTATATTATATTATATTATATTATATTATATTATATTATATTATATTATATTATATTATATTATATTATATTATATTATATTATATTATATTATATTATATTATATTATATTATATTATATTATATTATATTATATTATATTATATTATATTATATTATATTATATTATATTATATTATATTATATTATAAAAATGCAAGATAAAAAAAACCAATATAATAGGATAACATTAATAACATGTTTTAATTCACATTATATTTTACTCTTAATTTTTAAAATTATTCTTCTTCTTATTATTATTACTATTATCATGATCATCATCATCGTCATCATCAAAATCGTTATCAGTGCTGCAATCTTTGCACCACTATCACCATCTTGATTGTCCCTGATTCTCAAAGTGCTTCTTCTTCGTCGTCGTCGTCGTCGTCGTCACAAAATTGTCTTCCATCGCGTTCAACTTTATTACTAAGCAACGTCTTCCTCTTCCTCCTCCGTTGCTTTCCATTTCATTTCATTCATTCCTTCGCATTCCTTCAACCAATTATCGTCGTCGTCGTCTTTGTTACCATCACTATTGGTCATCGTCATCATCATCATTATCATCATCATCGTCGTCGTCGTCATTATCATCATCATCGTCGTCGTCGTCATCATCATCATCGACATCATCGTGGTCGTCATTGTCATCATATCCATTTGTCAATTGCTGAAAGTTTCTTATGCTTCCGATGCACGTGGTTCTCTGGAGATACATTGAATGAATGGATGGATGGGTGCTGGGTTTGTGGGTGGATTAATGGACGGACCTATTCTCGGATGGACTGACGGACCACGGAGATATGGATGGATGGATGGATGGATGGGTGGATGGATGGATGGATGGAGAAAGACTACAGAAAAAAAAAGATGAATTTACGTGAGTTAATTAATTATTTACCTGCGCCCATTTATACCTGGGGAGTCTTTTATCGACCGGACAGGTAAGAGGATGGACGGACGGACGGAAAGAGTTATGGATGGAAGAGTTAATGTAGCGTATGGGCGATTAAAAAAAAATTGACCAGAAAAACTATATTTTCTTTTTATCACGAGGTAACATCCCAGGAGAGTTACGCATGATTGATTCCCAGGTGCATCTCGAATCCCATGATGCGCTTCATTGGAGTCAATTCGTTTTCTCAGATCTTCGTACTACTTTAAACGGATCGTACATACGTAAATTAAAGTACATAAAGCACTTTTAAAGGTAATTAATAAACAATTATTATTTAAATGTTATCAATTTTTAAGGATAATACTGATAATATGGATAATATTGTAATGATAGTGATTATTGATCGACTTTTTAAATACTAAAATCTTTTAAAATTTAAATTGTTTAATGTTTAAAATTAATTGTTATAAAATACATTAAATGTATAATTCATTTATTTTCCAAAGACTATGGGAAAGTTAAAGATTAACAATAGTTACTCGTTGGAATTAAAAATAAAATTCAGTAATTTCTTATTAATTTTTTTTAAGTTTATAAATTTTTTAAGTTTATTAATAAATTGTAATAAAATAATAAATTAAATTATTTTTAATATAATTCTAATTATCAACATTTACAATTTATTATAAATAAATTAATGAATTTAAAAAAAAAAGTGAAAAAAAATCTGAAAACCTACTCCCAATTGGTCTCAGGGGGCGTTAGATCCCCTATGGTCGTCAGGGTCAAAGTGGACCAGTAAAGTGACCTCAGATACTTTTGGGCGACTGAAGAATAATTTCCAACTGGTGTTGGATAACTCCATTTTGTATCAAAGTTTTGTGCCTGTTGTGAAGGTTTTAGAAGTGTTTTATGAAAAGGAAAAAAAAAGTTGAGGAATTATATTTATATTTATTTTTTTTTTTTTAAATTTTAATCATATTTATATTTATTTATTTTTTAAATTAAATTATATTTATATTTATTTATTTTTTAAATTTAAATTATATTTATATTTATTTATTTTTTAAATTTAAATTATATTTATATTTATTTTTTAAATTTTAATTATATTTATATTTATTTATTTTTTAAATTTAAATTATATTTTTATTTATTTATTTTTAAATTTAAATTATATTTATTTATTAAATTTTAATTATATTTATATTTATTTAGACCAGATTATCGATGTAATTATATTATTATACCTCAACTTCAATACCATCCGTGCCTGGTTTTAAATACTCCAACTTTAAAAATAAAAATATCCAAAAATAAATATCTTAAATTTAATAAATTTTTAAAATTTAAAACATTTAAAACTTTCATTATATATAAATAAATATTAATTTCTTTTTTAAAAGGTGCCTAAAATCAATTAATTTCTAAAATATTTTTTCAGCTCAAAAATGTCAACAGAAACATAAATACAAATACAAATATAAATACATATACAAAAATAAATACAAATACAAGTATAAATACATATACAAATATAAATACAAATACAAATAGGAATTTAAATATAAATATAAATTTAAATATAAATATATATTTAAGCATAAACATAAGTGTTTGTCAATTTTAAGTTATTTTTATGCCCAACTTTCAACTTTGTAATTTGTTCTTTTTCTTGCAGTTCCCATACTTTCTCGTGTCATTTTATTAAATTTAAAATTCAACATTACAGTAACAAAAATAATAATAATAACAATAATAATAATAAATAATCATTTTAAATGGCATAATATCAAAATTAATATAGTATAACATAACATAAAATTCTTCATTACAGTAATAATAATAATAATAATAATAATAATAATAATAACAATAAATATTTATATTGCAACATAATTCATTGACAACCAAAGATTTTAATATATATAATATTATATTAATGTTAATGTCATATTATAATTTTGACCAATCAGGACACGTGTAGTTTGAAATATGGTTGCATGTCTGATGTTTGATCCTCTGTTGACCAAAGAAATCACATTTCCTTGGAAACATTTGCCATAAAAAAGGAAAAGGAATCGAAAGATTTGATCCAATAAATCATCGTGCAATTCCGAATAACAAACATGGCGGATACGTTTGGCTGGAATTAATCCGATTATTATTATTATTATTTTAATTGTTATTATTATTATTATTATTATTATTGTTAAAATTATTATTGTTTCTATTACTGTTATTATTATCATTATTATTATTATTATTATTATTATTATTATTATTATTATTATTATTATTATTATTTATTATTTATTATTATTTTTATCATTATTATTATTATTATTATCATCATCATTATTATTATCATTATTATTATTATTATTATAAATGCTAACCATCGAGATGAGATAGTAGAAAGCCGCAAACCAATGACAGCCAAGGAAGAGAACATGTGACAAATTGACAACTCTCCACATGTTTGGATACGCTGTACGTGTTTCAACCATGTACACGAATCTGTACACACGATAGCATTTCAGGAACCTCATGAACCTGAAAAAGTAGATTGATTACAAATTTATTACTAATTTATTATTTATTTATTATTAATTTATTATTACTTTATTATTAATTTATTACTAATTTATTACTAATTTATTACTAATTTATTACTAATTTATTATTAATTTATTATTTATTTATTACTAATTTATTACTAATTATTTATTTATTTATTTATTATTACTAATTTATTACCAATTTATTACAAATTAAATACCAATTGATAACCAATGCAGTTGATGGTGACGTGGTGTGTGTTGATTGATTTGTTTTGGTTTTTTTTAATATTTGCTGTCAATTTTATTATTGGTAATTTCAACTTTAAGTTGAGAATTATTTAATGATTCAATTATTGGTAATTTTACTTTTAAGTTAATTAATATTTAAAAGAGCTCATTTATTGATAATTTTGCAATTAATTTAAGAATTAAAAATATTAAATATATTAAAAATATAATTCGCGAGAATTTTGCTTTTAAGTTAGTAAACGTTTTAAAATTCAATTATCGGTAATTTTATTTTTAATTTGAAAAAAAAAAATTAAAATTAAAATTCTTGACGTTGCAAACATGAAATTGTCGGTTTTCCAAATCCTTAAGTAAGTCGATGAAAAGTGAGATTCAAGAAGAAGCCATAAATATCAACAAAATGATTTTCAATTTTCTTAACAGAAATTTTAATAAATTTCTTTTGTAATTTTAATAATTAAAATTTTAATTTAAAAAAAACGAAGAATTTCAAATTAAAAATGCGATATAATAATAATAATAATATTAATAATAATTAATAATTCAAAATAAAACATGAATTAATTAAAATATATTTTAATAATTTAATCACAAAACACGAAAATTATTTTGAAATTTAAATTTAAACGAATAATCAATGAAATTAGCCAAATAAATAAAAATATAAATAAAAAGAATAAAGAGTTAAAATGCCACCTCAGAATGCTTTTGAATTACTCTGTCTCTTCACGTAGACAAGCAATTTCAAAGCTTCCTGTCAAGAACTTATTGCCGTCCACTCAATCACGTTAAGGAAGATGATGACGACGATGATGAAGCTGCTCGAGATGATGATGGTGATGATGATGATGATGATGGTGATGATGATGATGATGACGATGATGATGATGATGGATGCCAATGGTGATGATGACGATGATGATGATGGATGATGGTGATGATGGCAATGGTGATGATGCCAATGGTGATGATAACGATGATGATGAACGTGATGATGATGACGGTGACGAAGCTAATCGAGATGGGGATGATAATAATAATGACAATGACGATGATGACGATGATGACGACGACGATTGGTCATGATGATCACCTGAGTATCGGATGACTGGAGAAATAAATCTGTAGCAGGTCCAGTGGAGTTAGGGATGCCAGATCCAGCAGAAAGTGCTTCGATCTTGTGTAGTTTCTGCGCTCAATCGAGCGATAAACGAACGTAAATGATCGACGATTTTTCGTATTTTTAAAATTTAAATACATACTTTTAATTTTAAATTGCTATAAATAAATAAAAAGCTAATTGCAATATTTATAATAATAAATATGATAAGTAATATGTATGTTTATGGTAGAAATTAAGTTTGAAAAATTAATTCATTTATAATAATAAATATAATAAGTAATACATATATATATATATTTATAATAAAAGCTAGGTTTGAAAAATGCCACTGCAAGTCCATATTTTATGATGTCATCAGTCGATTGCGCCGGAAGCTCGTCCCGCTCAGATGCAACTCGTTCAAAACCCAGCTCATCTTAAATACGAAGAGAGGGAGGAAAGCATTATTTGCTTCCTAGTCATCCTCCAATCCGAAAGTTCACGAAAGAGTTCCAGAAATAGGAAGATGGGTTCGAATATAATTTCATTTCGTTCCAATCAAGAAGAAAGACACTCTATCGAATCCACTTTACGATTCCAAGACGTCCAGTCGTCCGTCCGTCGGTCCGTCTGCCGTTTTATCGCTCACCTCGCCAACTTCCGGCCGTCGTAGACGATGAGACCTCGTTCCAAGTACCCGGTTCTGAATTGGACGGCCACGTCCGTCAGATAAACGACGTCACAGATGACGTCTGCCAGCATCCACGCGGCCGGACACGCTTGATTGAGTTCCGGAAAGGCTTCTCTCGCGATTGGCGTCCAGAGGTTATAAAGGATGGCCGAGGTCAGAAGAGCCAACCAATAAAAGAGGAAGCATCCATCTGGTTGAATCACCGGCAGAATGAATCTGTTGCTCCCGACGAGTCTTCCGTCTCCGTCATCTTCCTCTTCCTCCTCCTTCCTCTCCGGGTCGAGACCGTCGATGCTGACCTGGTCGCTGGCAGCCGACGACTCTTTGCTGGCCGCATCGGCGGCTTCGTTGTCGCTCGTGTGGTTGCTGCTCTCGTGCCGCAGATGGCGCGAGGTGGAAGCGGAGGAAAAGGATTTCGCCAGTCGGTTGTGACTCGGTGTGCTGGAGTTCGGGTGGATTTGGTGGTTGCGATGCATGGAACTGGAGTGATTCTGAAATAGATGGATGGACGGATGGATGGATGGAAAGAGAGGAAAGGAGAGGGTGTGCATGCATGGTATCGGGTGGATGAAAGATTGTATTTAATTATTTGAATTTCTTTGTTAGTAGCTGCAGGTCTGTACTTCATTTTGTTATTTTATTTTGAGATTCAAATTTTTTTTAGGTTTTCTAACATAAAACTAGTGCTTAATGGCAAATCCAAAAACTAAGAAACATCGACCGAAACCGAACTCATATCTCTAAGGGAGTGCTTTTTGGCCAAAGTCCTTGCAAATGCTTCATCGCTTCTCCACCCGAGTCACACGTGGCGCTACATAATTGGACAGAATTATTTCTTTTTTTCCGTTTTTTTTATTTATTCATCAGAGTATTGCTCTCCATCACATTCGAAATTCTCTCAATTAAGTTGAAACCAATTTCGACGTTTGCATCGCTCGAAGATGCTCCCATGAAATCATCCGCCTCTCCATCCATCCATCCGTCCATCCATCCATCCATCCATCCATCCATCCATCCATCAATTGGTCAGATTCCATTCAGTCATCCAATCAAATTCATCCAGTTTCCAACAGTTCCATCCCCTGATAGATAGAGAAAGAGATATTTATTCCATGCCTAATAGACAATCAAGGAATCAAATTCCCCCTTCCCTCTCTCCATCTCTCTCTCTCTCTCTCTCCATCTCTCTCTCCTTCTTTCCATAATTACTAGTTTGGTCTTTGAATGTCGTCAGCAAAGAAGGAAAGCACTTTTCCATCGTCATTTTCCACTCCGTGATGCGTACAATTTCCGCTCTGAAGGATCGTTCCATAATCTTTTCCATGCACGGCGTTTGTGACGTCATGTCCGCCTGTTTTATTTGCACTAGGAATTATTTGACGTCTCTGAGATATTAGGGGGGATTAAGTTTAATATGCTTGTAAATCTTTTTGTTGTTTTTAATTTTAATTATTTTTTATTTTAAGTTTCAAATTGAAAAAAAAAAAAGAAAGAATGTTTTTCTCGATTGTCATAATTAAATGTTTAATTTTAATAATTTTAATAATTTTTATTTCCTAACTTGTTACAAAGTAAATGTTTGGTCATTGCGTCAATATCGATGAATAATTTCCTTTTGAATTTATTTAATTATTCACATTTTCAAAGATATTTCTCGTAAATTCCGGCTCTTTTATTTATCGGACGCATGACTTTTGAAACAAATAATAAATAAATAAATAAATAAATAAATAAATAAACAATATAAGAAAATATTGCAAAATTGAAATATAATTTGTTAAAATTAAATTTAAAAAATAAAATAAAAACAACAACTTGTCTCGTAGAGAATCTTTTCATGAATGAATCTTCCCGCGTCAAAGCACTTCCGCCTGACCTTGAATGCTGCGATCCTCTGAGACCCTTCACGTGACCAGACATGGCGCTTGCCACCTGATCATAATTTATTTATAATTATAAAAATTATGATTTATTTCTAAATACAAAAATTATTTATTTCTAAATACAAAAATATCATTTATTTATTTATTTATTTATTTATTTCATTTAAAAGATATAAAGAAAAAAAATTATATTTTCATTCATACTTTTGTAATATTTTCGGGAAAATAATGGCAATTCTTCCCTCGAGAAACACCTCGTTTGTAATCCATCCATCACTCGTTCGTTCGTTCATTCATTCATTTTCCACTCACTCCTTCTTCACTCCTGTCATGACGTCATAGGATACAAAGGAATGATCATTATCATCCATCAGGAATATCCAGAATATCAGCATTTTTTCATAAAAACCTCCATAATTCTGTGATCGACGTGGTTCATAAAAAAATAAAACAATTTGTTTCACAAAAAATGCATTTATTAATTAATTAAAAAATAAATAATCAAAACGAAAAGCTTCGAAAACAACCTTTTAATTGTAAACATAATAAGTAATCTTAATCATAAACATAACAAGAAATCTTAATTGTAAATATAATAATAATAATAATAATAATGTTATTATTAATATTAATACTAATATTATTAATCTTAATTGTAAATCAAAGGATATACACAAAAAAGGTTTGTATCCATTTGTATCCCAATGTTTACATGTTCATGATGATGATGGTCTAAGAATAGCACAAAGTAGGTCCAGAAAATTTGGGACACTGAGCAGTTATGGCGCCAAAGGAATGGAATTAAAAATAAGTAAAAATGGAATTATCCCTTTTATCGCTCATCGGATAAAACCTTCTTTAAGAACCTAATCGACCTTTTACGGCGAACTTTGAACCCCATCAAATTCAGGGGTTAAAGTTTAATTATAACGGGATTTTTTTTTTGTAATTTCACTTTCGGTTTCAATGAAACGCAACTTCATGCGCTGACCCACGTGACGGATATGGATGGTGAAGCGTTCGTTTTATACTGTAAATATTATTATTTTTATTACGATTTTTTAATAATTATTTTTTATTAAATATTAATTAAAATGTTTATTACTAAAATTTACATTATAATTATTATAAATTTACATTATAATTATTTTAAATTTACATTGTAATTATTATAAATTTACATTTATTTAATGTCGTCATTTAATTAAATTTTCTTTACTATATTAATTATAAAGGCAAAAATTGATATTAAAATTAATTATAAAATTATTACTTTTATTATTATTATTATTATTATTATTATAAGCACCGCTCCCATTAGGAGTTAAAAGTGAACTCCACACTAAAAGCCACTCGAGTGCACTCACCTGACCACCTCCTTCAAGCCGTTATGCTATAATTTCCATCATCATCATCATCATCATCGTCGTCGTCATCATCGTAATTTTTATTATTTTATATAATAATTCATTTGAGTGTAACTCTTTTTAAATTTATAAATTTAGGAATAATATTTGTTTTCTACATATAAAATATTTTTTAATATAAATTATTATAATATAACAATAATTATAATTTAATAATTAACTTATTTATAAAAAATTTATTACAATTTTTAAAAAATTAATTCGATTGTTTTTAAATACCAACCTTGACGGTATTCTTGAGCTTGAGCCATCTCGACTTCCTCCTCAGCTGACCCATCGGGGTCATTGGGTTCAAATGCTCCTCTTTTCTCCCCAAAAACCCCTCGAAACCCAAGATCCTGCTGCTCTCACTCTTCTTGAGTAGGGTACCTGTTGACGATTTGATGTCTTTGGAAGATGTCGTCATCAGCTCCAAGCGAACTTCAGCCATGGACGAATCACCGACTGGATTGGAAGCCATTCTCGGGAATTCTGAAGAGTTTTTATAATTAATTATTCGATTAATTATTAAATTATTAACTATTACGTGCTAACATGTTCCATGTTAATGGAATTCAAGATGATGATGATGATGACGACGACGATGATGAAGATGATGGAAATGCTGAGGATGGAGAAGGAAAAGAAGTGCTGATGATGATCATGGAAATGATGATGATGGTTTTATAATAATAATAATAATAATAATAATAATAATAATAATAATAATAATAATAATAATAATAATAATAATAATAATAATAATAATAATAATAATAAGTTTCCGTGGCGACGCGGATCGTGCTGGCACGCAGGACGCTCAAGAGGGATTAATCGAAATATTTTGCTTCAAACTGCTCTTAATCAAATTTTAATTTTAGCGATTAAGTGTAGTTTTGAAAATCCTATTAGAGGATATAAGTTTCGTTAAGTTTTGTTCTGCTGCAGAAAATCTGGTGGAACACCAACCAAGTTACTTTATTAATAGTCAAGATATTTAAATTCTAACGTTATAACCTATTAACAAACTTGGTCGACTAAGGTTTAATCTAATCTGTGTTGCTCATAACTTTATTTAATAGAAGTTATTTAGATAGTATCTTCAGCTTCGTTTGTAAGGTTCCAGCTAAAACTAGTCAAGGATAGCCTTAAAAGTTTCAAGCTAACACCAAAAAATATAAATTACTTAATAAACCAAGTTTTGCTTGAATTTATTGAATTTTTGTGCGGTTTGTTAATGCCGGAATCGCCATTTTATAAACAAGAACGACCGCCATTGTAACGTAAAATTTCAAATTTTAACGTATTGGCGTTTTGAAGCTGTTTTGAAAATTTAAATTTTCGATTTGCTAGGCCCATCATTCTCTCATCATAAATTATGCATTTTAATAAATATAATTCTAATTCTTTATATCTTCAAAAGTTGAATGCTGCCATATTAGCCGATCAAAATAAACGTCGCGCGGAAATTCGTAGTGTTGTTTCCTTAAGTTCTTCAAATAGTTACCAGACCGAGACACAGTCTCAAAATGGACTATCTGAGGATTACAAGTCGACTGTTAAAGTCAATAATTCGAAGTTAGCGAATAAAAAGCAACAGTGGACCAAGGAACAGTATGCTGAACTGATGTGGTGTTTTTATTATGCGCAAGCTAATAAAAATGAAGGAGGAGTTGTCAAAGGAACTTATACGACGTGGAGAAGTAGAAATCCTGAGATACACCAGAATATCAATAAGGATACTCTAGCAAACACCAGAAGATGGATTATTAACACAAAGAAATTCAATGACAAGGAACTCCAAGGCATTAAAAATCGTGCATGTCAGAACGCAGAGAGGCATCTATCAGAAACACAAACTGAAATTGTAGTTGAATCGATAAGTGAGGGAAAGTTTCAGTCTCCACAGAAAGCAATTGACTCTCTGACCATTCAGTACCCCCAAGATCCAGCAACAAATATTACTGAATTAGAACAACAAATTAAAAGTAGATTGCTTGAAAATAAACACTTGGATTTCAATAATAGGCCAAAGCTTAACAAAGTAAGAATATGCAAGGATACCTTAGAAAAGATAAAGGCAGCTAATGAGATCTTATCCAAAATGATAAGTGGTAGGCAACTTAATATAAGCGAAATTAATGATTTAATCTATTGCTCAGCCAGTGTCATAGCTGGAGTGCAGAAACCACGAGATGGCCCCGTCGGAAGGAAAGAACCTGCATGGAAAGTACGGATCAGCAATAAAGTAGAACAGTACAGGAAGGATTTATCAATTATAAGTGAAATAAAAAAGGGTGTGGCAACAAAGAGGGTTCACAATAAGGCTAAACACCTCTTCAAAGACGAAAGTAAGTCCCTAGAAGAGAAGGAGCAAGACATTAAGATGAAATTGCAGGCTACTGCCCAAAGGTTAAAGAGATACTGTAAAAGAAATGATGGGTACCATCAAAATAAGCTTTTCCAGGAGGATGCAAAGAAGTTTTACCGTCATTTATGTAAACGAAACGAAGCAATTAGTGACCCACCCTCTGTAGAGAAAATTGAAGAATTTTGGAGAGGAATTCTTGAGAATGAAATTGTGCACAACACTGAAGCTGCTTGGGTAAGAGATGAGGAAATTGCATTTAGGAATGTGGTTACAGAAGAATGGAAAGAATTTAAAATAAGTGAAATTCAGGAAGTTATTAAAAAATCTTCAAATTGGAAATCCCCAGGCCCTGACAATATACAAAATTTCTGGATTAAACGTTTTACCTCTCTCCATAGTATACTTACAATAGCTTTTAATGATTTGATTAATAACCCAGAAAATATACCATCCTGGCTAACCTCCGGTATAACTTTTCTCCTCTCAAAAGGTGCAAACCAACACAATCCCAAAAATTACCGACCTATAACCTGTCTTCCCACCTTATATAAATTGCTGACCTCTGCAATATCAAACCGACTATACACACACCTTGATAAGAACAACATTCTCCCTATAGAACAGAAAGGCTGTCAACGAGGGTCAAGAGGTTGTAAAGACCAGTTGCTTATAAACAAGATGATTGTAAGCACTGCCAAAAGAATGAAGAGGAATTTAGCAGTGGCATGGATTGATTATAAGAAGGCATTCGATAGTGTCCCTCATTCTTGGATTTTGGCGTCAATGAAGATGTATGGAGTCCCTGCTAGAATCACCGGTTTCATGGAATGCTCGATGAAAGAATGGAAAACCGAACTTATGCTGTGTCATCAGTTAGGTTGCATAAAAACCAATAGAATAAGCATTAAGAGAGGAATCTTCCAAGGTGACTCTCTCTCACCCCTCCTTTTCTGTTTGGCTTTAGTACCCTTATCAAATATGCTAAATAAATTAAAATTAGGATATGAAATAGAACCAAAAGAACAAATATCTCATTTACTTTACATGGATGATCTAAAAATATTTACTAAAACAGAAACCCAACTTAACAAGGCCCTAACCACAGTCAAAACGTTTACTGATGACATTTGCATGGAGTTCGGTTTAGACAAGTGTGCCGTAGCTATAATGAAGAGAGGCAAGCAGATCAAAAGCCGAAACATGCCATTTGACGATCACAATTCAATTCAGAGTCTTAACGAAGAGGAGGCGTACAAATATCTTGGAATCGATGAGAATGGTGACATTAAACATCCTGAAATGAAGGAGAAAATAGCCAGAGAGTATTACCGTCGGGTGCGTCTCATTCTCAAGTCAGAGTTAAATTCCAAGAACAAGTTATCGGCAATTAATGCTTTGGCAATTCCAGTGCTCACCTATAGCTTTGGCATAATTGATTGGAGAAAGTCTGAAATCGACAAAATGGATCGCAAGACACGAAAGTTGCTGACGATGCATGGACTTCATCACCCAAAAGGAGATGTCAGTCGACTCTACATTAAAAGACGCAATGGAGGCCGGGGACTTATCCAACTGATGTCTGCCTACAGCTGTTCCATGGTTAACTTGAGTGATTATATTGAACAGGGCAAAGATAGGCTCTGTAGTCTTGTCAAAAAGCATGAAGCAGGGAAGGCAAAATATTCTCTCCTTAAGGAAGCAAAGACAATTAAAAATAAATATCTGTCTTTGCCCACTGTTCAAACATCTGTGAAAGAAATGTTAAAGGACAACATGGAGAAGGAGAGAATAAATGAATTGAGGGAAAAGCCCATGCATGGACAATTCTTTTGTAACTTAGAAAAGAATTGGGTGGACAAAGAAGCAAGCTGTGCTTGGTTAAGAAGCGCTGGGCTCAAAGGCGAAACTGAAAGTTTAATCATGGCAGCTCAAGACCAGACACTAAACACACGTTACCATCAACGCATGATATTAAAGCAGAAGATAGATGGCAATTGCAGGATCTGTGGCAAGGCCCAAGAAACGATAAGCCACATAACGTCGGGGTGCACTGTGTTAGCAGCAACTGAATATTTGCACCGACATAATAAGGTGGCCAGTTACATCCACTGGGTTGTATGCCGTGAGCTAGGATGGGAAGTTCCAAAGAAATGGTACGAGCACACGCCCCAAAGTGTGACGAATATAAAAGATTACACCATTCTATGGGACTATGCAATTATCACGGACAGGAAAATATTGGCCAACAGACCTGACATTGTCATCCATGACAGGAGATCCAAGTCTTGCCTGCTAATCGATGTTTCAGTCCCGGATGATAAGAACATCGCGCTCAAAGAAGCTGAAAAAATTAGCAAATACAAGGACCTGGAGATTGAAATCAACCGGATGTGGAAAGTGAAGTCTAAAGTCGTTCCGGTAATTGTAGGAGCGCTCGGAACGCTAAGAAAAGACTTTACAAAGTATGTAGAGTTAATACCAGGACGACCAAAGACTTCGGAGATTCAGAAGATCTCCTTACTGGGCACTGCCCACATTCTTCGGAAAGTTCTTGGATGAATTGCTGAGAGCACTGGTAGTGCTCAGCATTCATTCATCACCGGCTGTGAGACCGAGAAGAAGCAGGAAAAATGTGTATAATAATAATAATAATAATAATAAATAATAAATAATAATAATAATAATAATAATAATAATAATAATAATAAATTCTAAGAGTACAGCATTGTGCATCCCGCCTTTTGTGGAAATTGCACTCAGACGCATCCGTGCTTCCCGCGTTGATGACGTCATCGGGCACCTGTTTTGGGGTCGTGAAAGATAATTGGCTGTCAGGTGTAAACAACTGGTCCATGATTTTTAACAGGTACTTCCGAGAAATGATTTGTTGTGGTTGTCGTTGTTGTTGGTTTAATTCATTAGTTCACGTAGTTGGTGTAATAGCGTTATTATTATTATTATTGTTATTATTATTATTATTGTTATTATTATTATTATTGTTATTATTATTATTATTATTATTATTATTATTATTATCATTATTATTATTATTATTATTATTATTATTATTATTATCATTATTATTATTATTATTATTATTATTATTATTATTATTATCATCATCATCATCATCTTCAGAGTTGAGCGTTATTTAATTATTTTATTACCATAGATTTCTATATTTTACATTATTAAATCAGTTAATTAATTATTTAACACGTTTAATTACTTCGTACAAAAGTCATGTCATTGATTTTTATAATTAAAAAACAAACAGTTTCCATGACAACGCTCGGCTGAAACCGGAGAAGACGATGAAGACGACGACGACTAACGAGTTTCAGTCTTCCAGGTCACGTGATCGGAGCCCGGCGATACAGGAGATGCCGGGGTTAAACAAGCGCGGGATTCCATTTTCCAGGACGGAATGAGGGAGTCACGTGGTCTGGAAACATTGGGACTGAAAAGTCTTTGTGGACGATTGGAAACGTTGAAATGTTGAATCGAAATTTCAATCATGAAAATCAATCGGAGTTAAGTAAGGGAAGGAGGTGATTATATCATCAATCCATGGACGAGAATTGAATGAAAGAACGAATGAATGAATGAATAAATGGATGAATGAATGATCGAATGAATGAACGAATGAATGAATGAATAAATGAATGAACGAATGAATAAACGAATGAATGAATGAATAAGTAAAGGATTAAGAAAGCGAAAGAACGACTGGAGGAAACTGTGGAGGAATGAACGACTGATTGTACGACGAGCGGAAGGATGAATGAAGGATCTTTCGACTTAGAGATCTTGGAGCCATTTCAAGGAGGCGTCCATGCAAACTTCATAAAACTTGCACAACTTGCATCTCAGCAACTTAATCATGAATAAGCACTTTGTCTTCAGGTTCTCGCGTGAATGAATGAATGAACGAATGAACGAACGAAGGGATGAATGAATGAATGAAAGGATGAACGAATGAATGAATGAAGGAAGGAATGGATTGATGAACGAATGAATGAATGAACGAACGAACGAAGGGATGAATGAATGAATGAAAGGATGAACGAACGAACGAATGAATGAAGGAAGGAATGGATTGATGAACGAATGAATGAATGAACGTGACGATCATTTTCAGGTCAAAATGTAAAAAAATAAAATTAAAATAAATTTTCTATTTTACAAAAAAGAAAAGAAAAAAACCCGAATGTTTAAATTGATTATTTTATCACCTGAGTGGAAAACCATGTTTTAAAAATGTCCTACCAACAATATTTTCCTAATCTCAAAATATAAATCCATCATCATTATCATCGCCAGTAGAATTGATTCATATCCAGTTTAAGTTTTCTATGTTGTTTATATTTATTTATTTATTTATTTATATATTTATTAATATTTATTTATTTATTTATTTATTTATTTATTTATTTATTTATTTATTTATTTATTTATTTATTTATTTATTTATTTATTTATTTATTTATTTATTTATTTATTTATTTATTTATTTATTTATTTATTTATTTATTTATTTATTTATTTATTTATTTATTGACAAATAAGTAATTATAATTATTTCATTAATATTAAATAATTGTTTCTGATGAATTGGAAAAATTAGTGCCTTTGTTTGAATGTAATTCTTCACGTGACTGGCAAGAAATTAATCATTCCCAGATTAATATTTGTAGGATATTATAAATTTAAAAAAAAATTCATCGTTTTGCCAACAGTCCAGAAAGTGTTAAAGTATCGGGTGTCGAAAACAAGGAGGTCTTTGATTGAATCTTTGATTGAATCCTTGATCGAATCCGTGATTAAATCCGTGATTGAATCCTTGATTGAATCTTTGATTGAATCTTCATTTCCTTTTCAACATCTTCCTTCAATTGGGATTCGAACTTTCTGCAAGTCAGTGCAGTTTTTTCCATGATATTTTATTTAAGACCATCATCGATGGGGTTTTAGTGCATTTTGTTTTGTTTGTTTTGTTTAAACAGGCAACAACAAAGAACGGAAAATGCTGTCAGATAAATTCCAATAATCGCCTCTCTGAGAAATTAAATTCTTAATTAATTAGCAACGCTATTTTAACAAAAACTGATTGAAACAAACGTGCTCGTTGTGGAAGGAAGGAAGGATGGATGGATGGATGAACGGAGGGATGGATGGATAAATATTTGAATGGTTGGGTGGATCAATGATGGATGGATCAATCGATTGTCCAATTCTCGAAGAGAAATGTCAGAAATTCATCCAAGCGAGTCGAATCCTGAAGTTGATGGTAGGTTTCAGATGCAATTGATAACATTTAGCGACCCTTTTTCTCATGAAAAGGACCCAGAATGTCGATAAAAGCGGAGACAAAAATGTCTTTAAAATCTTCTCCTCTTGGAAGAGCAAAACCGATGGAGCGTGACGCACCGTGCGATCGGCAACCTCCGAGACATCAACGTCATAAATGATGTCACAATCCACGCTCCAATGACCTCCGTGAACCCAATGCCGGTTGCGGATGTAAACAAAATTCGAGGCCGACTGAGCCCTCCAATCCCATCGAAGCTTACAAATGGCGTCAACCAATGGGAAGAGGGGTGAAAGCCATTCCGGCCAATCAGAAGCAAAGGAAGGCACGCCCCTCGTAAATAATGCACTGCTAATAACATTAAAACTAATAGCTCCGTCTCACACAAATGCAATGGATTTTGATTATTTTTAAGATAAAAAGAAAGAAATTGCCGAACAAAAAAAAAATTTCGCGGGAGAAAATGTGACATCGTGGTTTATAACACGAGAGGCGATATTTGCCACTTCGTGTTCCACAAGACTTCCATCTCAATGAAGGACTTCCTTTATGTTTCGATGTCGAAGACAAAAATGAAAGGAGATCCTTATTCTAGTTTGTTTTTGTTTCAAATTTTAAAATAAAAACTTATATTTACCTAATAATAATAATAACAATCAGTTTGCATTGTGCCACGTATGGTGCAAAGCGTTAGTGTGTATTTCTATGCCTCTATTATCAGCTTAACTTATTAAATAAATTAATTAGGGAAACGGCAAATTGCAAGAAAAATTAAATTGGATTGAATTTTAGATATTTTCATTTTAATTCAAAATAATTTACGGATGATTAAGCGGAAAAAATATTTTGGTCACAATTCAATTCAACCAACTAAATTGCAATGGCTGTGGTTGTTTACTTGAGGTATTGTGTTTTACCTCCCCGGTTCAGAGGTCATGAACTATGACCTTCGCTGTCATAGGTCGGCCGAGTAAATGAGGTCTTTGTTATCCAATATTACACGCTGAAATGATACAATCAGGACATCCAAAGGAGCAGGGAATATTTATTTTTCATTCGAACTTACTAATCTTAAATCTTTATTCTTTACCAGTGAATCCTTTAAGCAAAATTCATATTTAAATTTGGTAAATTAAGTCTGGCGTATTTACCAAGAGATTTCAGTCTACGATAACCACCGATCTTCACTAGTTATAGAAACTGCCTCCTGGATGTTTGATTAAACTGTAGAGTATAAAAAAAACGCAGAAAAAAGCTCCTGTGAAATATCAAAAATCGATCCCAATTTTGTGCACTTTCGAATATTTATCAGAGTCGATGCATCCGAATAACGGCCTGAGGAGAAAGATAGAAAATTAAATTACTCAATAAAATCTATTTTTCCGAAAAATGGCCACAAAAAAATAAGAGACTTTATGGGACGCGAGATTTCATTACAGTGATAATTGACATTCACCCACCTTTCTGGAGAGTCAAAAATACAGCACCAAGATCTAATTGAGTTTTACTTAAAACTGCAAGAAACTTTCTCACATTAACCAGAATTAATTTAATAAAATTAAATTTACTAGATGTATAGTTACTAGGCGTATCAAACTCGCTTCTAGGTCCTCAAAAAGATTTCCATGGCGACGGTAATCGCATTTAGAAACGAAATATCTTCGAGGGATGGGCGATTCAGCTTTTATAAAGTAGGCATCACAGATCTAGTGGATCTCACTTTCATGATTTCTCTCACTCGACCGCTCCAAGAGACGTTTCCAGGTAGGAACGAATCTCGGAACAAAGTCACTAAAAATGCAGGAAGCGTTCCGATCCTGCAGACCGCCCTGAAGAGAGTTGGTTGACAAGAAAGTCCATTATGAAAAAGGAGGTCCGTAATTCCATTAGAATGTTCCAGGAAAGCTTTTTGAAACGAGATATATTTGAATCATTCGGCATAAACAAATTTAAGGATATCAATGCTTCGCAGTGTCAAATCTAAATACAAGATGAGAAACTAACGAAAATTAAATTATAGAAAATAAGCGAATATTCGTCTTGGAGTTTAAGCCAATCCAAGTTCTAATGTAATTCCTTTACAAGTTTCTTAATATCAACATTATCTCAGAGAATGGAAAAAGTGGATCAGTACTTGAAATTATGGCTTACGATCTCTTGCAATGAACAAAATGTGGAAAGACTCTGATTGGATTAAAAATGATTAGTGATAACTAACTTTAAATTCAGTAACATATTCGTACTTGAGATAAAAGAAGAAAAGGAATTCAGATCTTACACGCTATTAATTAATTAATTAACAAAGCTATAAATTAAACGTGGCTCAATTAAGTTACCGGATATTTTACTCAAGCAAAAAAACGCGTCCAGACGATACATCAGAACACTAAAGCGTTTCGGAAATAGCTAAACATATTACTTCTGCTCGCTAAGTGTTGGCTCCTCGTAAAATAATTACTTTTAAAATTAAAAAGTACTCGTGAAATGTTTATTCATTGTCCATCCGAGGAACTTTAAATTTCCATATCAACTCCCAGAGTTATTTCGAAGATTCAACGCGTTTTACGCTGGCAACATCATCGCTGCCCACCATCTTTTCTGTCATTGTTAGGTAAGAAACCGAGTAAGTTGTTCCGTTTTCAATCCATATTGTTTTCTCTTTGCCTTTGGTGTAATTGCTTTCCAGCATTATATTAATTTTTTCCGGATAATCGGTCCAGTTGCCATCCTTTTCTCTGTAACGCCAGACGACTCCAAGCTTTGAAACTCCAGCGCCATTCGAAGATGACTTATGTCTTCCAGAATCGGCAGTTAGAGTTAATTGCTTTAGCAAGTTCTCAGTAACTGAATTGTGATGCCCATTCAGTGCTTCATCTTTCTTTGCTGGCTTTGAGTCTGGTTTTCCTGGGGTTCTATTATCTTTGATGAAGGAATAAATCATAATAAATCTGACATGAAATATTAAGTTTCACAATAAGCAGATATGCCAAATTCTAACCTGAGTTGGCTTTAATTATTGTTGTCCACATAGGGATCCTTAGTTTTGGATTAAGAGCCCTCATGTGGTCAAAGAAAGCCTGAAATTTACTTTAAATCTTTATTTACTAATTAACATAATGAGACTGTTTTAAGCAACACAAACAAAACTAAAACATCTCCATTCAATTTACTATTCCTTTGTTTAGTAATGTCCCAAAACTATTGAATGAATTGTCGGTGGATCACCTTTATTATATGCTCATCTGAAGGATGCAAAACAATGACGATTCTTTGAAGTGTTTTATCAAATGAGTGAAACATGGCGAATCTATGAACTTCCTCCAGGATCAGAGCAGCAGAGACACTTTCTTGGAGGCCAACTCCTGTCCCAAGAGCTGGGACAGCCAAACTTGACAATCCATACTCAAAACTCGTTCTGATAGCATTTATGAGAATGTTCCTCACACTCTGGTAAGCAGACAATAAAAACAAGTATCTCAAAACATTACTGCTCAAGAATATTTATCAAGCTGGAGAAACAATCAAACATTTGAGTCCCTTTGCTTATTAACCCTCAAAACTGTTAAGATTTATTTTAAGTTCAAGAATTCTTTTAAGAAAAGACATCTTTAAATTTTAGGCTCCAATTTTTCTCATGATGTATGGTATTTCAATGGATGAATATTTTTATATGACATTATTTTTAAAAAGGTAAAAATCTTCTGCTCTCCAATTTTCTAACCAAAATCTTAAGAAATAAATTAACTAAAAAAATTGAAAACAACCTCTTCATCGACATTGCCATTTCTTCCATCAAGATGTCCGTGGCAAACGTATTTACATTTCAAATTGTATCCTTTTGTAACAACAATGTTGCCTGGAAAAAATTTTGCTGGCATTCTTGCATAACATTCTTCCTGGATTTTCCGGCCCGCAGCATGAAGGACTTGTTTTGAAAGACTTCCAACCGTAAGATCCAAGCTAGGATGAACTGCCAGAAGTATTGCATCACACTAAAAATCAAAGTTAAGAATCAGAAATTAGGAGATTTGTACATTTAAGTTCTTAAATTTTAATATTAGAATAACTGAAAAAATAATTTAAAGTAAGGGTGCAATACTTAGTGATGGTGCATTATAAATCAAAAATAGTTCAATATTATTTATTTCTTCTAGATTTGGTATTAATTTCTGACAAAAGAAAAGTCCAAAAACCTCTGATTCGACCAAAGATCCAAGGCACATTTCCAACTGAAAGCCAGATGAAAACATTGTCTTCAGTGATCGTTCTAATCAAATAAAAATATCGGTTAGCATTCTTGCTTCTTACAAGAGAAAAGCAAACGAATTCTATCTGACAAAAGCAATAAAAGGTAATCAATCGACTTATCCACAAATTAAGCAAACCAGGCTTCAAAGAATCCTCCAGGAAGAGATCAATAGTTGAAGAGAGTATCCCCAAGACCATGTCATCCTTCCCTATTATGTTGACAGTTGTAACACTGCCAGCATCTTTGGGCGTGAGATGGTCAAAGATACTATCGAGTATCGTGCCAACAACCCCGTATGACAACTCATCCAGACACGTTGATATCGCGAGTCTTGATTTTCCAGCTGATGTTTCTGATTTTGTCAGTGCTTGAACTACGGCTTTCTTTATAGATTCTCTCCCGGTCATTTTGTCAATAGCTTCAGTATTCAAGATGCATGGAACTATTATTTTAGTGTCTAGGGCATCTCCATTAGTCGTGTTTAAATCATGTGATTTTGGATCGCGTTTGAATCTTTCCTGTGATCTATTCTTAACTTCCTTCTCTGCAACAGAATTAAAATGTTTCAAAATAAAAATAAATAATATTTAAAATTTTAATTCTTTACCAATAATTTTAAATTATTAATTTTAAATAATAAAAAAATTACCTTTAGCATCGATGGAGTTGTTTATAAAGTCAATTGTGACGTCAGATGAAACATCATTCAACTCTCCTGACAGAATGAAGATCTTGTGTCCAAATCTATTTTCTATTCCAGAAATTATACTGGCCCTTCTTGATGAGCCATGTCTGTCTACAACTTTAAAGCATAAAACTTTCAATCATCACCGTGAAGTAATTAATTAAAAAATTAATTAAAATTAAAAGTCAAACACATTAAGACGAACGAGAATTGTCTGGAGAATCATGAATTTGACTGTCAACTTCATTTTCATCTTGATTCCATTCAATTTTTCCCAGTGATGGAATGCTTTCATAAGATTTGTACTTAATGTTTGGGAATGAAAATCCCAAAGATTTAATCCGTGCAGCAGCTGGTTTCTTCAACAAAAAAGAAAATTTGGCTTCCATTAAATTTAAATTTTCAAAAAGTTCAACAATCTGTCCAGGATTTTGGGTCGACTCCTTGTTTAAGCAAGCCAATAAGGTATCTGAAGATGCAATTTTTATTTCCTCAATTTTAGCAACTGATTGCTTGTATTCATCAAATCTGCTTTTATTGGACATTATAATTTCTTCTATTTCCTCCTTCATATTGTCAATTTGTTTATTCACCAGCAATATATACCTTTGAGCATCTGCATGAACTTTCTTAATAATAGAACGTGTTTTAAGTATAAATTCCACATTTTCTTGCTTCAATTTGTCCTCAAAACTTTTAGCAGATGCCAAAGTTTCATTTGCTGAGCTACAAGCCTTCTCTAACCTGGGCATAAGCCTGTTATTTAGGATAACATTGTGGCCATTGTGATCATTGTACAAGCATTTGTAGCAACATTCATGAAAACATGAATTGCAGAAAAACAACAAATCATCCTTATGGAGAAAACATTCTTGAATGTTCGATTCCGTCATATCAAGCTTTTTGAACAGTTTTTGTTCGCTGTTAATAAGTTTTCATATAGTTAAAACACATTATCTGATCACAATGCCTTTAAGGGCTATTATTTTAACTTTGTTGAGACGATTTTTAAAAAGTAAATTACAAGGCTATTTTTACCTGTATACTGTTTCTCTACTCCGACTACCAGCCGATTAAATGAAATGCGAAATATCTTGGAATTTCCACAGCTAACAATAACCGAAAAGGCTGCATAAAGCACATCATAAAAGTCCTAATTTGTAAAGGACTGGGATTGGAGTAATTAGCATTAATAAAAATTGAACTAATAATAGTATATAAATGTATAAAAAAACTTATGCTAGATTTGTTACTGCGATGTGTCACTTTAATCATAGGTCTTTTCAATTGTTTCCAATTGGAGTAAAACTGCGTTATTAATTCGGCTTTCAAGACACTCAATTCTAAATTCAAGATGTCATGCAGTCTTTTGGGAGTAATTATATAGGAGTGAATTCATATTGTGGGAATGGCACACATTTGAATCCCTTATTCTGAATTATTTTTTCAGTTACTCTAAAATTAAAATTTAAAAACTTAAATGTAATAAAACGGGATTTATCATGCAAAATATGCACAATATATTTTGGAAATAATGATTAAATTTCTTTTCTTTGGATATCATTTGCTATTATTGCCGTTTAAATCTTCACTTGCTTTTAAACATTTGCCTTCAATCGTCCCATCTAATTTCATCAGTATGTCCGAGGAGCTTTTAAATAAAATTAAAGTACAAGGTCAGAAAGTGAGAGATCTGAAGAATGAAAAAGCCCCAGCAGACGAGGTATGGGCATATTAAATATATCTTTGGGGTTAGTGCTGTTCCGCTGTCAATAATCTGATTCTCGCCACATGTAGCGGCGCCGGGATTATGTAGAGAGGCAGTCGCGCAAAGATTTGTTTTCATAGGTTTTGCGTATAGAGGGTCTTGTTTTTGAATTTCTTTAGCTCTTTAGATAAATCGTCTTTAGCGAACGTCGCAATCCGACACATCTCCAACAGACGTCTCCGAAAATTGTGCTTTAGGACTCGAAACAAAATCTGCATTTTCGTCGTTATCGCCCATATACCATGATTCTAAGGTTTCTTAAGAAATCGATTTTGTCTTTTCCAACATCGTTGGATCGCTTGAGCTCCGCGGTATCAGTGCAACATATTGAAGTTCGTTTTGGCCGCCGTCCGCCTCATGATAAGGTGCCTAATTAAATGTCGTCTTACAATTATATGCTCGGGCTAGAATTAATGTGGAATGCGTGATTAATTTTTTTATGTCTATGGACCAGATTGATAAAGAAGTTGCAAAGCTTTTGGAATTAAAGGCAGAGCTTGGTGATGAACCAACCAAAGGAAAGTTAATTCTCAAGTGCCCAAAGGTTTGCTTGGATTTGTTTTATGTTTAACATGAATTTGAACGTGAATTTAAGTCTTTTTTAAAGTAATTTAAGTAATTACTTTTGGAAGTAATTTCATGTTGAATTTCACCTTAAGTTAATATTCAATTGGGCTGTCATACCTGCATCTCAGAGATGTTGAGTTATTTTGTTGTATATTAGTTTAGCCATACATTTAAAATCTGTATTTTTTTAAAAATACAAACTGGATACTATTTTCAGGGAACTCAAGACTATGACCCACAACAGATGGCCATCAGAGAGGAATTATTCAATAAAATCATAAAATGCTTCAAAAAACACGGAGCAGTTACCATTGACACGCCGGTATTTGAACGAAAGGTAAAGATTTCTCGAATGTCTTGCAAATCAGTTGATTGCAAATAATAATAATAATAAATAAATAATAGTTACATTATTTGTATGGCTCCATTTGCAGAGAGTCAGAGGTGGCTTGGGCCTCCCTTTATCTTTCTATAGAGAGGACTTAACTTTAGTCAGTCGAATTTCTCACCAGGTTGCAAAGAAAATTTTTGTTATTTTTAGGATACACTTACTGGCAAGTATGGTGAAGATAGCAAGTTGATTTATGATCTTGCTGATCAGGGAGGTGAAATTCTTTCGCTCAGATATGATCTCACTGTGAGTTTTGCAAATTTTTGATGATTATAATTAGTCATGTAATTTATCTTCTTTTATTCATATATTAATATTTCCAAAAACCTCATTGATTGAATTTATTTATTTTTAAGGTGCCATTTGCAAGGTACGTGGCTATGAATAAGATCCAGAACATCAAGAGGTATCACATTGCCAAGGTATACAGGAGAGACAATCCAGCCATGAGTAGGGGTCGATTCAGGGAGTTCTACCAGTGTGTTAGTATCAATTTTTTGTAGCTTCTTGTTATCGAGCCAATATCGTTCGAGAGATCCTCACCATTGCATTTTTTTGTTATTATGTTTTTAAAAATTTAAATGATGGTAATAAAAATACTTCTAACCCGACAGGACTTTGACATAGCCGGTCAGTATGATCCGATGCTTCCAGATGCCGAATGCGTCCGATTGGCTGCCGAAATCCTCACCTCTCTGGACATTGGTCAAATTACCATTAAGGTTTATTAATATTCAATCTAAATCTGTAAATGTATTCTGAGATATATAAAATAAATATAAAGATTTTTATATATTTTTGTTATATTTTTATATTTCTTTAAAGGTTAACCACAGAAAGATTCTGGATGGAATGTTTGCAGTCTGTGGAGTTCCAGCTGACAAGTTCAGGACTATAAGTTCTTCTGTTGATAAATTGGATAAGGTAAGCAAATATATACATCTGTAAATGTGGTGAAGGAATTTGAGAACAATTTGGGATTATCTCAATGCTGTGAACATTTTGCAAGACTATTACTTTTATTTGAGCATTCCTGAATGAGTGCTTTGAAGATTCAAATATTTTTTTTAAAATGTTATTTGATGGAAAATCATATTTTTTTTAATTCACAGACACCTTGGGAGGAGGTGAGAAATGAAATGGTCAACGAGAAGGGTCTCGATGAGAAGTGTGCGGACATGATCGGGGAGTACGTGAAGCACCACGGTCAGTTCCGATTTAATCATTCGTGCTGACCTCTTCATGATTACATTGGAGGCTTTGATCCTTTTAAAAAAATTTTTTAATTGTTTATGTTTTGATGAAGTAATTTAATAGATTAATCTATTTTAATGATGAATTTTACCATAACTTTATATTATGTCAATCATTCACTCCAACTTCTTGACCAAATCCAGGTGGAAAGGAATTGGTTGAAAAACTGGAGAAGGACCTGAAGTTGTCACAGCAGAAGTTGGCCATGGAGGGACTCAAAGACATGAAGATTCTGCTCAGATATTGTGAAATTTATGGTGTACTTGATCTGGTTAGTTGATAGTCCTCTTTGGGGCACGTGCTATATATGAATTTGCGTATGTGTGTTACACAGACTATTAACATAATTAAACATTTAATGTAAATATATAAATTCAAAATGTTCAAAAATTCCTAAATGGGTATATGGATTTACCCATCGAATAACAATTTGTACTTAGTAATGATATACTTTTTATGGAATATAAATTTAATACTGTTCTCATTTTAGGTTCAATTTGACCTTAGCCTTGCCAGGGGTTTGGATTATTACACTGGGGTCATTTATGAAGCGGTTGTGCAAGGTTAGCTTTGTGAACACACAAAGACTTTAATATGTTTTTCAGTTATTTTAAAGTTATTTTCTTTATAATTTGGATGATATTTTATCTTAAGGAAAAAAATTGTAAATTTTTTGTAAATAATTTCTATATAATAATAATTTGGACGTCTTTCAATATCTGGAAAATGCAGGAAGCCAACACATGGTGAAACCGAGCGGCGAGGCCAATGGCGCCCCGGAAGAGGGCGGGGAGTCCGGCGGGGTGGGTAGCGTGGCCGGAGGTGGAAGATACGACGACCTCGTCGGAATGTTCGACTCCAAGGGTCGCAAGGTTCCGTGCGTTGGAATCAGTTTTGGAATTGAGAGGCTCTTTGCCATCATCGAGCAGAAATATGCCAGGGAAGGATTGCAGAAGAGGACCACTGAAGTTGAGGTAGTTGGAGGCTCTGGTCTTTTTATGTTATTTAGATTGTAGTAATAATAATAATAATGTGATAATAATCTGTTATTTGTGGCTGCCTGTTCAGGAGTTATTAGCAATGGAAACACTTGTTGACTTAATGTAAACCCCTGATTTGATTTTAGTGTGTTTTAATACTTGTAGTAAATTTAGTTGTTTTTCTACAGTTTTCTTTTCTTTTATTTTTTTTTTGTGCATAAATGCTTAGAGGAGTGCCACTGATTTTGAAATTGTTTCAATGGAGAATGTTGATTTATTCAGGTTTACGTGGCGTCTGCCCAGAAGAACTTGTCTGAGAACAGGGCCGAGTTGTGCAAGATTCTCTGGGATGCTGACATAAAGGTTTTTATTCAATATTTCTGTTATTAAGGATTAAGTTAGAAATAATGGAGTCCTGGTGCTACTAATGGCTTTGACCCCGATCTTTAAGATACTGTTGATTTATGTTGGTTATCAACGGAAACATTTGTCAACTTAACGGTCTCGATTTGAATTTAATATCGTTAACTATTATCTTCTTGGGATTTTTCTACTTAGCTAGTTTCAGTCAGAATTGCTTTCTTTTGAGTCTGGAAATAATAAATAATTCTTTGTTTAATTCATTATAATTCCATTTTCGTGTGCAACAGACCGAGCAGTCGTACAAAAACAATCCGAAACTCTTGGATCAGTTGCAGCACTGTGAAGGTAACAGGATTCCACTGGCCATAATCATTGGTCAGGGTGAACTGGAAAGAGGTGTGGTTACCTTAAGGAAGGTGGCCCTGAGGGAACAGGTTAGTTCTACATTGGTCTTGTGTGCCCCAGGCCTATTGTTTTCGATATATTTGATACAACCAGCATTATTCCTTTTATTCAATATTTATTTTAATGACACCATTGCCTCTCAACAGTTTGAAGTACCAAGAGACCAGCTCGTTCCTAGGATTAAAGAAGAATTGTTGAAGATGCAAGAATAATCTGAGCCTCCACTGACCATTTTCTGCTCGGACAAACTTTACTCAAGCATGCTATAAATACATAAATATAAAAGCTTGTCTTTTGTCTAACAAAGTAAAATTGGGGAATTACGAGCCATTTTGTATTCTAATACATCCACAAATTTTGTTCAGACGTTATTGAGTTCTTTCGAACGACTACGTTGTGACTGGTTTTGATTTGTTAGGTCACAAACTTAGAAATATATGAGATAGCTTTGGATCATTAGATTTTACTTTCTTTTATCAAAAATTAAAAGATTTATTTACAAAATCAACCTATAATGACATCAAATGATACGTAAAAACTGATAGAAAAAAAGTCGAAATATGCACAAATAAACTCAAGGGACCAGACTAGGAAAAATAAATAGAAAAGCAGAAACGGTCAGAATGCTATTCATTAATTCATCTATTGATTCATCATCAACTGTCTGTTCCTCTCAAGTACTTTATCTCTGTGAGTTGCATCAAATATCCATGAAATCTTCTCTGATTCTTCTACCCTTCTCTTGAACCTTGACCTGTCCCTGGCATATTCAACCCACGGTCCTTTCCTGGCATCCATCAAATCCTCATCGCTCCACCTGCTGTCGACTTCATAGAAACCATTTTGTGACTTGAATCTCACCCTCTGTTATGTATAATAATATATTTTAATTTAATCGAAACTTTAAAAAGCTGATATTTATTTAAAATGGATAAATAGTGAGAAACAGAAGGAAAAGAAATGTTAACCTTGCAAGAAGTTGTGGACTCGACATCGTCGCAAAATAATATGTCATCATCGCTTTCATCCTCACTTGATTCAGGCCCGAATCCGCTAGAGTCATATCCATCTGTTTCATAGCACGTCATTGCAAAATTCTGCAGTGGTGTTATGTTGTTATCATTATCATCATTGTCGTTATCGGAATCATCCCAGCCATCATCATATGGCAAGTCATTGTCGTCATCATCATCATCACTGTCATCATTTTCTCCTTCGCTCTCAGACGATGTCAAACTTTCAAAAAACTTTGATTTTATGGGAGGTGATATTTGACACTTGAAAGTGGTCACAGTCATATCTTTCTCGATCTTTTTAGGAACTTCTTCGAAAATAGGCTCATTATTTTCCTCTAAACTTTTTAATCCATTTATGATCGAGCAGGTGGAGCCAGGTTCATGTGCTGACATTTTGTCATCATTTAAGACTTGGTTTTCAGGCTTTAATGAATCATCATTCAAAGCTTTGGTTTGGAATACGTCTTCGAGACATTCTGGCTGATTGTAGCAGTGGTTTATTTGATGAAAATAGGTGATCGTGAACCTTAAACATTTGGTCATTGCTAAATGTTGACAGTTCTTGAGCAGTTTGATGTAGCTCAGAGATCTGATCTTGTCCATATGAGCATACATTGCCAGGAAGTCTATGATCCCTTCAAGGCTTATTTTGGCTGTAACAAAATATTAAAAGTTGGTAATGTAATTTCAATATGTCTTCGAAACTAAATTTAATTCCTGATAGAAATTCGATTTCCCATACCGTCTAGGTGCTTTCTTGAAGGAGCGAAAATGTTTCCGAAGCTACAGATCCAACTAATAGTTTCACGAAACACAACCACAGCCATTTTCTTCGATATTTTGCGGTAGTACTTTTGTTCTTGATCTAAAAATTTTCCAGGGAGAATATCCGCTCTCGAATAAAATGTCGAACTTTGGAAACGACTGAGTGCAAACAAAGTTCTTTTTCAGACTATGATCTTCAGCAGATTCAGAACAATTCATCGTAACATTAATGCAAGAAAGTTTGTCGAAATGAAAACAACGCAACAATGGCGTCTATTTAAGCGGGCTCAAGACACGTAGGCAAGGCGGCAGCTTGCGATTCCCGAAATAGCTTATAATTATTATGTCGACATCATTCCAGAAATTCTCAGAAATTCTCATGACGTCATTGTACTCTATGACTTTACATTTCTGCCATTTCTTGGGAAAATCTGTGGCTTTATTCTCAAATAAAGGCGTCCATAATTCTTCCTGTCACAAATTACAACTGAGTCCATTTTAAAATGAGAGCAATGAGAAGGCAAAATTAAATCCGTCGCTTATGGCTAATAGACCGGCTAATTGGTAAGTCTACATACATGATTGATGGAAATGCTGCGACCTACTTGCGTGAAGTGGGAAGTAATTGTGTGATTTTAAAGTGCGTGACATGCAACATACAATATTTAATAATATATTCGCATTCTTATCAATTAAGTATTTATTATCATGCACTAATATTAATGTTGACGATTAAAATGATAAATTTTAAATCCATTAATCCACTCCCCAACTTACATCGATCCTTCTTAGGAAACGTCGTAAAATAAATGCGTCAATAACCAATCAATACGTGGCCTCTGAATAGCTTGCTGTCCATATTAGGATTCAAATGATTCTGACTCACAGCGATTATTAAACGATTCGCGACAGGTATTACGTGCTTAATAAATGAAATTTTGGGGAAAGATGTTAATTAGGTTATGGCGACCTCACCACTTCGTCGAATGTCTTTTAAGCACGTCTTACAAGATCCGGTTTCAGTTACCCCTTATTTTTCGATTTTAAGTTTTCTGAATTTTAAGTTGTTAAATGAACAATGCCAGAGTGATTTCTGTTTAATATTCTAATTCGCGTTAATCACTAAACTACATCTGGCTAATTTGTTAGTGAAAATGTCACAAGTTTCCTCTGACATGCAGGTCATAGGTAAATAAAGATGTCACAAAGGTGAAATAAGAGGTAATTGATTCAACTATTACAACATAACTCACAAAAATTTAGGTTTAAAAGTATAAATCCACCCTTTGAAAGTAACTCAGGAAGCAGCCCTATGAGGTCATTTGTATAATTTGGTTCAAGGATATAGATAAAAAAACAAAAACTGGAGGCAGAAAATACTAAAAATGTACAGAAACGTTGGTGAATCCTTGGTTTCATCTCCACTTTCGAAGGCCAAAATTGTTGCCCAAAGAAGGAGGAGTAATGAAGGGCGGACTGTAAAACAATCCTGATGCAAGTTCGTCTGCATAAACATCCGGAATGAGACCCTGTCTAGATCGGATGATCATGACGGTGGTTATCCCGAAGAGGCGTCTCTCGTATTCGATGAGTTGCCTGAAAAATCCCACGTTCGGTCTTATCACCGGCCTCCTGAGTTTCAGGTAGTTGTAGGCTCTCTTGAGGGTCATGCTATGGCACTTCATGAGATGTGCCAGCACAATGCATGCAGACCTGCTCACTCCAGCTGCGCAGTGGACCAGAGTGGAATTCCCTCTGTCTCTGTTCGTCCTGATCAGATCCGAACACTTGTCAAAAAAACGATCGATTCTTGCACTCGGGAGGTCGTCGACTTCTGAAAATGGCGTCCATAATAAATTATGATTCAGTTATCTCTTCAATTGAAATGCAAAATGCGGATTAAACCAAAGAAATACGAACCAAGTTTAATCATTTCAACTTCGGGGATGTTCATGAGTGGTACCTCACGTGCACAGTTGATGACAAGAGTGATTCCAAGTTCTTTCAACTTTTCCTTATTAAAAGCACCGGCGGAGCCGATATACAAGTAGGAGTTAACTTTCGATATGTCATTCAGATAACCTATCATCGATGTCATCGTTAACCTGCAAATATTACGATTTTAAAACAATTACTAAACTCTATGCTAACTGCTCAAAACTCTAAACTTCCAAATCTGATTCGAACCCGGAAAGGATTTGAAGCTTGTCGAGAATGAATTGCAATATCAGTCAACAATAAAATGTAAGAATTAGCAGGTTCTATATTATATTAATTATACTGTGTATTAATTTTATTTTGCGTGTAATTTATGGAATAATCGAAGAACCGGTCGAACTTCCTGGAAAGTTGCCAATTCTTAGAAGTATAAACAAAAACATGATGCATTGAGTCATTCGGAATGTCGTTGATATGGGAACGTTTTTAATGATGGTAATATTTATAAACCGTTAAATGATTTGATTTATGCAAAGAAATTGTTGTCGCCACATCTTGTCATGACCGACTAATTTTAAATTGCACATTTAAAAATGTCAAGTTTGCTTTCGACGATTAAAATTTATCCTTGATAAATTTCTATAATTTAAATATTCTGAACCGACCACAATGGATGTAAATGATTGCAAATATTTTATTTTTCTCTAGCTTGTGATCTTCAGCCCCTATTAAGTAAAGTTAGCCTATTGAGGTTCTCTCCGTGGTTAAATTGCAAGACAATTGCAAAAATTAATATAAAACGAATCGAGTCTTACAATCGGGTAAACACAGAAAAAAATGGAAAAATAAAAGTGGACATTTTCAAAATGTGTCAACATCGAATCAATTTATTCATAACTTAGATTAATTATTAGCTAAAAGTAATTGTTATAATGAAAAACAAATGAGGTCAAACAACTATGGCGTTAGTGGTAATCAATTATTAATATATCTCATAATGATCAATCTTGGTAAAATAATCTTTGATTGAAAGAATTCTAATAGTACTTATTATTAATTAACGTTCATTTAACAGATAACTGCAGCCTGAAATGAGCTTTCAGTTTCTTTACGAAATGTTGACTTGGGACCACTTTTCCAGTTCATGAAGCTTATTTTTATTCTCCAGATATTCCAGTCTTCTTTTTAAGTCATTTACAACCATTGGATTAACTAGTAGTGAAAAGAATTTTTCTGAAAGATAAATTAGATTAATATTAATATTAATAAGTTGCACAGCATGATGACATTTCGCAGCTCAGATATACATATATATATGTATATGTCTATCAGTTTTAAGCAAGAATAAATATAAAAAATTTTCAATATAAAAGCGAAGATCTATAAATATTATTAAAATGAAAAATATTTTGGGCCACCTGGGATTCCTGGCAAAAGATTACACTTTGTCGACTTCCCTTTAAACCTTCCAAATGGATAAGTCAGTTGGTCTGTAAGAATTTGGTTTAGAATTTTACGAAATACTTTACTTGATATCCGATATCTCAACAAAAGTTACTCGTTTTATGGGATTTATTTGTCAATTTTTGTAAAACACACATTTAAAGATAACTTTTACGATGGCAAGTTTATGTGAAGTGACTGACATACGATATATCCCTCACAGAAAATTCCTCTCAAAGTAAAATTATTAATTTAGCATATCTAGTTATAATGGTTGTTTGCTTGGATGATAATAGTTTCCGATTTAGTTTATCATCCGAAAAAATCAAATACCTTTAATGTCATCATAATATTCCGCGGGAATCTTGGCCAAAATGATGTCCAAAAGATCATCATCATCATGGGTCTGTTTAAATATGGTTTAAGCTTATTCAGAAATCTAAATAACTTTTTTTTTATTTCAAGCATTTCTAATACTAGATATAATTAAGATAATTGCATTAAATTAATACAGTAAAATTGCTATTACGATCCAAAGTTATTACACAGCTACCAACCTCTGGGATGCCAAAGAGTTGAGGATATTGATAAAGATGGGTTGGATAGGCGTAGTTGACAACTTCTAGATCAGGGCATTCTTTTGCCATGACGGCAACTCCAACTGCAACAAAGAGGAGAAGAAGGTGAATTCTGGAATTCATCGTAAGAAAATGCTCGCCAAGAGATGGGAACAGCAAGCTGCGCTCGATTTTTAAGCTTTTAAAGGGCTTTTAAAAATACATCAAAATAAAATAATAACGCATTCTTACTTCTCAAGAGTCAACTAAAATCGCTCGCTTGTTTACTTTTCTCATTATTTTGAAAGTTGATTTTAAGCCGACATCGATGGCAACACTCTACAGGAGTTTTCTTTAAAATACTCTCAAGTACACCTCAAAGAAAATACTCAAACTATGTTTGAGGCTCCAGTTTAATTAAAAAAAGGACACAATCGGCACTTTGAAGCACTCATCATGGCGCCACGGAAATGGACAACTGTAATCTTCTTCTTTCTATAACAATAACAATTATAATTATAACAATAGTAATAATAATGTTTATTATTATACTATAATAATATATGCCGGACTTATCGCTATCGCTTTTACTATACTCGTAAATTTCCCAAAAATTTAATACTAGAAACATAAATTGGCCGTTAGTGCTTCCTATTTTGAAGGGTAACGATTGTATTGTTTGTGGGCAACTTATAGTTATAGCCTCAGTTTTTAACTTCCAATGAATTAATACGTGCTTAATGAGAGTTTCAAATTTTCAAATTGTAAAATCTCGGTCATCGAATTTCGACATCAAGTGCTGGACTTAAGTCACAATGACATTCAGAGTATCTATTCAATTAAAAACAGATTTGACTTGAAGGAAAAAAATACTAAATACGCAAATAATATTTAAAAGTTGAAGCTTAAGCTTTGAACTAGCTATCATAATTTATATAATAATTTATCGAGTGAATCTGAAAAACTCTTCAGTAAATGTCTCGCCATGGTAAACTTCATTGAGATGTTTGTCTGAGTCCTTTGACAAAGCAATAAGTAAATTCAATTCCCAGAAGCAGAAGATACGTCAAGAATCTATTTCAAAGATGAGATTGATTTTAATAATTTAAAACAAAAAGATTTTAGATTGAAATTCCAGGGAAAAGACGTGTGCATTATTCATGCTGATAATATTTTTGTGAGCGTCCGATCCTTATTGAAGATAACACAACTTGAATAGCATAATATAATTATTTATCTATGGTAGACAACAGAGTCATAATATGATCCAATCATCACAAGCCTTTCATGTTATTTGATGATATTTTTTACAAGACTGGATTGTTAATGATAACCAGACTGACGATGGAGACGACGACGAGGAAGAAGATGATACTGGACGAGATGCATTTCAATGTTTCTTCGTTTTCCATCCTCGCAGTGAAGCTGGATTGAGTGGAGAATTTGAAACTTTCAGCGAACGTTTTGTCATCGTCGAGTTCAGCTGAGTACATCATGATGGCACTGGTCAGAGAGCTGAGTCTGGCTTGTTGCTGGACTTTTGGAGATTCTCTGAACAGGCGTCCCAAACCTCGCGTTAGGAGACTGACCTTTGGCCGACCTGATTCCGCTTCCTCGACCTGCCTTGGTTTCGTTATCTCCGGAGGAATTGATTGGACGACATTTGACCCATTTTGGAACATTTCATTGTAATCTTCCTCCACTAAAATGTCAAGTATTTGGTCCATGGCTATTTACTGATCTTTAAATTATTGTTTTTACGATATCTTTTAATGTCTTGCTTCAAATTTGAAGGAGCAGCATATTTATATTTATATTACCATCGAACTTTTATTCGAACTAGAAAATTCTCTCTCGATTTCCTCGGTGAAACGAAAGCAAAATCGTTCAATTTAGACAAAGTTTTATGCTTCCTTCGAAATCAAACTGAAAATCTTCGAAGCAAAATTTTCGGAGGGCGTTGTTAACAGAACCGTGATGTGAACTTTGAACTCGTGCCTTAAAAGACAGGAATCTGTTCTGTCGACTGTCCATTTCAAGAACATCATGATGTCATCGGCAACATATTTCTCCCCTAAGTTTAAAATTTGAGAACATTTTAAAGCATTTTACAACTTTTTACAATTAGAACTTATTAAAATTAAAAATTATCAATTATAATATTATAATTAATTTCAACAATTTCCTGAAATTCATAAATTAACTATATAAACATGCAAAATAACAGTGAAAAGAAGTCTTGTAATGAAGTATGAGAAGGAAGGCACTGATCCATCGCTGAACATCGTCGAAGGATAAAAGTCAGATCGCTGGAGGTATTTAAGGCAAATGTTTCGAGGCGCTTCAAAAAGCAGGTCTTTGGAGATTTAGTAGTGGTTGAAGCGATTGTATTCAGTGATTGAGTCGTCTGCGCGATGTTTGTGGCGGGAAGAATTCTAAAGAACAAGAAGCCACAAAACGATTTATTTTCATTGAGCGGGAAACGTAAGTCGCTGGATAAAGAAGGAGAAAAATTTAGCTGGATATTTCCGTTTCATCCGGAAGCCTTCTGCGTTACACTGGCTGGAGTTTTCATCATCCTCGTTGGGATGTCGATATGCATCGCTGCTTACATCTGGGGATTTGCCCAGAAACCATCCGACCGTAGCGAAGAGTTTAGCGTAGGAGGAGAAACAGACAGCTCGTTAAAGGCACCAAATTCGCTCCACGCTCCGGTGGACTCAGTTACGGTCATTCCAACGGTTCGAACGAATCCAATCCATCACGTTCCAGGTGTCAGCCCCGGTGCTCAGCTTCAGGAGAATTCACTCGTATGGAAATATTTATCCTTTCTCGGTCCGTTTGTCATGAGTTTCGGCAGTTTCCTCATCGTCTTTTCGTGCGTCGTCGTCTGTGAAAAGCGAGACAAAATAATCTTAATTTTGAGGAATCACGGACGATTGCACAAGGACATGAGAATATTAAATTTAAAACGTATTTTTGCCAAAAAACCTAAAAATCCCCTGATAAAGGTGACCTTTAATGATTCAGTTATTCATGACATTTTTTTTTAAAATTGTTTAAAATAACTTGTTTAATAAATTTCGTTACAAATAATTTTTACTTAAATACTTAAATTTAATTGATTTAATGACTAATTACGTTTTAAATTTTACGCAGATTCTAAAAGAAGAAGAAGCTCTGTCCCACACCTTCATTTGACGAATTATAAACATTTATTTATTTATTTTTGTTAAATCATTTAAAATTATCAATTAAAATTATTTCTAAAATATCTTTTCAACCTTTGAAAACATCAAGAGAAACAAATTTCATAGTTCAATGACGCGAAAATAAAAATAATTTGTCCGTAATTTCTGAGCAATAATTATAAAATAAAAATAAAATAAAAAAATAATAAAACATAAAAAAAATATAAAAATAAAATTATAAAATAAAAATATAAATTAATAAAAAACATTTATTAAGGATAATTTCTTAATCTTTATTTAACCTTTAATTAAATAAATTAAATTGATTTATGGAGTGAAACATCTGCTCTTAAAGGATGGCAAATGGCTAAGTAATTCAATCAGCGTCAAATTAACGTCTTTTCAGGGGGAGTTTGGCTTATGTCTCAATTAGAAACTTAACGTGATTTGCGTCATCACCATCATCGTCGTAGTCGTCAACATCATCATCATTGTCGTCGTCGTCAACATCATCGTCATTATTACCACCACCATCACCATCATCGTCGTCGACATCATTACCATTATTATCACCACCATCGTCGTCGTCATCTTCATCTTCATCATCATCATATTCGTCATCGTCGTCATAGTCAGGCAACGATAGATGCTTAAAATATTTCTTAAATCAAATCATTTTATACATTTATATTTACATTTATATTTAAAATAGTTTCCCTTTTCTCTCCATTTTGTAAGATTTAATGCAAATATTGTTCTAAAAGGAAAATTTTTTTTAAATTTATTTTTAAAAATTGTTTAAACTTAATTTTAAATTTGCAATTTAATTTTTTAAATCTTCAATTCTGCTCGCAGCTTCTCGATAGTTTTGTGTTTGAAAGTGTCCATGTTTGAATTTGTTGAAGATATTTTTGTGGAGGTCCACAGAGGTCAGTGTTCTTAAGGGGTAATCCGTTTAAGACTTTTGGACTTCTTTTCTTGAAGCGATTTAATTTTTTCTAAATTCAGAATATATTCATTTATAAAACATTTTACAGAAATACTGATATTATTATATTTATTAATATTAATTTTTCAAGAAAAGGTAATAAACTTGAAATATAACATATTTTTTGAACGTTTTTATAATATCTACTCAGACGAACCGAGAATCAAAGCTGATTGGAAGGATTACGTCATCATAACATCATCGTTATCATCACCGACATCACTTGAACTTCAACTGATGCTTATCCCGTTGCTGGCATGATGGCTGAGAGTATTGTTGTTGTTGTTGTTGTTGTCATGAAACTTGTTGTGCTTTGAAAAGCCTTTGCACAGAAAGATATTTATTTTTTTCATTTACAATTCATTTTGTGTAATAAGTATTAATTTGTATTTACAAAAAAAAATTCATGAAATTTTTGCTTAATGACGGAAATGGACCGAATGAAGTCTAGCGGAGATTCTGGTGGATTATTCGGAGATAATCTGAGATTATGAGGTAGATTCGAAGCGGAAATTCGCGGAAATATTACGTCATTAATTCTATTTGGAAACAACGTTTGCCTTCACCAGTGACGTCATGATTATAATTATAATTTCATAATAAATAATAACACATAATAAATAATACGTTAACGTCGATAAACGTTATGACCAATTTCAAACAATTTCACTCTTTAATGATCAAAGCGATAATAAAATTATTTTCTAACATCCATTCTCATCTTCGTTTTCCATATTAAATATTTTAATATTAAAAAAAAGCAATAAAAACAAACGTAAAAATGAAATAAAAAACCAGAAAAGATTAAAATGCGTCTCTCGTTGGCTGGCGTCCAGCGTGTCATAAATTTCTGGAGGTCAATCCGTGCTTCATCTCGTATGACGATCTAAATGCCACCCAGAAGAAAAAAACCGCCATGGCAGCGGTTGAGTGCTGTGTGATTGAAAAAGTACAACTGGTTGATGAATCAATCGGGTCTTGAAACAACAACTACTTCGTTTTGATCGTGTTGTTTCTAAGATGGCGATGAATGACTTTTCAGATTTAATAATGTAATTAGTTATTGGATATTAATCGGGTTGAAATTAATATTATTATTAATATGTTGATTAAGTAAAATTAATTTTTAAAAGATCAGAAATCATTTTTCACAATTTCCATAATAAATCCAATTTTATTCTGCCATTTATAATTGCACTTTGTTTCTAAACAGAAAAATAAATAAACAGCAGTTTGTTTAATAAAAATTGTTTTTCACTTTAAATGTTTTAAATGTAATAAACGACCTTTTACCTGACGTCTGACCTCGTCAATAAAACATGACATCGTCGTCATGTCACTGAACGTCAACTTGCACGTCAACCGTGAATTTTCCATTCACTGCCTGAAACAAAAACAGCTACAACATCAGGCAACGCCATCTTGAATTCAAATCATTTCTGGAACATTAATTACTTATTAATCATAAATTTAAAAAATATTTAAAAAATATTTAACTGATTTTATTGATTAATGTTCTTACAATTATATGATATTAATGATATTATTACAATTATATGATATTAATGATATTATTACAATTATATGATATTAATGATATTATTACAATTATATGATATTAATGATATTATTACGATTACATGATATTAATTATATTATTACAATTAGTTTGCTATTGCCGTTCTTTGTTTTCCTTGCATTAGATACGAGAAATCTCGTAGTCATGAAAAGTAGGTTATCTTCGTTCTGATAAGAACCATTAAGGAGTGAATTCATTCCATGCAGAAAGAGAAATTACAGACCAACGAATTGATGGTGAATGCTTTTGCATATGATCTTCTAGAGATCTACTGGATTCTATGACTGGCGGTTGTTAAAATATGATCATATTATAAAATATTCAGTAATATATTGAGCGCCCCTGTAGCTCACGCGCACGGCGCTATATAAATGACATATTATTATTATTGTTTAATATTATTATTATTATTATTATTATCATTATTATGATTTTTTTTTTATTTTGTCTTTGTTACACAGGATCATCGAAGTAAAAGTTTTGGTGAGTCATGGATAGTTGGAAGGAACTGGGAGAAAAGAGATATTATGCCGCTGAACTTTGACCTCAAAAAGTCAAGAGGTCACCTCGGTCATTTGAAACGTGGCCGGCTAGAAGCTTTAAAAATTCATTTTAGAGATATTTTGTTTCTAAATAGAAAAATTTATAAAACAAAAACAAAACAAAAATCACATTTTCAGAATTCAAAATGTTGGAATTAAATGCATAAATGGGAAAAATTATTCGTTAAAATTATAAAATTCGTTTCAGAATATAAAAATAACGACTAGCTCCATTTTTCAGATCGATGCTATTAATATCATCATCATCATCATCATCATCATCATCATCATCACGCCATCAATGCCATTAATATTTACAATAGACTTGTGATTACATTAACACCAGACTCATGTAAATGGACGTTGGTAGTTCCAAGTACAAAAGGTCATCACAGCTCATTCAGTGCATCTTGACCACGTGACACTCGTGACGTTGTAAACAAACAGACACTCTGACCCTGAAGTTGGCATCTTATAATACTTCAAATAAAAGCGATTAAATTTAATATTTTTTACAATATATAATATAATGTATAATATATAATATAATATAATGTAATATATTTTTATAATTTATATTTTAGCTCCTGCCGACATTAAAAATAATTTTATTTAAATTTAAGAAAATCGACTGGATTTTCCAATTTTAAGTAAAATTTAAGAAATATTTATAATCTGGTAATAGTTTAATAATATTTTTGGTTTAAACCATAAATATTTTCCAATAAATTATTAAATTATTTCTATAATTATTTTCATTCTGGAGAATGCCACAAAGATAGGATCAATCAACGATCTAGATCAAAAGCATATATATATATATATATATAGAACAATATCAAGCTGATTGAAACCGATGTCAATCAAGTCCTGTGATTGAAAGCAAGCGTCAACCACTCTTCATTCGTACTCTCTGAACTCTTTGATTCGAAACACTTCTCGAGCTGATGTTCAAAATCATCACTTACACCTTCTTCAGGCCATTTTCAAGGAAACTTTGAAAATAAAACATGTTTATTATTATTATTATTATTATTATCTTTATTTTTATTATAATTGTACTCTTAATAATAATTATTATAACATAACATAATAATAATAATAACAATATAAATAATAATTAAGGTTAGGGTTAATAGAAATTAAAATAAAACGCGGTTTCTGCCGCACTTCAGGATATAAGCTCTCAAATATTTGTGGCTATTATTTAGAATATATAATATTTAATGTAATTGATCTAGATTAAAACATATTTATTTATTTACTTATTTACGATATATGACAAAAATTCTGTCAAAAAAATTAAAGGAACTATTGAAAACAATAATTAAAACAATAATTAAAACAACGAACAACAATACAATAATATCATCATCATCATCAATACAATAATATCATAATCATCATCATCATCATCATCATCATTGTCTTGTTCTGATAGACTAACCACGAATCTGATTGGAGGATAAAAATAAAATTCGTCCACGTTTTCCCCACTCACCTCATGAATATTTAGATTCTGGCCTACTATTACTCACCTTCCATATCTTGAATTCACGTAAACAAACCACTTTGTGTGTGAGTGCTCTCCAGGCTATAAATAGGAGCCTATCCCCTTCATAGTCGGCTTAATTTCCCGACGAGTTTCAAACTCAGCGCTTAACGTTTTCTTTGTCTTTGATTCCAAAAAAAAAAAAATTCTCATATTTTATTTTGTTATAGTTGACGATTTTTGTGAATGAACTTTACTACGTTCTTCCAGCCAGGTGATTACCTTGGAACAGTTTTGTGACAAGGGGCACTTACCGCATCATACTGGAGAAGCCAAGATTAAACCTTCGCAACAACAACAACAGCAACAACAACAAAAACAGCAATAGCAGCATCAACAACAACATCAACAAACCTCACAAAAGACGTTTGAATTCACTTTTGAAATTCTGGTTGCAAATGATTCCCTGTTCGAATATGAACCCTCAAACGCGTCACGTGAACGGCGACAAAGCGAAACTCCTCGAAGAAGGAAATTCCAAAGACATGAGAATCGCCAAGGATCAAACCCTGGAGGATCTTTCCAGTCAGGACAAAGACACTTCCGTGGGATTCTTACCAGCGGAACTCGAAGCGCCAAGACACCAGAGGTCAGTCAGTAGTAATAGCGGAGTTGACGGGTGCTGTTCGAAGTTGAGGGGCTTGAAGCAGAGACTGAACTTGTCAGGGGAGAGCGACCAGTCATATAAGATCAGCATGTGCCAATTGAACAAGTTCAAGTCTCCAGGCTATCACGTCCTCGACGGATCGGTCAGTTTGCCGAGAAAGCATCCGCTGAAAGTCAACAACCAGTCGAATGTCACTTCGCCGTCAGACTATTACTCTATTTACGTGGGTTCAAATCCTGGCTCGTCCACCTGCGGCCTGTTGACGGCGAAGCAGTGGACCAGAAACAACCCGAATAAGACGAAAACTCCTTCCCCATCTCTTCACTCTCCTCTGGACGATTCCCAGTTCTTTCCCGATTCTCATATCATTCACAGTCGACGAGCGAACGAGAAGGTCACTTCCAACTTACGTCAGACTTACAACGGTAGCAACGTCAACAACGCTAGCAGCAACAACACCAACAACCTCAGCGACTCGAACAACAGTCTCGGAAGTTCTGGCTTCCATTCTCAATCCAGCACCGAGCCATCCGCGCCAAATGCGTCTGCATCCAACTGGAAAAATGGTCACCACTTTCAGGATCCCGGAAGGATGATGACGAATTCCATGAACGCTGGCTCAGCGACGACGACAGCAACAATAACAACAGCAACGGGTACACCGCCATCTTGCAGTCCAGTCCAACCGATCAAACTGAACACGGCAACGACATCCAACAACTCCAGAAATTCATCGAAAAACTTCAGGCTTCAGAACGGTGACGGTTTGAGGTAAGTACTCGGTACTTTCTCGGTACTCTCTCGGTACTTTTGCTTCTTTTAAAAATAAATGTAATTCATGGGGAAATATTTTCAAATATAAAAAAAAAACGATGAAAAAGGAAGGAAGTACCGCGTTGGTCTGAGGGCGTTTTGAGCAGGTGCGAGGTGTGATTTAACGAGTCGCTAATGGTGGATGTAGTGGTTGATCCATCGATGCCGATGCCCTCAAGCAGATTTGTAACCAGTACTTTGGTGCCAAGTACCAGTACTAGAACCAAGTACTGGAACAGTGGCAGGCAAGTACCACTTCTTGCTACGCATTGCAATAGTTACCCAAGAGAACCTCAAGAATCGGTACTTTTAAGACATCACTTAACTGGTACTTAAATACCCAGTACCCAACCAGTACGTCTACAAGTAGGCCATCGATTCTCCACCTGAATTATTCCCTAAATGACTCTCCACTTCCAGGTACCTGGCTCAAAGTGCCTCGCATGCGGCAACCGGAAGAGCGCCATCCGTCGAACTGGAGGAGACCACCATCCGGAGCTCCAGTCATGCGGAAAGGATGCTGCGCAGAATGGAAACGTGTCTCCACAGGAGGCAGGTGCGTGTTCGGCGACCGGATTTTCCATCTCCGTCTCCGTCCGCGTGCATTTAATGCGCTCCAAATGGTCCGAATGGCGACTCGCGCGATGGAATGTGCACCCGTGCGAGTCCAATTGTTTTTTGTTAATTTACGTATATTTCTGTTATTATGATTTTAATTGGTCGGGCATAATAATAACAACATTATCACCATCATCAATATAATTGAATAATAATAATAACAATGATGATAATTATAATGATATTCATATTAACATCATCATCGTCACCGTAATTAAATAATAATAATAATAATAATAATAATGATGATTCTGAATATTTGCAAAAAGAATAATTTTCCAATTCGAAATTCATTCCCCAGCTGTGCGACGTCGTCTTGACGTGCGGCGGAAGAAGCGTTCCGTCGCACAGGGTGGTACTGGCAGCAGCGTCTGATTATTTTGCCGCCATGTTCACCAACGAACTCCTGGAAGCTGAGCAGGAGGAAGTGCTCATCAAAGGCGTGGAACCGCTGGCTCTACTCACCTGCATTAAGTACATATACACAGGTGAGAGTCGTTCCGTTGCCTATTATCGTCTTTCATCATCATCGTCGTCGTCATTACCGAAGGCATCCTAAGAAGTTGAGGCATCATCATCATCATCATCATCATCATCATCATCATCATCATCATCATCATCGCCATCATAGTCCCTTTTATCGCCGACATCTTATCATCGAGAAATGTTCTCACAATCAAAAGTTTATTTATCGCTGCTCGTTTCTTCTCCCATTCCATCATTCCATTCCGATGCAGGAAACATTATCGAGGCTTTCCATGTAAAATACAATCTGACAGGATGCATAAACTTGTCATGCATCTCACAATCTTTCATTCCATCCGCTCGGCCTCCATTTCAAATGTCCATCCATGGATCCATGCATGCATGCATGCATGCATCCGTGCATCCATCCATCCGTCCATCCGTCGGTCCATCCGTCCATCCATCCATCCATCTATCCAATCGTCCGTCGTTGCCATGGAAACAAGGCAAGACATTATGATAGCGCCGGTGCAAAGCATGTGATCAAAGACTTCTTATCAACTCTCCTCTCTCCTATTCTCTCTTTCTATCTTCTCCCTTACCTCACTCCTCTTCCTCCTTCTCCTCCCCCTCTTCTTCCTCCTCCTCCTCCTCATATCTCTCTTGTTCCTTCCTCTGCTTTATCGACACGTTCTCTCCATCACATCCAGCCGTCGTCAGCTGTGGATGTGTCTGAGGTCAATTACTCTTATATCTAAACATTAAGGTCATCATGGTTGTGATGATGATGATGACACTGACTACGACGACGACGACGATGATGATGATGATGATAACAACAACATTCGACAATAGCCATCATCATCAGCAACAGCAATACCATCATCGTCGTCATCATCATCAAAGTGGAATAAAATGTTGAGGAGAACTACGATGTTGAAGGTACTAAAATGGTTGTCAAGATGCAGCTGCCATCATCATCATCATCACGACGTCAGCAATTCATGTAAAAGATAAACATGGAATTGTTTGAAACTGTTCTAAATAAAAATAATTAAGAATATTTATTAATGCAATATATTATTATTATTATTAATTAAATCCTAACCTTAAATATATTTATTGGAGACCTATTTTGAAGTATTTAATTAATCTGATCGCTAATTAGATTAATTAACTCGGAGAAGATCAAACGTGGAATCCACTTGGGAGATGTTTACCGAACATTCTTCCACGCACATCCATCCATCCATTCATCCATCCATCCGTCCGTCCCTCCCTCCCTCCATCCATCCATC